>LZPO01044486.1:168749-192261 GCA_001675575.1 Neotoma lepida | reverse complement strand
AGAGCTGGTGGGTAAAAGTGTGCTAGAAATGTAACTGCACACCTGTTCAGGGAAGTATAAGAGCCACACAATTCAGGGTCCAGCAAAGGGGTGTGTGAGCATCCAAGGAAGGCAAATCTGTGATGCTCTGGAGAGACGCGTGGCAGTGGGAAGCATTCAGAGACGGCCCTGACCTGCTCCCACCTTTGACTTCAGAATTCCCCTCTGTGAGCCTCCCTCTAAGGGAAGGAAACATGCCTTTCCCTGGATGGACTCAGTCCTTCTCTCATCAAAGTTCTGTTCCCAAAGCAAAGCCACAATCTTTGCCGATCATCTCCTCATCCCTGGACCAGAAGCAACTATCCCTTTTCCTTGTACCTTCCTGATATCTCCCTCGCCTTTTGGAGCTATTGTTACTTCTACTGCCACTTCCCCTTATGTTCCCAGAGGCAATCTAAAAATGCTTTTAACGATGCCTTAAATCCTGCTATTGAACAGCCCAGTAGAGGACATGGAGCAAAGGGAACCCAGTCTCTGGGATTTGGATCAGCGTCTAAATAGATCTAGATTGTTGGGGCAGTAGTGAAGCAAAGACTAAAGCTCTGACTTAAACTAGCTAGTATAATGTACAGAAATGTAGTTGGTTGCTGTTTTACTCTTACTTTTCTGGGGGGTCAACCACCCAACTCCCAAATAAATCACATACTGAGGCTTATTCTTTCTTATAAATGNCCTTAGCTTGGCTTATTCCTAGCCAGCTTTTCTTAAATTNCCCCATCTACCTTTTGCCTCTGGGCTTTTTCCTTTTCTTACTTCTGTAATCTTACTTTCATTCCTACTCCGCGGCTGGCTGTGTGGCTGGCCCCTAGCGTCCTCCTCTNCTTGTTCTCTTGCTCCTTGCTTTTTCTCCTCCTATTTTATTCTCTCTGGCTGCCAGCCCCACCTATCCTTCCTCCTACCTCGCTATTGGCCGTTCAGCTCTTTATTAGGCCATCAGGTGTTTTAGACAGGCAAAGTAACACAGCTTCACAAAGTTAAACAAATGAAACATAAAAGAATGCAACACATCTTTGTAATATTAAACAAATGTTCCACAGCATAAACGAATGTAACACATTTTCAGCTAATATTCTACAACGCAGAAAGAAAATAACAATGCAGTGGTTGTCTCCATGGGTTGGTTATTGGAAGGATGTTCACGAGCTCAGAGAATAGTAAGNTTCTATGATGACTTGTAATATCAGAAGACTCTGAAGATGGAGCAGCAGGCACCAGCCAGGAGATACATGTAGAGACAGCCACTTACACATGGAAAGGACTCACCTGGAGAGGGACACTCTGGGGCCATTTGCATGGGGAGTGGGGGCAGGGGTTAGCACTCTGATAGCCTCCTCTTCCCTTGCCCTGCAACTTCTAGCTAATTTTTCCTCACTCCGACCCCCACATCCTTGTACTGGGAGACAGAGAGACTGAAAATTGACATTCAAGGATGGAGTCTCAGAAGGCTCAATCTTCGGCTACAGTATCCCCAGGAGATGGGAACATGTAATCCTCCACATTTCACAGAAGACATTGAGATGCCAGAGCAGTCCTAGGCCAAGAGTTGGTGACTATGTCCCTGTGAGTCCACACTTCAAGCCTGCAGCCTGCAGCCTGCAGCATGCCTTCATAACTGGGAGTGGAGTCTAACTACAGAGTAGTGAGGAGCCAAGCTCCAGGGACCCAGAAACCCAGAGAATTTTTTCTCCACAAATGAGAATTCCTCTTGACAGGGACTATGAATGAGTCNTAGCTTTTGTGCCTTGACATCAAATGGTGTGGTAGGGAGTTCAGGGAAAACTCAAGCTTGTAACTGGAGTGGAGAGAACCCTGGGAGACCAGTACTGGTAAAGGCACAGANGCCAAATGTCCCAGCTTCCTGCGGAGTGATGCCAAAGNCACGTGATGTCACACNCAAAGCAAGTATATATCATTTCAAAGAANAATGATGAAGNGGAGTGTGGTTGCACACNTCTAGAATGTCAGCCCTTGGGAAGCTGAGGCAGGAAAGTAGTGAGTTGGAGGGCAGCCTGGGCTACACAGCAAGACTGCCTCAACTATTAATTAGCTAATTGAAACAAAATAAGATGGATAGCTGCCAGGTGGTCTTCTTGAAGCTGGCTCAATGGTGAGTGTTCTTTCCCTCTTTCCTACCTCCAGCAGGAACAAGACAAACACACAAGACAAGCCAGCAGGGCTTGTTAGACAGGGAAATCTTACTGCAGATGCTGTGGCTAGCCTGGTGTCAGATAGCTGCTTTTGGATGTCAACTACAGCTCTCACAGGCCACCAGACACTATGGTCCCTCTGAATTCTTTGCAAGCTATGTGACTTTGCACACGTCACTTGTCCTCCCTGGATTGTAGTTTATTTGTGTCTGAGCAGGAAGCATGTGAGGTTTAGGTAAGGCACGGCAGTTTTAAAATTCCATCCTGCTGGAACCCTTAAGCATCTGTAGGAGTTGTGGGAGGGGGATGGGGTCTCAGTGGGTGGGATCCTGGGCCCCTCTACCCCACCTTAACCAGAGCTTTCTTCTTTTATCTTTTTTGTAATCAGAGTTCTGCATAATATTTCCCGGGAAGAAAAGAGTTCTGAGGGTAGAGAGCAAATGAAAACCACTCTGCCAGCTCATCTCAGGAGCCTTCCAGCTCTCACGTTCTAGCAGTCTAGGGAGATAATTGTCAGTTTTCTAGCCTGCCGACCTCTTACAAATGATTGGGGCACCAAAAAGAAACCACGCCCAGGCGCCCGTCTGCAGGCTGCCTTCTGAACCTGGGAGGGCTGGGCTCCAATCTCTCTAGCTATATGTGTGAACCCCTTTTGTCATTATCCCAGACTTTCACAGACTGCCATCACCTAGCCAGGCATCTTCCCCATGCCTTAAGAAGAATCCCACTTGCTTTGGTAAGCTTGGAAGCCAGCATCCATCTTGACCGAATGCTTCTGTGTGTAGTTTCTGTGAGGCCAGTCTGTGGACACACAGCTTTTCGATGGCCCAGTNAAACTGTCTATTCATTTGCCTTACTAACAGCCACTGACAAACACTCTCTCCCATCTCNCCAATAAAGCGCTGCCTTTCCTTGATGGACATCCGATTGTGAAGCCCCTGGCAGCACTTGAAGCCATTTAACTTAAAACCATTATTAGATTTTAGTTGAGTTCTCTCTCGACACCTCAATCCAAAAAGAAGGCCTTGGGGTACCTCTGAGATGTTTAAGTCTACGTTGTCTTAGGAGACCACCCTCCACCAAAAGCAAATGCTTTAAAAGTTGCTTTGTAATATTAAAAGCAAGAGCGAGCGAGAGAGCGCTGGGTAGGTTTTCGTGATTACTAATTTAGCAGATTCGCCATTATGTTTTATTGATAGCTCTAAACATAAATTTGCCTTTGGTAGACTCTGCTACTATTGCTTAAAATAAGATGTGTAAGAATACGCCCTCCCATGCCTGCGGCTTTGCAGAACAGAACACAGAGGATCCTTGTGACAGCCCTAGCAAGAGATATTTAAATGGCCAAGTTCAGACTCTTGCAAGCCTTCAAATTTGGGAATAAGGGAAGTCACTTGCTGCTCATGGATGTATCACTCCAAGCCCCAGCCTTCATGCAGATTTAAACACGACATTTCATCAAATTGATTCCTGAATTAGAATACCAGTCTTGCCCACATCTTATTATTTGCAATTGGAGAATCATGTGTGTGAGTGAGGCCTGAGTTCACAGGAGAAAAATAATACATATTGCACCAGTTAAGAGGGTGGTGATTTATTATTGAAGTCCGCCAAGGGGACCACCATAACATGTTATGAGACACCTTTACAGGCTTGGAGAACACAAAATTCTGCATGCAGCCCGTAAGGAGCAATCACTTTAAAGGATTTGCCACCCAGCCCCCTCCCAGCAGCACCCCCCAACCCCTTATTTCCTTTTTTAAATCACAAGGCGCCAAGGAATAATCAAATGTATGTATTTTATCTCCCAAATGCTAAAGGGGCTTGAACACCAGTGTGAGAGGCAGAGCACTGATTAATGACGACCACAATGAGGCCCTATTTTGTATATAAATAAATGGTCTTGGTAAGATCTTTTACAGTGAAGAAACAGCACACATAACTCAGCCAGAGAGCGGAAGCCGTTCTGTCTCCTGGAAAGGAGACCTGTGTCTTCGCCAGTGACATTCAGTTTGTTTGCTCCAGCTTGCAAATAATTGAGGTGGGGCAGTCCTGGGTGCCTGATGTATCAAAGACTCATGATCTCTTCTCCTGGCCTGTTTCAAGCTGCAATATAGAGCAGAGAGAAATAAAGCCCATCTCTTAGTGTTATTTTAAAGGAGACAAAGTATCTAATAGTGTGCTCTCGGCAAACAGCCTCTCCTAGACAGATCAGCTTAACTCCCCCTTATCCTGAAGCACAGAGCATTTTAATAAAAGAAGATTTTGGTTGCTATACAGGTATGAATCACAGGCCTCCTTTATAGGTACAAGTCTCCACACAGAGGCAGCCAGTAGCATATCGGATGGCAAGCTGAACTCCAGGCTTTCTGCTTCTGCTTCCTCTGTTCCAAACCGTCCTCANTTCCTATAACACCAACTAGGGTGGAAAGAAGGGACTGCTTGGATCCTATCCTCCCAGCCCTNGTTGCTGGAACAGGGGACCCTGATCTTTCCCATATGACTGAGCCACCCTCAAGCCACAACCTCAACCAGCCTTCAAACCCAGCCAGGCTCTGTGCAGCCTGCCATATGCTGTGGTCATCAGCATCTTCCTGCATCCCATGTTAGCTGAGAGTGGAGTCCTAAGATCCAGACGCCATTGGATGTTTAGCCTCATTGTAAGAAATGTTGTCTGTGCCCCTACTGTGTACAAAGTGTAGTTCTGAAAGTAGGTTCTCTGTCATCGGGTGGCTTCAAAAGAACAATGGGATGGGAGGGGTTAGATGGACTTCCTTTTCCCCTGCCAGCCTCAAATAACAACACACAGACTTCTTATTAATTATGAAAGCTGGGCCTTAGCTTAGGCTTATCCCACTAGCTCTTATAACTTAAATTAACCCATTTATATTAATCTATGCTTTGCTTCATGGCTTTTTACCTTTCTTTCATTCTGTATGTCTGACTCCCTCCATGTCTTGTTGGCATCTCCCAGAGCCTTGGTTATCTCCTCCTACTTCCTCTCTCTCTGCCTGTAAGTCCCACCTATACTTCCTGCCTCGCTATTTTTTTTTGGCCATTCAGCTTTTTATTACACCAATCACAACAATATATTTTCACACAGTGTACAAATATCCCACAACAGGGAGGTCTGTCCTACAAGACTTAGCTGCTCCTGGAATCCAAAGTGACTGCAGATTTAGAATACTGACTGTGACTTTTAGCTAGTTTATAGGGTTTGGAATAGAACACCATGAAACGTGCACAGTAAAATGCCCAGCGACTCTTATGTTTGTACCTGCGGTGCTGAAAGGGAACTGGATAGGTTAGGTAGCACCAGTTCATAGCATACTTGTACTTTTTGAGTGACTAACAAGCCTTGATGAAGAGTTAAGCAGGTGGCCCAGAGTTAGAGACACAGGCATGGGATGAAAGTGCTGTGGGTCTCAATGCTCTTTAGTCTTCTTGTAGGTTCTATTCTTGTGGTGATTATATTATGTCCCCCAAAATATTGTGTACCCTAATAAAACTTATTTGGGGTCAGAGAACAGAACAGCCACTAGATTAAACATAGAGGTTAGGCAGTGGTAGCACACGCCTTTAATCCTAGCATTCCCGAGGCAGAGATCCATCCAGATCTCTGTGAGTTCAAGGCCACACTGGAAACAGCCAGGCATGGTGGCACACACCTTTAATTCCAGCACCTGAGATATCATGTCTTTGCTTGAGCAAGACACATGCCTTTAATCCCAGAAAGTAGTGACAGGAAGCAGAAAGGTATATAAGGTGTGGAAACCAGAAGCTAGGGGCCTCTTAAGCTTTCAGGCTTTGAGCAGCAGTTCAGCTGAGATTCGTTTGGGTGAAGACTCAGAAGCCTGCAGTCTGAGGAAACAACATCAGCTGAGGAGTTGGCAAGGTGAGGAAGTTGGCTGTGGCTTGTTCTGTCTCTCTGATCATTCAGAATTTACCTCAATACCTGGCCTGGTGTTTTCAATTAATAAGACCGTTTAAGATTCGCTCTACATATTCTAGTTTGTGTCTGTTACTGAGATAAAATACTGACCGACTAAAACCAACTTGGGCAAGGAGAGGGTTAATTCCATCTTATAAGTTACAGCCTATGGTTTAGGGAAGCCTAGGCAGGAGCCCAAGGCAGGAACCTGGAGGAAGGAGCTGAAGTAGAGACCCCTGAGGAATGTGGGTTACTGGTTTTCTTTCCCTGGCTTATTCAGCTAACTTTCTTATATAGCTCAGGCCCATCTGCCCAGGCATGGCACCCCCCATAGTGGGCTGGGCTCTCTCACATCAATTGGCAATCAAGAAAGTGCCCCAGAGACATGTCCACCTGATGAAGGCAATTCCTCACTTGAGGTCCTGCTTTCCAAGTATGTCAAGTGGATGACCAAGATTAGTCATCTGTCTTAGTTAGGGTTTCTATTCCTGTGAAGAGACACCATGACCACAGCAACTCTTATAAAGGAAAACATTGAATTGGGGCTGGCTTACAGTTCAGAGATTTAGTCCATTATTATCATGGTGGGAAGCATGGTGCCATGCAGGNAGACATNGTGCTGGAGANNTAGCTGAGAGTTCTACATCTGGATTGGCAGGCAGCANGAAGAGAGAATAGGCCACTAGGCCTGGCTTGAGCTTCTTGAACCTCAAAGCCCACCCCCAGTGACACACCTCCTCCAACAAGACCACACCTACTCCAACAAGGCCACACCTCCTAATAGTACCACTCCCTATCAGCCTATGGAGAGGGGGGCATTTTCATTTAAATCACCACACCATCTCAGACTTAGTGAGGTGTCAAAACTTTTTAAGCCAAAGTCATTATAAATGATCAGAGTTTGGAGATCAGAGTTTTGGGAGCTGCTTTTCTTTAATGAAGGTAGGTGCCCATCTTGTGGAATAAATAGCCAGAGACAGTGGGGGAAAAAAACCTGGCAAATTGTNGAGAGAGACAGAGGGCTCTCCCAGAGAAAAGNCAAGAAAAAGGTGTTCTAATCTATTCACTTAAGAAAGTGAGTCTTTTTTGCCCACAGGCCCTCAGGACTCATTATTTGGCAAGCACTGTGATGATCTGACAGTCTGTGACTGAACAGTCCGTTCTGCCCATCAGGGAAGCTTACAGGGGTTTAGGGGTAAAGAAAGACAGACAGGAAGGTAGCTAGGGGTCACACTACTTTTGTGACCATAAATACATGATGCAAACTCATCATTTTCCCAATTCCTAAAACTGTCTCTGGCCACTGGACTCTGCTGTGGAGCAGGCCATGACCAGAAAAACCCAGGGAGTTCCCCGTGTGCGGCATTTAAGGAAAGGCTCACTCCGGGCAAAGGAGGAACAAAGCTGACTGCAGACTGAGTGTGTCCTTGGGTTGTTGCAACCAAGGTAACTCATTCACCTGACCCCAGTCTCGACCTGTCTCTTATACACATCTAGATGTGTATAAGAGACAGGACTGAGTGTGTCCTTGGGTTGTTGCAACCAAGGTAACTCATTCACCTGACCCCAGTCTCGACTGCGCTAGGGAACTTTTAAAAATACTGGTGTCTGTGCCCACATCTCCAGATGTTCTGAGTTGATTCGCCTAAGGGTGGATCTGGGAGCCAAGNTGTGTGACACTCTTCACGATTCCAGTGCAAAGCTGCTTCGAAGAACTACAGTTCCAGTGGGTCTCCTGGAAGGGGCAGAGCAGTAGCAGGCAGAGAGGCTGTGGCTGTAGGGTGGATTGAAGTGCTGGTGGNCAGGCCTGTCATGCACAGATGCTCTGTCTTGAGCAGCTCTGTGAGACTTGGAAGGCCTTTCCCTCCATCCCTCTTCTTGATCANGCAGCTACTNGGGAGCACCCACGGCACAGCTCAAAANTTCTCATGGTGGGCCACTGAGATAGCTTAGCAGNTAGAGGGGCTTGCTGCCAAGCTTGATGAGCTGAGTTTGATCCCCAGGACCCANATGGTATGGAGGAGAGAAGTGACTCTCATAACTTGTCCTCNGATCCCCACACATGTGCACCCACACACAACACTAAAAGTTTCCACTGATAATCCTGAGAGAAAGCTACNATCTTCTTCATCTTGTGACNAGGGAATTGCAGCCCTGACAGATGAAGTCTCTTGTCTATTGTTTCTCACAATATGGAGGTGGGTGCAGAACTCAGCTTTGGGTTTGTTTTTGTCTCTGGCCTTCTAATAACTTCTTCCAAATGGCAGACTGGGTTCTGAATTTGTAAGTTTGAGTACCTTGGTTTACAAAATTCCCGTCCCTTTTACAGAGGGGGAGATCCAGCCACTCTGCACCTTTTCACCATGGATAGTTCTAGTCCTCAGGCTGGACCTCGGGTTTGCCTCTAGCTCCAAGAGGGGGCCCATGTTCTCATGCCCAGCCCTCACGTTGGTGGTAGGTAAGGTAAGGAGACACTGGGCCCACCCTAGGATTAAGAGTCTCTAGAGTGCTTTGCCTATGGCCACTGCCATGCTAGGATGTTTCAGTGACTATCAAGATGATTCCTTGCAGTGATGTGGCCCTTTATCTCAGAGGGGCTTGCAAGTCACCAGGTACTCCGAGCCAGTGGAATTGCCTGTAGAGAAGAGCAGATGGATAAAGGTCCAGAGCCAAGCAGCTCCAGTGAGAGTGCTTTTCATCGCAACCACAGAGAGGAGAAAAGGGGGTGTAGCTCTCTGAGATTTTAGTGCATTTACAGAAGACAGAGCGGTGCTTACATCTAAAAGACCAAGAGTTTTCATTACCCACAGTGCTGGTATTAAGCATGGCCCTTCCCTTCCCTTCCTATTTTTATTCTGCTGATGCCATCTCTCCCTTGCTCAAAATCATTATTGCCCCCTGGCACCTGCTAAGCCAAGTCTGAATCCTGGTTCTCCCCTTGGCGGTTAACGTGAACTTGGGAAGGACACTCAACCCCTTTAAGCCATAGTCCCTGTATATTTAATATGAAGAAAATGTCAGACATGGTGGTACATGCCTGTAATCCCAGCTACTCAGGAGGCTTAAGCAAGAAGCTCAACAGTTCCAAGCCATCCTGAGTAACTTAGTGGGGCTTTACATAAAAGTAAGTTTACAAAGGGCTGGAGATGAGCTTTGTGGCAGAGTACTTACCTAGCATATGTTAAGAACCGGGTTTAATCACAATTTAAAAAAATAACAAACCTAAGCGGGAAGTAAGTGGGAATTACAACTTGTGATAGACTGATGATCAGGGACTTGCAGCAGCTTCTATCTAAATAAGGAGTCCATCGCCACATTCCTGGAATCTGGGCTGAACACATCAAACTAGCAGAATGGAACACAACTGCCAAGGTCCAAACTTCCAAATGGCAGACTGGGTTCTGAATTTGTAAGTTTGAGTACCTTGGTTTACAAAATTCCCGTCCCAGCTTAGATGGCAAGGGGTTTTGTGAAATCCCTGTCTCTACCTCAGATCCACCCCCCCCCAAGAGGGTTGAACAGGCAGGCCCTGGTATGTCTGAAAGGATGTGAAGCCCAGCCATGCCCATATTGACCTTCTCAGTGACCTGGGCCTATCAGTGAGCCAAGGCTGGCCCAGCTCTTCAGTAGCGATAAGCAATAAACAGTCAGTTTGTGAGTGGTGTGTTACTTTACAACAGTTCAATAACTGACACACAACTCTGAAAAGTTTGAGGGGTTTTGTTTGGTTGGTTTGTTTTTTGTATCCCTAAGACAAGGTCGCTTTGTGTAGCCCAGGCTATCCTGGAACTCAGTGTGTAGACCAGGCTGACCTCCGTCTAACAGCAATCCTCCTGTCTCAGCCTTTTGTTACCTTCCCTGCCACCACCTACCCTGCGTACAGACAGTATTTATGAATATCAAATGACATCATGTCTCTAGCGTGTTTAGCACAGTGCTTGGAATATCACAAATGCTCAACCTGTATCAGTCAGTACTAACAACAGTACTGATAGCAGCAACAGCAGCTGAAGAAAGATTTCTAAGCTGTACAAGTTGGGTGCCCTTGTTTCACAGTACTGCACCTGGGCTAAGCAGGGATGAGTTTCTCCCTCACATACTTTGTGCTTCTCGTGTCTTAAACTGACTATTCTCTTCCTCTTACCTCAAATGACCTTAACTGCCTGTGTCCTTCCCCAAATGCCCCTGACCTTGATGACAATATCATTAGCTGCAGGAAGCTGTCACTGTCAGCCATGCATAGCTGTGGATCTGTATCCCAGTCCTGAGGACCCCCAGCTCTGTGATACTGCATGGGGACATTGTCCTTTGTATTGTTTCAGAGTTCGGTGAGTGTAGCCATTGCTTGACATCGGGTTGTCTCAGAATACGGCCGGTAACACATCCGTCTCTGCTATACCCTTCAGTGGACCCAGCTCAGTACCTGAATCAGGAATGCAAATAAGATGTTTGGGGTGGGGGCAAGACCGTTCTAGTTGGTTGGTAGTGGCCTCCTAGCACAGCAAAGGAAAAGAGCACGGGGCTGTGTCCAGCTCAGTCCTATCTTGCATGGACACGGAAGGAGAAGCCGCTTCAGAGCAGGTGCTCAGCATTAGCTGACATCACAGACCTGAATTTCATATTTGAAACTAAGCGAAATGCAGATACTGTGCCATGTTTCTGCNGCGTGCCTAATTGCTATGTCATCTCAGTGCTGTGAGACCCCACTATTAACTATTCTCCACCTCGTGAAAGAGGTTAAATGGCTTGGCAAAATCACTCAGCTAGCAAGAGGCAGAAGCAGAACTTGAATATAGATTGCCTTCCTCTCCACTCAAGGCTGTTTTTGCTGTAGGATATGAATTGTTCTAATTGACATCGTAGCCCTGAGTTTATATTTTCATGCACCATGGAAATTCACTTCAATTATGTAAATTGGAATATTTATTTAAGACACCAGAAAGTACAATATAGCCAAGAGCATACATGCACATGAGCACACATACCAACAACATAGGCACAAAAATCAAAGAGTCTGCTTTTAGTTCTGTCCCCCTGTAATTCTCAACATGACTAAGTGGGCATGCACTACCGTCACTGCTGTTATAGCATCGTGAGGTCATAATTTAATGACTGATTTACCCAGCACAAAATAAAGACAACATCTCTAGCGTAGCAGACTTGGCTGGGGAATAGAAGTGCTCCTGTAATTCAATTTTCTGGTTAATAAAAAGTGACTACGTGGAATATTAGACAGTAGGAAGGAACAATAAATTAGGTGTACAAAGAGGAATATGAGCAGGTTGCAAAAGTAGAATGCTTCATGAGGAAAGGGGAAAACAGAGCAAAAATTTCAATATAAATCAATGCACATAAATTAAAAACAGGCATCACATTATATATTTCACGTACGTCACCAATATGCCTGACGTGGGAAGAGGAGTGGGTAGAGGGATCAGAAATAAAATTGGTCCTAAGGGGACTCACCCAACAGTGATAATAACTGGCCAAGAATCACAAAGCCTAAGCAGCACTCNACGGATGACAGACACTGGACGGATGACAGACACTCAACGTTTTATTTTGGTTAAATCCAACTTTCTGCNTAAGCCNAAAGTAAATTCAAAATGCACAAACACCTCAAATCCCACCAGAAGTGTTTTCTGGGGCACCGTTTCCCTTCATTTCATCTCACAAATACAGAGCCGAGCACTGGGAACACAGAATAATCTAGAATATTACCTTTAAAAAACAGCAACTGCTAGCATTTCTTGAGTCCTTTCTAAATTCTAAGTTGTCCAGGTGTATGCATTGTAACTAGTTCTCATCACACAACAGTATTATTTCCAATTAAATATTGGGAAACAAAGGTTAGCATAGGTCAAGAATTTTACCCCAAAGTGACAGAGCTGGAATTCACATGCAAATACCANCTCAGGCTCATTCCAGAATACCGCACTGTGACAGTACTGGGTAAGGTCAGGGCGAAGTGGTAAGGCAGACGGTATCACAGGGTGCTTATTGGAACTACAGCATGGCCTATGAGTTCCTTGCAGACACAGCCATCACCATCATGGCTCTGCCATTATTGCTGCCATCGCTGCTATCGCCCATCTAGCATTTTCATATGGAGAGAAACCGTTTTTTTCACACATCATCTCATTACAAGCTTATGAGAACACTGTCCTCGGGATTAAAGAAGTGTGTGTAGGTAGAAACAGCTTTCACAAACAGGTTCCAAAGGCCAGTTAGTCCCCAGGAGTCCCGTGCCTGCCCTGAGTGTCAGATTTACCTTCCTGAACCTGTCTAAGGGACTTGGAAATCATCCTCCTGGGCTCTGCACTGATCTTGTGCTCATATCACACATGACAGGTGTGTGCCCATGTAAATCTCACAACAGCACCATGAGATGGGCACTATTACACTATTACACTATTACACTATTGCACTATTACACTATTACACTCCCCTCCCCCCATCTAACAGACGAGAGGAAGTAGANGCTCAAATAAGTGAAGCACTTTCCCCAACAGAAAGCCTGAAGCTAGGGCTTTCTGCCTCCCAAACACTAACTAATGGCATTTACTCACAAAATGCTTTCAGATATATTATGGATTTAGTGTCTCAGAAAAAGTCTGAGTCATTAGGAATGTCTCCCCCATAGGTGAGGGCACTGGAGTTTTCCAAGGTCAAAACTACATCATCCAAGAGACCATGATGCCAAGAGCTGGAACATACTCAAAGCAAATAATGAAAGGCAGTAGGCCTCCCAACCTTGTCCTGGCAGCCCCATCCCCAGGGGAGAATACAAGAGAAACTGCAACCTCTACCAAGTCCATGCTCTTACACACTTACGAAAGCTTTAAGATCCAGACAAAATCCAGACCTGAGTGCAAAGGTTCCTAGGGTTGGGATTTTATTACCAGATGTAAATCCATCTTCGCTGAGACCTGCTCCAGTCCCCACGTGCTGCACTTGAAATATTTCACATGTGCTGAATAGATTTGCTGGCTCCCTGTTGCCTTCATAAATCATGAAGGCCAACTTTCTTAGGGCCTGGGTCCAGCCAGTGTAGTGCTAACTGCCCGCATGCCAAGCTTTCAATGGAGGACTGTTCTGCTGTGTTATTGGATGCTGTCCCTTTCGGAATCTTAACAAATGATGACCTGGGTCTGCCATTTTGGATTCAGAGAGGGGTCTCCTTGGCCCACAGCATGTCCTCCCAAGCCAAGTTTGGGCCATCACCTCCACCACAGGATGGTGATTGATTTAATCACAAAGATACTGAACCAGAAAAGGATGCTCCAATCAGATTCTCTCTCTCAGGAATACAGCTCTTATTAATAGNGGGCTAAGTCTCCTTAATGGAGGTTCCCTGGAGGGAACCATGTGGCCTCTCACTGAGATCTTTGGATCTGGCTTCCAATTTGGAATGTCTGGCTTACCCTTTGCCCCACCACTCTTTGAATGGAGCTTTCTTGTTTAGCAGAAATGAACCAGCATCTGCTGCTATTGCAGCCCAAAGAATCTTGACTAATACCTATGCTAACCCCACACACCCTCAGGACATACACATCATCTTCAGCCCCCTGCCGCCCATGTCTTGCATTCTTTATCCTTCTCCCAGAATCCAACAGCTGAACCCACTGTGGAATGGTGTAACTGGATGGTTGGGCAGGTACAAAGCTGAGCACATGGGCCTGAGCAAGAGTGGAGAATTCTAGAAGACACTGTCCTTCTGCAAGTGTCCTTCTGCCCAGAAGGAGTGCGGCTGGTGACTCAGTGAAAACCCATTACCCTTCCCAGCCCACTGCAATCCCCTTCTCTGGTTCTTTCCCACTCCTTTAATCTTACTGTAGTAGTGGTCCCTAAATTCCAGGCCTCATGAGTTTGCAATGGCTCACTGCCAGGAACGACTCTCCTCTGATGAGAACTCCAACTAGTCAATCCCTGTCAGGTCACTTCTTGATCTTTTGCTGTATCTCTAAGGCATGATTACTCAGGATTAGCTGCTGTTGTTGACCTTTGTGCTTATTTTCCTCCTTGTATTATGATTCTGAGTTATTTAATGTGCTGTCTCCCTTTGGACTGATTGCCATTTAAATACCTCTTTCTTCAAAGATTAATGACGCCAAATTATCTTATCATGCATCTCTGTGCAAGGAGGACTTCTAGGTTTATTTAAAGAGACATGACCTTGTGAAAGAAAAGTTTAGGTAGAATCAGTTCCTTTATTTTTATTTTTAAAATAAAAATTATTTGTTTATGTGTATGAGTGTTCAGGATGCATGTATGTCTATGCACCACGTGCATGCCTGGTACCTACAGAGGCCAAAGGAGGGAGGGGCATTGGGTCCTCTGGAACCGGAGTTGCAGAAGATTGTGAGCCACCATGTGGATGTTGAGAATAAAACCCAGGCCCTTTAGAAGAGCAGCTTAACTGAGCTCTTAACTGAGGATCTTATCGAGGTTGCCTTGTGTGTATGCTTTTCTCTGAAGGGATAAGTCTACAGAATGTATATACAGCTAGAATGGAAAGTGTTTAAGGGTAAGGATGGCAAAGAAGAAAGAAGCCTCATCTGAGCAGGCCATCCTGTTTGCTGTCAGGCAGCTTCAGTAGAGAACGTGGTCCTCCACCAAGCACAGCTAAGGAACGTTACCTGTGTCCTCTGTACTGAGGACTGTGACACGGGTATCAAAAAGAGGGCTGTCTCTGTGCCTGTAGGTAAGATCTAAGAATTGTTACATGACAAAGAAAATAGTAGAATGACACTCGTAGCATGTAGAATTACATGTCTGCCTGTTTACAATACACTGAGCACAGTTCTATGTGCTTTCTGTAGTAACTTAGTAAATTCTCATAATAAACCTGCATGCATGACTTTCCCGAGAAGGAAATCAAAACCTAAAGGCTCACATGTTCAAGGTAATATAGCTAGTCAGTGGTCCGGCTGTTTCTTTGCTGTGTTAGATAATGATGACTGCGCACATGCAGGATCCCAGCCATCCTAGACAGAGAGTGCAGACATCTGAGTGTGCAGGTACAAGTGGGGNGGCTTGTGTATACAGCTCATACTTGTATGGCTTGTGCTAACATGGAAGATTTCTGGAAGTCAGCCAAGAGTCTGCTAGGAGTCCATGCCTCTGGGAAGTGGGGATAAAATAATCAGATGACTTATTTGTCTCCTCTCACCCCTACTATACTTTCTCAAGAATCCATCAGCCATAAGTAATGGAAAGCCAAATTAACAGAGACTGGAGCAAAACCAGTTTGTCTTACACAGTTAGGAGAGCAGGAACAGTGCCTTGCTGGCTCTCCAGTTCCAGGACTTTTGTACGAGCATCTTCTTCTGCTCCTGGTAATGAGTTTTCTTGGCTTTACTTTTCCTTCCACAGAATTTGTCTTCATCTACCACCTGTGCATCTTACCTGTCTAACTGCTTATCATTCGTCTTTTACCGTGCCATCTCCGTGAATGGGCACTTTGTCTTCTGTTTACAGCCACCTCCTGGCACTCCAAAACCTTAACCAATGCAGAACAGGTGCTAGGGGAACATGGATGGATGAAAGGAGGAGGGGAGGGAGGGAAAGGGGGAAGGATGGGAGNATGGATGGTTAATAGATGGATGGAAGGATGGATGGACAGACAGATGAGTAGATGGATGATGGCATGGATGGAAGGGTAGATAGGCAAACAGATANACAGATAACAAGAGAGTGGGTGGGTGGTTAGATGAATGGTTGAGTGGGTGGAGAGATGGATGATTCATGGATTGATGAATGGATGGACAGATGGCTAGATGGATGGATGGATGGATGGGTGGATGGATGGATGGATGGATAAATGAGTGTTGCAGCTTCAGTCATGTCTTTTTTCACATCAGTGACTATGTCTTCTTTTATCTTAAAAACACAAGCTTTCCCCAAATCCCTCTTGTGGATTTCCCCTAAGCCTGATTAGCCAGAAATGGAACACACAAAATACTTTTTTCTTCCCCAGCAAAGGGGGCAGTGTCCATGACTGCCTACAGTTACTCCAGCAAGTGACAGGCAGGGGCAACCACATTTGGATGGGTGTCCTCATCTCACCCACTTTGGCATTTTTCCAGGTGTGTGGCTACTTCTTTACAGTTTTCTTGAGTAGAGAACCTGGCTCCATTGAAGACTTGGTCAGAGTCCCAGAAGACAAGGGGCTCTGGGGCTTCTAAAGATGTTGATAATTCACCTGGGCAGGAGGATCTTCCCAGCATTGGGCATCGGCTTGTAGTTCCAGTATGCAGGAGGCAGAGGCAGAAAGGTTGAGAGTTCAAGCCCAGCATAGCAAGTACTAGGCTAACCTACCCTACACAGTGAGCCTCAGTCAAAAAGAAGGAAAGAAAGAAAGAATGAAAGAAAAAAGAAAGAAAGGAAAGAAGAAAGAAAGAAGGAAAGAGAAACAAAGGAAAAGAAAACTTTCTAGATAGTCCATGTTCATAGGTAGCAGGTGAGTTTTGAACACCAGAAGAGGAAGTAACTTCCATAAGTAGGCAAGCCCAAGAAACTTTTGTGGACCAGTGGGCTCAATGTCTCCATTCTCCAGATGAGTATACTGAGGCTTCCAGAGAAGAAGAGCCTTGTCCAAAGCCTCCCAGGTGGTCAAAAACTTAGTTAGGAATGGGTTGGGTGCCAGAGCCTTGTACTTGACTCGCTTCAAGCCTGGCTACCTTGTGTTCACAATCACATGTTTACAGGCGAGGCCAGGACCTCTCAACACTCACATTGAACTTCTACAGTGAAATCCTGCTCATCAGTGCTCTCTTCACTGTTGACCACATCATCTAAAGTGATAAATTAGTTTTGAGTCAAAAAGGTGCCCTTAATCCCTCTCCTGCCTTTCCAGATCCCTGTGGTATTGATAATGTAAAAGGGTTTTAGTGGTTTCTGTCCACTCTCAAAGCTCCCATAATATGTGTATAAATTTATATTTCATAATTATCATCACAGGTTTCCCCTCTGCTCTACCCCTGCCCCCCAGCCTGAGTGACACAGGAAATGCTTTATGTTCCTCAGCCTGTACGGATGGACTAATCCTGCCCTGTGTATTTCATGCTGTCTTTGTCATGCCTATTTTCTCTCAGCACAGGACAATTATTATGTCCCATGCCCCCATCTCTGCAGACAAAGAACAGTGAGAGCCTCCCGCAAACCTGGACACCTTGTCTGTAGGACACAGGGTCTAGGATGGAGGAGTTCAGAACTGCGTGTGACTAGCTGCTGCTGGCAAGTCTAGACAGTGGGTGAAGTAGCCCTGGGCACCGTGATGAACATGGCAAGCTCTCTTTCTTNCTGGGAGTCATGGCAGCATCAAACCTGAGCCAGCAGAACATGGTGGCTCACNGAACTCTAACACTGCTAGAGGGAGTCCAGTTGCAAATGAAATTAGAAGAGGAAGCTGCCCCTTCCCAGTGGTGGGAGGGGCTGCTGGGCTGTTGTAGGAGAAAGTTTTGCCTGGGTCCTGCCAGGCCCCATGGTCAGACAGCCGCTTATAAATTAATTACTCAGAGGCTTATATTAATTATAACTGCTTGGCCATTAGCTCAGGCTTATTACTGACTAGCTCTTACACTTAAACTCAGCCCATTTCTATTAATCTATGTTTTGTCATGTGTTTGTGGCTTTACCTGTGTCCCATTACATGTTGCTCCTTTGGTGGCTGGCTGGAGTCTCCTGACTCAGCCTTTCTCTTCCCAGAATTCTCCTTGCTTGCTTATCCTGCCTATACTTCCTGCCTGGCTACAGGCCAATTAGCATTTTATTTATCAATCAATCAGAGCAACACATATTCACAGCATACAGAAAGACATCCCCGTCAGAATGTCCACAAAAGCGTCTTTGCAACTCNAAGCTTTGACCTTTCTTAAGGTGTTTATACTGTTTCACAAAAGATGCTGAGTCCTGTAAGCGGGCCAGGTAGGAATTCAAACACTCAAGGTCCCAGGCTGGTCTCTGATGCTGCTCAGTTTCATGACCGGAGTCCATGGTTTAAGCTTCGTTTGTGAAGAGAGAATGAGAACCTTGCCCAGAGTGACTTAGAGAATACAAGAGACCAANGCATGAAGTAATGAATACAAATACTGTGCACGAATTTGAAGTAACCAAGGGACCAATGCCTTAAAGTGACAGCATGATATATTCTGTCCTCCGCTTCTGAGGACAGGATATTCTGTCAGCCCATGCTTCTGAGAGGTGTCATCCGTTAGACACTATAGAGGGCACTAGTCATCCACTGAAGTCAAGAGTTCATGATATCAGCTGAGCATCCAAAGGAGACAAAACACCCCCAACNCTCTCATTTTCTCCGCAAATACTTAGTATTCCACAGACATAAAACATTAGAGAAGCCAAACCCAGAAACAAAACAGCTTGAACAAACGAGCAAGCGTTTGTGGGCAGAAGCTATAAAATGCAGTACATACCATCTGCTCTTCAGGTAGAGACTATTGCTAAACTCTAAGGTTGATTGGGGTGGGGGTTGGTCTAACTGTCTGGCTCATCACTAAACCTCTAGCCCCTGACTCAGGACTCCTTAACAAGTGCTCNATAACTGCATGGCGGAGGCTCTAAGTGGGGGTGACATGAAACACATATATTCTCATGGTTAGAGACTTCTGTGCATTCAGTAACTACTAAGTGTTTCTCCCAAATCATTATGGTGCTGGGTGGGGCCAGGCTGATTTCAAAGTATTTAACATGGGCAAAACTATGCTTCTGTTCAATGATGAGTCCTAGTCTCCTAGGTGCCTCAGCATTCAGTAGATGCCCAGTAAATGTCTATTTAATAAACACCTGCGTCCTTCTGCCCTCATAAGCTGTGTGTTCCTTNAAGAAGGGGCCAGCAACCTCAGATTCTCTTATATTCTCCTCCTGTCTCNAAGTACATGTGCACAAGAGATAGTTAATAACTTATAGAACCCATGGGCCATGCTGGGATGAGTTCACAGAGTATGACACAGTTGGCCAATAACTAACAAGCATGATGAAGACTGATGGGCCATCTTCATGATCAGCTAGGCTGGGTCTAGAATCATCTAAAAGATGCACCTCTAGGTATGTGTGTGAGTGAGGGTGTTTCCAGAGGGGGGGTTAGCTGAGGAGGGCAGAGCCATCTTGAGTGTGGCTGGCATCATTCCATGGGCTGGAAGCCTTGACTGAATAAAAATAAAAACAAAGGAGAGAGCAAATTGAGCACCAACATTCATCCTCTCTGTCTCTCTCTCCCCTCCCTTTTCTGACAGAGCCAGCTACCTCACACTCTCGCCACCACGGCAAGAGCTGCTCTCATCACCAAGCCATGATGGACTGTACCCTCAAACAGAGAGAAACACAAGCCCTCCCTTCTTCAAGTCACTTTGCCCGGTATGGTATTTTGTCACAACAATGAGACAAGTGCTAAGGCAGGCCCCACTCCCACCCAAGAATCTGGTAAGCACCCAAGTGACAGAGACCTCTGCCATTGCCCCTCAAACTCTTTCTACAGACCAGAATGTCAGCNTGAAATGGCAGGAGGAAAAAAGGCTCCATGAAATCCCACAACGTGTGTCACTATGAAAAATGTCATCGGAGAGGGCTTTTCTTATGAAACAGCAGCATGCAAAAGCCATCAGTGCTGGAAAAACTCAGAGATAGATGAAGGAAACAAGAGGAGTTGACCCAGCCTTGCTTTTATGAATAGACTCTCACACCAGCCTACTCATTTGTAAGAGCCTCATGAGATCTTTTTTTACAGCAGGTTATGAATCATCTTCATGATATCTTTAAATGGATGATCAATACTATATTTTCCCATAAAATGTTTGGTTTGAAATCCGATTTTAAGTGCATTAGAGTTTTTGTGCACGGAATGGGTGAATGCCATAATAAATTGTCATCAAATATGAAAGAAATATAGCATAGATTAATTGCCATATTTATTTATGAGTCTATAAAATACCTTGTGAACGTCCTGGCACATTTTTGGGATACCAATTTGAACCTTCAGAAAAGTTAAAAGCATTAAAGGAGACTACAAGGAGATTTATTACCAGAGTGTTTTTAATTGCAGACCCATGTAGACATACGGGTTTTAGAACAACCATGCCTTAATGGGCATGTTTCATGTGTTTCTCTCTCTCTCTCTCTTTTTCTGTAAAAATAATACTTCCCATATTTTTATTGATTTGTGAACATTTGTAATAAATTACTTTGCCCAGTGAGTGGTGTCGCAAAAGCTCCCCTTTCCCCAAAGTTGCAAACCTCAGGTCACACCAGAGAAGAGGCTTTAGGCCAGCTCTAAAAATCTGAGCCTTTTGTTTGTTTATTTTTGTATTTTTTTCCTTGAAATTGTCTTAGCATGCACCNCTCGAACTCGCAAGCTTCCTGCCTCAGCCTCCAAGTACTGCGATTCTATATATGCACCGCCATGCCCAGCTTAATGCCCAGCTTTCAGCCTGGAAATTTAAGGAAAGGGCCCTCTGAGAGAATGCCACAAGTTAGGTGACATACAACTCCAACTTTCTCACAATTTTAACTGAAGTCTTACTTTCCATGGTGGTGAAATCNTTTAGGGTCAAGAATAACAAAACAGCATCCTTACAAATGCTACCTTAGCCAGCCTTCTGCTAAAACTGCATCCTACCCCNACTGTAGTTGAAACCCAAAATGCTGTGCTTTCCTNTCTCANTTGTCTTGACTATGATGCTGCTCCCTTACTGCACGCTCAAGAACCATCCCCAGATCCCTCACAAAGGGAAAAAGAACAGAGTNTTACCCTGGGGTCCCTACAGGTTGTCTCTTGAGTGTCTCCATTGCTTACTTGTATTTCTTTGCCAAAGACTTTGGCTTCAAAGTTTGTTCTCCANTTTTCAAATCCATACATCTGCTATTTACTTTAAGGCTTAATTCCTTGAAGCCATAGCAGACGCCTGATCCTCTCACTAGAAAGATGNCAACACGCATAGGACAAAAAATAATCAAGATGTGGAGACTGTTCAGAAAGTGCAACGTTAATATAGCAAGCCCAGCTCAGAGGCCCCCAAGTTAAAGATTAAAAAACTTCCTCTTGGTGAACAGAATCAGTTACTNAATTCGATTGCTGTTTTTAAATCAGTACAGGCATACAGATGCAATCGTCACTGCATTGCTTCAAGAGGGCCTTTCTTTTTTCCTCCCTCTTCTTGTCTTGTTTTCATGCANTCATCAATTACAGCTGACTCTGACTGTTGTTCACTGTCTTAATGAATGAGCCACATCAAATTTTTAAAACTCCCCCAATTACTGTGTCAGTAAACCCTTTCATAAGACAGACCAACACGACACACGCAGAAGGCTCCTGGAACTTGTTTGCTCACCGCGGCATCTTTTCAGATTTTCCTCTACTAAATTGCACTGTCGTGTTGAGGCATTAACTGNGAATTCGCACCGTTCAGCTGGAGTCAGCAACCTCTCGTGACTGTAACTGACTTTATGCATGTAAAATACACTTTTACAGGAAGACCCAAATCAAGAGGTCAGGATGCTGACCTCTTCTCTGTCATCTGTTTGGCTCGGTGACATCTTGGACTTTCTTCTCACCTCTCAGTGTTCTACTCAGGAGCCTCTAATAAGATAAATCGGAGGTGTCGAGGAATGCTCCCAAGCTCACAGAAAGAATTAGACTCTTATTATCAAGCTATCGGTTTTAGCACTAAGCTAGAACACAATGCTTGCAAACCAGGCTCTCTGCATCCAGTCAAGTTTTATACTGTCTCTAAGATGTTAATCTTTTCTCTTTGCCCTCTTCCAGAGGAGCTGCTTCACACCCTCGCCTGGGAATTGCTGCCTTTTCCTTTTCCTCTCCTGATGCCAGCTCTTCTGTTGACAATATGTATTCAGGCAAGGCAGGGACTTGCTGTGTCTCTCTATCAGATGCCATGCACACTACTTCCGTCAAAACAATTAGTGTTCATTTCGGCTTTACTCGGGGAGACCTGNGGTGACTGATCAGTATAAATTATGGATGCATCTGTCCAGATGCACTTGTTCATTCATGCATAGANTGGAGGAAATTTCATTCTTCTCAGTTCAAAACAGTCACTAAAAATACTCCATACTTTTAAAAAATGTATTTTAGTATAGTCTCAACTATGTCATTGTGCCCCTGAACTCACTCAATCTATCTGTAATTTGAGACCTTTAAAGCTAACTTGGGGTTACTCTTTGCCTGCCGNCAGCTTTGGTCTTTTGTGTAAATCACTAGGAAATCATGGGCAGTTTTAAATCTAAACACTAGGGACGGTTTGGTTTTCCTCAGTTTTGCTTGTCTTTCCCCCTTTTCGAGGCAGTGTTCTCAAGCTATTGTCAAAGACACATCCTTTACTTGGCTTGCTCAAGACTGTCAGTGTACTTAACAAGGAGCAATATGAACTTCAAATGAACACTGTGGATTAGTGTTCTCTGTGGTCCAAATGGGCCTCTGCGCACTTTGTTTCCTATTAGTTTTAGTGAGCAGCTAGAAGAACTAACAGATACATTGCACAATATCACAAAAGAACCAATATCATTTTTTTCCAAGAGACGCTGAGTGGTTTTTGTTGACTCCCTTAAATATAACTGGGGAGGGGGTTCTGTATTTGATGGGTTTATTTAGTTGCTTCAATAAAATTCTATGAGCACACACATACAATTGGGGATTTTTCCCCTGAAAATAAATTAATCAGCATTGAACAAAGCAATGAAAAGCTGACACGATGGAGGAGCCCAGAGCACCAGGCTATAGAAGTGAGAGTCTGGAAACAGAGAGGAAGACAGAAGCAAACTATAGAATTCCTGAATCAGAAATTCCAAGAAAGAAACTTCTCTGCCCCTGAGGGTTCTGCCAGAGGTGGATATTGGCTTAAATTGCTGCTTTTGTTTTCTTATGAGGCATATCTCGTAACAATCATTTTTAGGGACTTCCACTAAATATTCAAGGCATGTTCTAACAACCAAGCACATCAAAACAGGGGGCTTTGTTCANCTTACACCCTGTCCCTGGGAAGGCTGCATTAAACCAGGGTCTCTTAAGGTAGTGAACACGGAGGGGACAGGGACATCCTTCCTTCCCAGGAGTCATTCTAATAAAAGCCACCAAACCATAAAGCAGCTCTGAAAACAGCAGGTAAAGAACTGTAACACAAAGCATGTGTATTACCCTCTCCCACAGCAGAAGGAAAATGCTGAGCTATGGGCAGTCCTGTGTCCCAATTTGTTTTGCCACTGATTTTGAATTTTCTTTTCAAAATNCTGTTGGTTTTCTCACATCCTAGAGCAAAGACAAGAGGTAGGCCCAGAGTCCCTACACATAGCATTGACACCATGGAGGGCTTTATAAATCAGTGGAAAATCAATAAATCCTATAAGGTAGTTTCTACTTTGCAATATC
>LZPO01044486.1:149616-166054 GCA_001675575.1 Neotoma lepida | reverse complement strand
CTTCTCGGTGACACAAGGGAAGCCAGGAGCAAGGACCGGGAACTGTGCCACTGCACCCTCTGACATCCAGATGCCAGACCGAGAGCTTTCACTCCCGAGTGCCACCTGAAAACGCGGGCACTCTAACCTTTCTCTCTGCGCAGAGAGGGATGGGATCTGAGGGATCTTGCAGTCAGGGCTTCCCTTGTACAGATTCGTAAAGTGGCCAGTGAACTCTCAGGAGAAAACAAATGCGCTCCAGGTCAGAGCGCTGGCACCGCACTGCTCATCTGTTGGCCTTCGTTCTGATCGCACTCATTTCTGGGGCTGGCCTAAGCTCTCTGCTTTCGCATCCCTCCAGTTTCCAAACCAGGATGTTGTGCAGTGGTGAGGATTTCCGGGGAGCGTTCTGAGGATGCCCACCGCTGTCCTCCATTTGCTCCAACAGAGGGCTCAGTATATATATTTTCCTTGGGGTTTAGTGTCAGATCGACCTTTGACCTGCTGTGGGATCTTGGACAAGTCTCCTATTCTGATCTTTGGTGGGTTTCCTTTTAGTACAATGGGGACGGGAATGAGATGCTGGTGATGGTCTTGAAGGCTAACTTCTAACTGTGCCTTTGTGGAATCCCATGGTGGGGGGCAGGGATTTGGTCCTATTTCCACGAGCTGTCTNGGACTATGAAGACTTAACAATGGCCTGGTTGCGTCTGTGAGAGCAATTTGGGTAAGTTGCCAGCAGAGAGTCCCCATCCCAGCAGTCAGTGGAGAGTTTCTGCATCTGGTGGTATTTGGTTACTAGAATGAAGGAATGAAGNCATCATGCAGCTTCCTTGGTACCCTTCTCTGGCTAGAACCAGTAGATGGTGTGTCTGGATTTTTAACTTCTAGTGACTCCTTTCCTGTTCTTGTAGTTTCTGGTGTCTGCAGGTTCCAGTGCCACTTGCTGTGAAACTGCCCCGCGATCAGTGTCAGATGTGGTCTCAGCCTCCACCGCTGCCTCTACTCTTTGCTGTACACCCTATGACAGTCGGCTGTTGGGCAGTGCTCGGCCAGAGCTGGGTGCTGCCTTGAGCATCTATGGAGCACCCTATGCAGCTGCCCAGAGCTACCCTGGGTACCTTCCCTATGGCCCAGAGCCATCCCCACTGTGTGGTGCCCTGGTGAGTAATGGGGTGGGGCCTGGGGCTGNTCAGTGAACGTTGGGGCTTGGGAGTATAGNCAATCAGCACAGATGAACTCTACTGTGACCTTATCCAGAGAAAATCTATATGGGACAGACAACGCTGATAAAATAGCATTCTGAGTAAGGAAAAATTCAAGCTCACAGCACTTTACAGTTTGCAGAACTTGACACTGCTTAGAAAATATTTGTATCTCTTTTAATTCTGCAAGGTAGGTGAATCATCATTATTCTTGACTTACAGGTAAATAGTTGAGATGTGGAGGAGTTCTAATAACTTATCCCAAACCACAAGAATGCTGAGGGTCAGGNACATCCTGCTGGGAAGGGTCCCAGTAGGTGTATATGTGGTGAGGAATCCAGAAGCTGCAGCCATCATAGCACTGATACCCAGTCNCTGCTTGTCCTGTCCCTAGGACTCTACCAACTACTCTACCAGCATGGATGACTTTATTGCCTCAGTCTTAGTAAGGGAGAAACNGAGGCACAGAGTATTAAATGGCTGTGCCCAACATTGCACAGCCAATGCAAGGGGTGGTGCTGGGGTATTGATCTACACAGGCACCTGTATCCTCCTGTGCAGTCCTGAATTCTCTTTTCCTCTCACACCAGAATCCTCAGTATGAGTTTAAGGATCCTGCAGGAAACTTTACCCCCAGCCTGACCCAGCCAGGGGCCTATTACCCCTATGAGCCAACTCTGGGGCAGTATCAGTATGACAGGTGAGAAATGGGGACATGGTGGCTGGCCTGCTTTTATCATCCCCCACCTCTGCCCTCNCCCTAGTGAAAGNAAGGGGGAGCAGAACTAAATTTCCAGGCACCTGGGCTTTCTGCTGGCCAAGTCTCTGGTTCCCAGCCTGGAATTTGAGCCCTGTCTGCCCGCAGGTATGGTGGAGTGGAGTTGAGCAGTGCTGGCCGCAGGAAGAACGCCACCAGAGAGAGCACCAGTGCACTCAAGGCCTGGCTCCACGAGCACCGCAAGAACCCGTACCCCACCAAGGGCGAGAAGATCATGCTGGCCATCATCACCAAGATGACCCTCACCCAGGTGTCCACCTGGTTNGCCAANGCGCGCCGGCGCCTCAAGAAAGAGAACAAGATGACGTGGGCGCCCAAGAACAAAGGTGGGGAGGAGAGGAAAGCGGAAGGTGCGGGAGAAGACTCTCTGGGCTGCCTGGCCGGAGACACCAAAGGTACAAACAAATCACCAGCCCATCTGGCAGGTTCCTTAAGACATTAAACATCGGATCNAAAGCCACCTGTGCTGCTNCTGCCTAATGCTCCAATTATCCTTGCTCCCGGGTGCAGTGCAAACCCCAGGGCCTTTGCACCAGTACCTCACAGAGAAACAGTGTAGCTTCAGCTTTTTCTCAGCTTCAAAGTGTCCTCTCAGAAAGACTTCCCCCTCCTCACTCAAGCTCTCAAGTTCCTTCCCGGTTCGGTTTTCCCATGTTTATCGCTGTAAGAAAATTTTCTGCACTTGGTCCCTGCTTGTCCCTCTAGAAGTTCACCTCCCCTGGAAGACATTTTACTGCTGTAGTTCTAAATGTCTCATGTCGAAACGATGCTCTGCACACGTGAATATCTGATGGATTAAATAACATGACACCAGTCGCCCGTGGGTGCTAAAGTTGAAAGAAAAGTGTTCCTCCCCTTTTTATAACTGAGGGACTCCAGCAGTGCGAAGTAGCCTTTCCTTGGCTACTCCAGAGAGGCGGGGCAGGCAGGGCAAAGTGGGGAATTCTTCCTCTAGGGCTAGCAGCCAGCCTTGGGGAGAGCAGCGGGTGGCGAGAGAACGNTCAAGTGCGGAGCGCCACTCGCTAAAAGCTTCTCTGAGTAGGACCCTCCCGCGAGTTTCCCTAGGGTACTATGCTTTTCTCACTCGTTCTTGATTTCCTACAGATGCTACTGCCAGCCAGGAGGCCCAGGGGCTGCGACTGAGTGACCTAGAAGACCTGGAGGAAGAGGAGGAAGAGGAGGAAGCAGACGAAGAGGAAGCAGCGGTCTCAGCATCCCGCAGGCTGGCGGATTTTCCGAAGAGCGCGCAGNCCCTGCCTGCGCCCTGCGCCGCNGCTCAAGAGGGCCGCTTGGAGAGCAGAGAATGCGGCCTGGCGGTATCNCGCTTCTCCTTCACTGAGGCCCCGCGGTCAGGAGAAGCTGACTTCATCNCAACAGAGCCAAGTGGCCCCACAATGATCGTGCACTACCCAAGCGGTCAGAAACCTCGAATCTGGTCTTTGGCTCACACTGCAGCAGCCAGCGCTANTGAAAGTGCTCCCTCAACCCCGCCCAGAGCACAAAGTCCAGAGTGCCACATGATTCCCAGACAGCCCATCTCCATCAGGCGACTCCTGGTCCCCAGAGACTCTGCAGTCGAGGAGGATTCTCTTGCAACCAAAGCCTTTGGAAAGTCCACGTTCACCCTGCAGGGGCTGCCACTGAACTGTGCGCCTTGCCCGAGGCGGAGGGAGCCTGAAGTGCGATTCCAGTACCCGTCTGGAGCAGAAGGTAGTGGGACCCCAGAGGCGCTGGGANTGCCTGTCCAAAAGATACCCACCCATCACCTTCCCCAGATCTGNTGTGAGAATGTCCATGACACTCTCAAAGTCTGAACACTCCGATCTAAAGCCAAATGATAAAAATAAATGCCGAGGAGAGAATTTCCCCAAAATCACATAATCTTTGAAAAGATGGACAGTCTAGCCCTGTGTCAGGACCCTGAAAGTTGCATCAGGCATGCAGGTCTCTCCCCATAAGCACCCTTGGCCCTAGTCTGCCCCCTTAGAAGACTACTTGGCCTCTGTTTGGCTGGTACCAAGAATGTTCTAGAATTGGTCCGGCTTTTGAAGCTATGCATACCACGGGCTAGTGGTCAGTGTGCAGCTTCTCCTGGCCCACTAAAAGATTCAGACAGTGCAAGACATTCTCTGAATTTTACAACTTGGAAGTCAAGGTCCAGGCTGTCCCTGGGGATACTCCCAAAGGTTTGACCCCCAGCATGGCAAGACTGCCACTTAGTGTCCCCTTCCTCTGATGTGCAAGGGTCTGGTAAAGGGGAACTTTACTGCTACAAAGGGACAGTCCCTAAGCACTAGGCAGCCTCCAGCAATTACTTATGTCGGATTCTGGTCTTTGTAGTAATTTCTCTCAGGATTAGCTCTTGGCTTAGAAAATTGGGTTACATTGTTATGTGAATTTACACATAACTTGCCCAAGCATTACCTCTGACAAGCAAATTGCCTCTAGACCTTGGCTTCCCTTGGGGTGGGACACAAGCTGACCTCCGATTTTCTAGAAATTACGGCCAAGTGGCCTTCGGGTTTTAATCAATCTTTCCTCTCTCAGCAGGTTAGCGCAACGGCTGCGGTTTGCAGAATAATTTTGGAAGTGGCTGCTTCTGGATTCACCTTCATATTAAGAAGCTTCCAGGCCTTGGCAGGGACCAGGAGTTCTCACTTTGCCCAAGACAAACACACAGAACCATCCTAACAGCTATCCTTGCACGAAGGGGTGGGGCTGGCCAGGCAGACATGCACCTAGTCAGACTTGGAGGGGAGATGGCAGGCACCTTGAGGAAAGCCCAGTGGATGCCCAGTATATTTTGACCAAGTCTCTCTTCCTCCTCTGGATGGAGGGCCCGGAGAGCATCATCTCCTGCTCACCCACCCCTGCCCAGCCTGCTCACTTTGTAACTTCCTTGTTGAAATGGTCTCTAAAGACTGTCTGTGTCTCCTTCCCCTTTCCAGGCTNTAACTTCAAAAATAACCTAGCTGAACCCAAGGTGTGCAGCCTATCAATGCTAGGGATGCTGGGAGAAGTCTGGTGGAGCTGGAGTGGGCTACGGAATTGCCACAAAGGCTTCTGGGGACTGGGTTTTGGGCTGCAGACCTGAGTTCTATAGCAGAGAGAGAAACTGAGGAAGCTACACACAATGCCCAGGACAGAGTGACCCCCAAACTGCACAAGCTAGTAGCTGAATAGCAGAGAGACATCAGAATATTTGTTGAGGAGCACCTTTTGTTCCCTGGTGGTACTGGGATTATAAAGGGACTATGTTGATCCATGAAGGGAAACTTGACAGTCCCTTGATCCACTGCTTCCCCAGAACCCAACAATGTAGTAGGGCAGTTTTGAGGGTTTGGTAGAGACTACAAAGGGCATATTTTCTGTTTAATCTTAAGTGTCAGCNAACCCTTCCAGTACAGGCCAACCAGTGAGAGCTGAGGGTCCAGGCAGGGGCTTTGTGTCCTTGTCCCTTTGTGAGTCTGTCTGGAGTTGGGTGAGAGATTTGAAGACACCCTCAGGCTGGATGAGGCTGCCTGGGCCCAGGTCTTAGCTCTAGGGGACTCAACTTCAGCCAAGGAGTAAACTCACAGCTTCCCTCTTAGGCAGTAAAGCCGGTAGAGCCTGGGAGGGAGCCCTGGGAAGTCATGGGGACTAGGAAGGAGAGTTGGTNTGCATCTGAGAACTTCATCCTACAGTCAGTCTCCTCCAGGGCTGGATGGCTCAGCGGTGAGACTCACCCCTGTTGGTAGACACCCTCCAGATCAGCATGGGGGACGGAAGGAGTGGGGACAGAAGCATCCGATTTTAAAGCCTTGGAAGGTGCGGAGAGAAACGAGATTTGGACATTAGGGGGACTATAGAAAAAAAAAAAACTTTCGGAGTGTGGTGTGTCTTTAAAGATCAAGAATTACAAAACTACTACAGCGGCTCCTCAGATGAGGAAACTGAAGGCCAAGGAGGGAACCAGAAGACATCTCAGATCTGTGGTTTGATTGATCCTGCTCCAGTCCAAAGCCCTCCTTTGGTTCCCCCCTCATCTCCTTTGGGAGACCCCCGCCTTCCCCTGTCTCTTATACACATCTAGATGTGTATAAGAGACAGCCCCCACCCCCAGCTTCCCCGGGGACTTTGCAGTCGCCCTTGCTGACCTGAGGCTTAGGGTCCGGAAAATTAAACTGCGAAAAGATAAACATTATTTCCAGTCGGCTTTGCAGGATTAACGCTTGTAATAAAGAGCATTAGCTGAAGGTTTCTTTCAAGGCGCTCTCCACCATACCCCCTTCTTGGTCCAGGTAGACGCCCTCCCCTCCACTACCGGGAGACTGAGGCTTCTGATTCTCCTTGTAGGGTCTAGTCACTTAGAGGAGGGTGGAGGGGCCTTTCTACATTGAGTCAGCATTAGGAAACCGGCCAATGAAGCCCAAACTGCCGAGGAGAGCCTGCTAAACCCAGGTGGAAACCAGGGACTTCTCCACAGTGAATGCTGGGAAAGGGGGCGGGGGCGGGGCAAGCATGAGATTTGCCAGTCCTCCTTCCAATACTCAGGCCTTTCCCCGACCCCCACCCCCGCCCCGAGCTGATGGTGAACCCCAAGGCCTGAGAATGGCACGTCTGAGCCTGTGATTATCCCAACTCAGGCCCACAGCCACAATCTGTTCCCACTACCTCTGCCTACACTGAGAGCCTCCTGCAAATCTCCACTATAATCTCCCAGAATCATATTTTGAATACACTTTTGATTAAATGTGACGGTGGGGGTGGGGATGNTGGAGCCTGCTGGTATCCACGGACAGCTGGCCGTTGTTTAAAGTTCTTCAGAATAAGTGTCCGCCCNCAATGTGGTCTTAGACCCCCAAAGTTCATAGACGGCTAAAATGCCCTTTGCTTTCTTGGGTGGCACCAGGGGCTAGCCTGCAGAGGATAGTGGAAACTGTATAGGAGGGCANGGTCTCCTCCTTCCGTGTGTTCCTCTGTATGCCAGTTATCACTATATGAGCACTGAACTCACTAGGTGACTTTGTGTTTACATGCACATTTACATATCTATATTTACATAACCTGAAATTANGTCACCTTGTTAGGGATCACCAGAACATCTGGAGCCCCTGTTGTATGCCAGGCTCAGTGTCTTGTGTCTTAGTCTATTTGAATNCTATAACCACACTGCGGGCTGGGGGACCAGNAAACAGTAGAAATTTACTTCTCACAATTCTGGAGTCTGGAGAGTTCAAGCCCCAGGCACCAGCAGGACCTATTTTCAGGTTTCTAGACAACGTTTTTCATTGTATCCTCACATGGTAGAAGACAGAGTTGTCTAGGAGTCTTCTTTATAAGGTCTCTAATTGGACCATGGAACTCAGGGGGAGCACTAACATCAATATTTCATCACTGCCAATGCCATCATGTTGGGAGGTAGGTTTCAGCAGGTGCATTTAGGGTTGGGCACAGACATAATCTTACCACGTCCTTTAAATGTGTGGATTCCTTTATATATTGCCATATATATATATATATATATATATATATATATAACTACACTTTGAAGAAGGGACATTCTATTTATCAGTATGCTGATGTAATGAGACAAGAAATGGGCTGGTGAAGGTTATGTAGCTCTGGGTCAGGCATCCAGCTAGGTAAAGAAGTCAGGCTCCTAGTAAGATGGATTCTTTAATCACAAGTCTCTCCCGTCAAAGCATTTTATAAATTTTATATTTCTTTTATTCAATTGCTAAGAGCACGGGTTTCAGAGAGTCTATGAACTATCATTTTGTGCTTTGGAAGAGGTTTCCCTCCTTTCTCCTTGGGAATGTCCAGTGGGAAAGGGCTTCTCCTTCGTCCTGGGTCACACTGTATCCTGAGAGGGAGCATCCTTTGTACTACAGCTTGCACTTCCCTGGAGCCTGCTGTCTCAGACAACACTGGCCATTATGGAGCAAAACCAGCCTGTAACTGGAGATTCACACAGGATGTAATGGGCTAGGCTATGTGCCCATCTGATAAATTCCACAACTGATATGATGGATTTCTGACCTGAGTCTTGGTGGCTGAAACTCAAGTGGCCAGACTCTAAACTCAGCACCAAGGCATCGGCCGCGTGCTGTTGGTCTAGCATGAATCCCTTCCCAGCACCAAGGTGAGGGGCAGGCTAATACCCCAGCTGTTTCCTGACTCATCCGGTTCACACCCGAGTTCTACAAAGTTCTTTCTTTTTAGACTAAATTGCTTCTTCTATGCCTTCTAGATTTGTCTGTAGAACTTCTGGTGATTCATTTTTTTCCTGTGACTTTCCATGCATCTCTCTTGCATCTTGACTGTGCTGCCCTTGCTCAGGGGTCAGAATAGGAAGTGAAGTCTACTGGGCATCTCCCAATGATGTAGCAGAGGACCATCATATCTGTACCATTTTACTCTTTGAAAGTTTGCTATACAGAAAGCAAAACACAAATCCTCCAGGATCTCTCTCAAATCTGAAGGCTTAGAAGTAGAAGATAGGACCATTGTTANAGAGCCTGGAGAGGTGTGGGGAGTAGGAGGGGGAGAGGAGNTCATGGAAGGCACAGGATTTCAGCTGGACAGAAGAAACAATTCCTCACGGTCTATTGCACAGTAGGGCAACTACACCTAACAGTAATAAAATTGTATATTTCAAAATAGTGAGTGAGGAGGGCTTTGAAAGGTTCAAGAAAAAGACATAAATGATTGAGGTGATGGATACGACAGATTCCTTGGTCTGATCCTTACACATTGCATGCTATACCAAAATGCCATATGGTTCCTGNAAGCATATCCCAAACAACTGCTATGTTAGTTAAAAATCAAACATAAACATTACTCCACATAATGTGAATCTTATCCAGCCCAGATCACCGGTGGTAATGTTTATACTTTAGTGAATTAATCTGAATTAATGTAGAGCATTGCTGTGGTGTGAATGTGCCCCCCCTCAAAATTTACGGATTAAAAACTGATTCCCTGGGGCTAGAGAGATGGCTTAGCAGTTCGGGGCACTTGCTGTGCAATCATGGGGACTGGAGTTTAGATCCCATCTCCCACGTGACAAGTCTGGCATTACAGTGCATAGCTGTAACCTGAGCTCTGGAGGGGCAGAGACAGGAAGATCACTGAGGTTTGCTGGCTCCCAGTCTAGCAAAGAAATCCTAAGCCCCAGGTTCAGGGAGAGACCTTACCTCAAAGGAATAGGTGGAGTGACAGAAGAAGACAATTATGGTCTCTATGACCATACACACCCCTCCCATGCACATGCATGCATACACTCTCACATACTCAAACAAACAAATAAATACATCTAAAAAGAGTACTTGAAAATAGATTCCCCTAATTTGGAAGTCTGTGAAAAGTACTTCAAGTTAGATGAGGTGGGTAGTGTACCAAGGTAGCATTTGTGGCTTTATAAGAGGGATAAATTTTGTCTTCTCTCATTGGATGTTCCTCAGATGGACTGTCTCCAAATTCCAAGCAGGCTTTATTTAAAGTTTAAAGGTATCTGNCTGGAACAATGGAGTTGGCCATGATCATGCTAACCNGTATATAGTCCTCAACCTTGATGGTGCATGAAGTCGGCCATGGGGGTGTTTGTTTGGTTTAGTATTCATCTTAATGATAATACAAATACCTATGTTGTACTCTAGACCCCTTAAACTGTACCTGTAGAAGTGTGGTCCCTTTGTGTTTTTCAGAGTTCCTCAGTGATTCCAGCATATAGCCAACTTTGAGAACCAGTAAACTATAACCAGACTGTTCCTTTTTCCCAGCCCCAGCATATAAATGTGCCTGGGCAGGTGTGGTGTTGGGTCTTCTACTCACTGAAAGTCAGGTCCAAGCAGGACTCTGGTCCCATCCTGCTCACAACTCCTCACATGATGATAGCTGAGTTTCCAGATCAGCAGTCCCCAGTGACCTTGGCTAGAAGTTGCAAGACCCATTCTCGGAAGCCCCTGAACATCATTTCCACTGTNTCCTATTGGTCAAGCTATCCAAGAGGAGGGGAATTTGACACTACTGCTTCATGGCAGAGTAGCAAAGTAGCCATCTTTACCAAAATTCCATCACAGGGTAGTGCCAGCAAAAGCTGAGATTTGAATGCCTTTCCAGACTTAGCTCTTTCATGCAGCAAGTCAATATATTCCGTACAATGGTGCCTTGGACAATAGAAGTTCATTTTCTCATAGCTCTTCAATCAGGAAAGTCTAAAATCAAGGGACCAGATAATTCCCTTCCTGTTTAGGCTCTCTTCCTGGCTTGCAAATATTGCTTCTCGTTACACTTATACAGAGAAGTGGCCTGACTNCCTGTGCTCTTCTTACATGGACAAAAAGTCTTATCATATCAGGCCCTTATGACCTCATTTAACCTTTGTCATCTCTTCATGGGTTTTGTCACCAAATAAGTCATATGGAGGGTTCAACAGGCAAATTTAGGAGACACAAACATCCAGTCCATACTAGACTTTAACCCNGAATCCAGCCTGAAATGTATGGTCCGGAAGATGTTCCACGAACCAGCTGGCCCTAGCACACAGAGTCTAGTTAAGTCAAGTATCCTGCCACATCCACATCTTCCCATTGGTGGCCTGGCCTGGCTAATACTGTGTCTGTCCCTTGGGTGTGGCACCAGAGAACAAAGATGTGTATTCAAGTATCACATGATTTCCTGACCACCCTCTACCCCAAGAGTGAAGAAGGTTCTTGAATGAGTCCTTTGTCCAAGATCCAACAACCAGGACATGACAGAATTGGAGCAGAAACTTGGGTGTGTGTGCCCCGCAAAGTCAATGCCAAAAAGGGCTGAGGAGGCTGGAGGTATAACTCAGTGGTAGAGTTCTTGCCTCGCATGCACCAGACCCTGGGTTAAAATCCACAAAAATGGAAAAATAGGGAATAAAGGTGGTTATAGTCGGGAGGCAGGCTGCAAAGTCTCACTCTATAACAAGATTAAGAGCACAGCTGTGTGTGCATGCACATGAATACCTATGCAATGGTCAGAGGTCAACTTTGGGTGTCATTCCTCAAGCACCATCCACCTTAGTTCTTGATACAGGGTCTGTCACTGAGACCTGGAAATCACTAANTAGGCCAGGCTGGCTGGCCAGTGACCCCTGGAGGCAGCCTGTCTTTGTTCCCCCAGCACGGATATTACACTCCACCATATCTGCCTTTTTATATGGACACAAGGGATGGGACTCAGGTCCTCAGGCTTTCCTGGTAAGCACTTTCCTGACTTAACTATCCCTTTGTCCCAAGAGCACAGCTTTTAGGAACAGACAGCTTGGGTTTGAATCTTAGTTTTGTCATTTATTGGCTGTGTAATCCCAGGCAAGTCATCTAACCTCTCTGGTCCTCAATTTCTCCACCTCTGGAATGGAAATAATAATAGGACTGCTATGAAGATTAAACAAGTAATATGTAAAGTACCAGGATTATGTCTGGCCTTCAGTCAGCATTTAGAGCAGCGGTGACAGCTCTCCCATCTCCTGTACTTCAGCTGTCCCTGCCTTGACAATGCCTGGAATCTCTGCTGTGTCCCCACCATTCATTACACCAAGTGGATGTCTCAGCCAAATGTGTCCCTCTTACCTAGAGCAAAGACATGGGGTCATTTGCTCAGGTGTCCATTTAGGGAGAAACCTCACCAAGCAGGTTTTATGAATCGCTCACACTTCCCCTTAGCGAGATTAATGGCACCAACTGCCCATGGTCAGTCCTTCTGTGGTCACAGATAATGACTTCAACCCTCNACACGTTTCCTCTACATTTGCTTCAGAAAATCATTCCGAACAGTAAGACTGTTTTAATAGCCACTTGGTACTAATGATGCCTTTTAAGTGCATAAAGAGACTCTCTAAGTAGCAAACGGGCGGCCCATCGACTAGAGACAACAGCTCTTGACTTTGGCTGCACCATGGAAGGTCAGAATACTGCTGCACGGGGAGACTGTTACTTGGCCTATAGCAGGGGACATTTTTACTCCCCATTGTTCTCCAGGCATCCCCTGTTTCCTGTGGCCTCTGTGTGCACTTCAGAGCTTACCATCTCAAGCCACTTTTCATTTCACTTTCAAGATTTAGGCTATATGCAAACTCGTGCTGTATTTTACTCCATTTTTTAAAGGGGCCTCACTTTTGCATAGTTAAATGTTTTCAGAGTGTATGGAAATGTTTCATGGCATCTTACTATTATGTTCATTCTCCACACAGAACCAGCTCACCATAACACACTCCAATGACTGTGAGCTTGGGGGTGTGAGCATGTGGATGAGGACACACCGAGCTGGGTTCCTATTCCTGTCTCACAACCATGTAGTCCTAGGTGATGGGGAGCAAGCCCCTCAATCAATCATTCAACTTTCTTTCTTTCTTCCTTCTTGCTTCCTTCCTTCCTTCCCCCTCACTCTCTTGCTTTCTCTTTCCTTTCCTTTTTCCTTCCTTTCTTCCTCTCTTAATAAAGTTTTATTGATTCTCAGAGAAGTTCATACAACATATTTTGATCTTTTTCTTTCCCTTCCTCTAGGTCCTCTTCATACCCTCTATCCACCAAATTTCATGTTCTTTCTCTTTCTCAAAAGCAGAAAAAACTAAACAGATAGATGGACAGACAGACAGATAGACACACATGCACACAAACACACACACACACAAAACCCCACCACCCATGGGGTCCAATTGCTAGCTGACTACTTCCGAGCTTGGTGCTTTTCCTGGAGCACATGTGATATATTCAATGTCACTCCATTGAAGAAAACTGATTTTCCTTCTCACAGCAGCTATCAGTTGAGAATAGTTTCTTGGAAAGGGGTGGGAAATGATACCTACTTCTTGCTTCCATGCTGGGAGTTTGTTCAGACCTTGTGCATGCTGTCACAGTCTTGGTGAGTTCACATGTGCATTTGCCCCATTGTGTCAATAAAACTGTTTCCCTGAAGTCATCCATCACCTCTGGGTTTATAGTCTTTCTGCCCCTTCTCCCACATAATTCCCTGAGCCTTGATGGATCCTCAGATCTTTTTTGAGCCACCGTTTCTTACAAGGTAAAACTGAGTAAGACTAGAAGTTAGCTCATGAGGTGATGCTGGTGAGTAGTGTATATTATGCTCAGAACTGACACACAGAATCAGTAAATGCCTGTTACTAGCTTTTTCAGGTTAGATTGGGTTTCCTGGGGAAGTGACAAGTAGCCACTAATTGCCACCCATGTCCTTGCCCTGATATGACGGTCTAGTCCATACAGTGTGGTCTCAACTCTGCCTCAAAGGNACCATTCTCCTGATGCTGGAATCTGGGCATGTGCTGACAATCACTGACAGAAGCATTGTTTTGTGTGACCCTTTATTCCCCACTACCCAGGCCTCCGCCTCACCAGGACTGCCTTCCTTTTCACTACAGCTTCTCTCTTAACACAAGCCCTCTCCTCCCACGGATCCAGATCTAATACTGGGAGTCAGCCATCTTATCTAATTCTTGACTATTCATCTCCTGGGTCTTTCCAGGAATACTCCAACCTTTCCTTTCTATTGCTACTGTAAGTTGGCGTGTAGCTTCATCTTTGAAGCTGGGACAGAGTAGCAAGTGAGGCTCCCACAGGCAGGAGCATTGCAAAGGGTGAACCAGACACTTTCACAAAGCAAGAAGCAAGAGAAAGACAGGAGTGGGAGAGAAACAGAGAGGAACCCAGGTTGGAGCNAGAACAGGAAATGAGGACATGAAGATGGATGTCACTGAGGGAACCGGCTCACCAGCTCAGAGCCACCAGGTTGTAGAGTGAACANGTTTGGAAACTTTCAGAATTTAAATGCCTTAACGAAGGACATTCAGGAACTCGCTTTGGTGCCCAGCACACAGGGCATGGAAACAGTGTGGGTGCCATTGCTGCATTTTAAAGAACAGAATATTCCTGCATACCTTCAAACTGAAGCCTACACACGTCTCGTCTGGGCTACCGCTGGCACNGGCTGTGGACAATGAAAGCAGCCCCAGCAGGACAGTAGGTGCTGCCCCCACACCAACCTCAACCAGTTCTCAGCTATTCCACAGAGCTCCATCTCACAANTGTGACATCTGACATATGACACTTGACCTTTCTGTAGGGTGCCATTAAATGGCCTGAAGTTAAAATGTTAATTATCATTAATCATCTTTTATGAAATGGCTTTGCCAATCCATAAATCCAGAGAGAATGGCCTCATCCACAGATCTGACAGTCCACAGAATACTGACCATCGGGGGAGATGGCTACATGCATGGATCTTTCCGGAGGTGTAAGTTACAAAGAAAAGAAAACAGTGCCTACCGGTGGATATCAATAATGGGAAGTGACACAGGACAAAAGGAAGAGCAAGAGGATAGAGACTGGAGGGACACCGGGTTCAGTGTGCCCACTGTGTCTCCTGTGCAAAAACTGAAGTAAAGGTCGCTCTTGTCAAAAAAACAGTAACAGTGATTTTTATATGTTATCAACTAAGCAGAATTGCTTTTTGAAGTAGCTATTACAAAATGGCGTGTTATTATGACTGTCTTCGTGACTAACACAGGCCATACTGCCAAAACACCTCTGCAGGAAAAGCAAATGAATGGGGAGGGGNACAGGGGGCCAGAGAAGGAAAAGAGGGGAAAGACTGNGGCAAGAGAGCAATGCAGAGGAGAGTCTATCAAAGACATCCTCCCGGGAAGAGTCTGAGTCCCTGCTCTAGAATTCAAGACTCCTGGCTTGGGTGGCTCCATGACTGTTTTGTGAGACAGAGTGAACTGCGATCACCTCTCTCACTTTTCTTCAAGAAAAAGCTCTTTAAAATGCTGTCAAATCATTTGGAATGGATGTACGTTTAGAAACCTCAAGCATGAGTATTTTGGGGGTACATTGGGCCCTACCTCTTTTTAATCAGTGCTTAAAATAAACTCTGTATCAATATACATATGAATAAAAGAGGGTGTCAAGGTCATGTGCCAAAATGAGAATGGTGGTTATCCCTGGAAGATTGTGTTACACTTAATAGTTCTTGTTTATACATTTCTATCTTTCCAGATTTTCCGCAGGACTGTGCTGTGTTGTGTGTGTGTGTGCGCGCAAGCATGTGCCTGTGTATGAAAATGTGAACAATGATAGAAGGCAGAAAAGGCTGGTAGGACCTGCTGAGGTTGTTCTATTGAGCAGCTGATAGGACACTGGAAATCCTCTGTCGGGAGCATAAAGAGACTCCNCTGTGCTTCCAGTCTTCACAGCTGCAGACCCCTCTTGGTGACCAAATGCTGGAGTAGCCTGAAGACAAGATAGAGAAACCCCCAAGTGAGGACACAGGAAAACAAAAAGGCTTTCTGTAGGATCCACAGTGATTTAAAGGACCCCTTGAACCTCTTAACAGTCTTCAGACCCCTGTGTCATACACACAGAAAATGTTCTGGGAGAGGGCACCCTGAGTTTTCCTCAGATCCTTAAACAGAGAGCTCCGAAGTGTGTATTACTAATAGATAAACATCTCTCAAAGATGCACTCCAAATACAGATGTTTTCACATATAAATTCTGAGCATGTCTTGTGGTATATTACCAACTTGAACTTATATAGAACATTTATTTAAAAGTCATAAAATAGAAAAGTCTAGTATATCCATCTCATATCACAAAGGGCCATATCCACCTCCCCTGGAAAATGCTGGTTCCTTTTGGGGGAGGTCACTGCTAGAACCAACATGAAGCTACCGGCTACAGGCTCCATAGCCAGNATAATGTCTGCTTTAGGATGCCAAGTTCCAGGAACAGGAAATAAGGACCCCTGGGTCAAAAAACACAGTGAGTCTATAAAACACTTCCCAGCATCCTGAAGACACAATCAGACTTCCCCCTGGCAGAGTTTTTCTAGAACCCGCTGCCTGCTGGCTCCTGTACTCGCAGCCCCCGAGTTGCAGCACCATCTCGGCTTTCACTTCAAACAGCAGTGGCTTTCCTCTTAAGGTTTAATATCATAAGCAGATGGGCCCACAGCATGGATGGTCATGAGAGCTCATTTCCTACAGTGGGCCTGCTTCTCACCTTTCCGACATATGCTATGTCCTTGTTAATTTCAGAACATCAGGGGGACACTAACCATTTTCTGTCATCCCTCCATTCATCACTGCTAAGTGAAAATGTGCAGAGAAATTTCCCGAAAAGGCTAATTTGGATCTACCTTTGCCTGGGCGTTCTCACTGTGTTTGAGTGGTTTCTTTTCCCCAGAGACTCCTGTCACTCACACCCCTCCNAGGGCAAGAGAGCAATACAATCCAGCTGCCCTTCACTCTGCCATCTTTATGGTTTTGTTTCATTCAAATCTTTAATGTAAATCCTTACACAGGCTTCAGAGGGAAGGGAAATTATAGAACAACCCATTGGTAANACTGGTGTAGAAGTCCTACATAAATGTTAGGAAGTTGAGGCCAGTGATGACTACCTATGAACAAACGGGAAGAGGAGCCTGAGGAGCAGAAACCATCTGGAAAAA
>LZPO01044486.1:74319-87789 GCA_001675575.1 Neotoma lepida | reverse complement strand
CACACACACACACACACACACACACACACACACACACACACACACCCCAAATAGTGCATCATATGAGAATTAGATATCCAAACACGTGAACCTGTGGGGAATATTTTTACATCCAAACCATGATCACTTTTGAGGGAAGCAGGGCAGGGGTCATTGTTTTCCATTGGAAAACAGGTTCAGAGAAGAAAGGTGTCCTGCCCATGGCCACAGAGCTGGAAAAACAGGGTGGGTATAGACCCTAGGTTTTCCTGGCTGTATGTCCACTACAGTCCCTAAAGACCATTGAAAGCAGCATATATTTTAGAGCAGCCACCTTCTGACTTTTGGAAACCCAAGTCCAGAAGTGTATCCCCAAGACCAGCAGCATAAACATCAGCAGGGGCTGGCTAGAAACGGAAATTCTTCATTCTGCTCTAGACATTCTGAAGCCAGATTTGGAGGTGGGCCTCAAACCTGCATTTAAACACCTCTGGGATTCTGGTCCATGTTCAGATTTCAGAACGGCTGCACTGGAGGGTGGTGGTGGTGTGTGAGTTTGCTTAAGGGCAGGTCAGAAATATGGGCACCAACAATTCGAGCTCATCATCTNGGAATCCTTTCAGCGAGGGCCCGAGTCCAAAGCGCTGAAGAGCTTGTTATGACTCAAAGCTAAGACAGCTTTGGCTCTGAGAACACAGGAATAAAGGCTCNCTCTCTCTCTCAAAGCCTGGCCCCAAATCCTCTCACACACCATCAGTGCAGAACTGAGCCCAACTCAGCCACACAGCTGATTATATTCTGGGACAGGGTGACCAGTTATTCTGATCCTGTAATCTTTGGAAAACAAAGAGCCTGGATGTCTGGGGTGAGCCGTGGGGGCCATGGGATTCTTGTTTCATCTNTAACATGCTTGGCAGACTCTGAATATGGNTGTATGTTCCTNCCACTACCCACACTTACTCCCTCTGGGATTGAAGCATTCTGTTCAGGGACATATTAATATGCAACGAAAACAAATATTACCAAAAAGATGGAAAGTACAAGCATCAAAGGCGTCAGTGATTATGAAAGTTGAGAGAACAGGATTTTTTTTTTAAACTGGGGACTGAGCCCAGAGTTTTTGCAAATGCTAGGCAAGCAATCCATCACCGAGTTATATCCCAGTTCCATATTTATTTATTTATTTAGAAACGGGGTCTCACTAAAATGCCCAGGCTGGCTTAAACTCATAATCCTTGGTTTAAGCCTCTGGTGTATCCCTAGCTACAGGCATAAAGAATGGGTTCAATTCCCCANCCTCACATAGATTCTGAGGCAGCAGGGGCATGGAGGGAATTGTCACTCAAACTCACTAGTCCTCCCTATAATNCAATGGCTCAGCACAGAAACTCTGGAAGCAACAGACTGCCAGAGACCCTGCTGAGGCAAGAGGCAGCTGATAGGTGAGAAAGCAGCACCTTCCTGAGGCAGGGTCATGCAGGACAAAGAGGCCAATCCACGGGTGGTAGAAAGCAGGGCTTCTGCCTACAGCCCCTTCTCAGACTGAGCTTCGCCACAGACTAGTCTAGCTAACTCTTGGCTCAGGTCAACAGTGTCATTTTAAAAGGCAAATTTGCAGGTACTAATTTAAAANAATCAGAGATAGGCGTGGCAGCACATATCTATAATCTCAGCTGTAGGGACATTGAAGCAGGAAAACAGTGAATTTGAGGCAACCTAAGGAAACACTGTCTGAAATTAAAATGCAAAAGTATGGACCGGTGATATAACTTAGTGATGGACTATCGACCTCAATGAGAAAGGCCATGGTACCACAAAACAACAACAAACCCCATGACATTTTATGCTAAAATTAAACATCCCCACATCTTAGACAGTACCCCAGAATCTGTTTGTACTACAGCTGTGTGCCCACATGGTAGCCATCTCCCCTCTTCATGTTTCCGACCGATCTCAGCNAACANCGGTNTGAATAAGGCCTANCAAAAGCTGCCTTGGGTTTACAACATCAGATATNNAAAACCCAGGTAGATTGTGCGTCCAGCTAATATAGATGTTGTCTTCTGGGCAGCTGTGCTCTAGGGAGCAAATGACATAGAGAAATGGGTGCCAAAATGAGAATCTTCAAACGATGGAGCACATTCAAGTCTAAAGCCAATGACCTAATAAGTGTTCACATCATCAATACAACAAAGTAAAAATGCAATAACTTATACAATTACAGTTTCTAAGAGAAGCTGTTCTAATTATTTGAACACCTTTAGATTCACTTATGTGTTTATTATTTATTCATTTATCTTGTGATTATAAGCACTGTGCTTCGGTTGGATCTTTAACATTCCTCCAAAAGTCAAAGAGCTGAAGACTTGGTCCTCAAGTTGCTGCGGCTGAGCAGTGGTGGAAACACCAAGAGGTGGGCCCTGCTGAGAAGTTTGAGGCCATTGGAGGAATGTCCTTCAAGTTCCCTTCAAGGACATGGGGGCCTTAGCCCCTTCCTCTTGTTCTTCCAGTTCCTAAGGCACAAGGAGGATGGTTTGCTCCATCAGGTGCTCCAAGCATGATGTGCTGCTAGGAGCTCAAAGTAACAGGGTCAACGTTCTAGGGAAGGAAACCTCCAAAGCTGTGAGCTTGGATAGATCTGTCCCCGTCATCAGCTGATCCTATCAGGTCTTTGTTATAGCAACTGAACACTGACTAACACACCCCGTGCTCTGGTCACTGCTGTGTATGCCCAGTACCTACGACACTGCTGTCACTCACCAAACGGTGCATGCTCTGGTCACTGCTGTGTATGCCCAGTACCTACGACACTGCTGTCACTCACCAAACGGTTGCTGGGTGAATGCAGTCCTATGTATTGAGTGTTTATGTATGCAAGTATTTTCAGCATTTTAAAAGTATAAAGATCCCAGAGTATCCCCAAGAAGGAATCGGCTGGGAAGTTTAATTTTATTTTATTCCAAGGATAGAACCTAGAGCCTTGTGCATGCTAGTCAAGCATTCTAAACCTGAGCTGTATCTCAGCTCTTTGTATATTTTTATTTTGAAACTGGATAATGCTAAACTGCCCAAGTTGGACTTGAACTTGAGACCTTCCTAGTGCAGCCTGTCATGCAGCTGAGATTATAGGTATGCGTCACCACCTAGTCCACCGTACTGTTTAACCAATGAGGAAACTGAATCAAAGAACAGCTGCCCACCATGTTCAGGGCTGCCCAGAGGCTGCACAGTACAGTGGGATGGAGGGACAGGCACTCATATGCTGAAACCTGTCCATCATGTACTCCTCTACCCCCTACAAACTATTATTGTGGCTATATTTCTAAGGCAGGAACTAATAAACCAAGGGCCCCTGGAGCCAGGCTGGGCCTTGGAATCTCTTTTTCTCTTTTTTGATACTAAGTAGGAACTCACCAAGAGCCTGTTGAGTCTGTTATTAAAATTGTTATTTGTCTGAGACTAAAAACAGAAAGGCTGTTAAAAAGACCCTGCGAGCTAATGAAAAAGCAAGTCGTTATAAAGCTGGAGATCCTCTCACGGTTCCATTTCTGTTTCCTCCCTTACATCGCTCAGCGTTTATAGGTTCCTGTTTTCCCATATATAAAAATTGGAAATTTTTGTTTTACTACATCCTTTCGCAAGGACCTTCAAGGGGCAAAATGTGCTAGAAGGAAATGCAAACCATGTAAATATTTATAAAACTAAACTGAGTGTACAAGTTCAGAGGGTTGTTTTCTATGCGTTATCTCTTTGTTCCCAATGAGGAATGCCGTTAGAAAAGCAAGGGTGTTCAGCTCCGTCAAAAGGAGCAGAGAGAGGCTGGTACTGCATCCCCAGCCAAAGATGTCCGAGATAGAGCTGAAGCCAGCCTGTTTCTTCTAAGTCAAGGGCCCCNGTGGAACAAGAGCCGCTGGGGAAAGTGGGCTGTAACTCCAGATAAGCTCTGTGTATTGGGAGACAGGTAGAGAACATAGTAAAGNCTAGTACCTGGCCAAGCACCCCTTCAAGTGAAGACCAGAGGGAAGGTTCCCCAGAACCTGAGGCAAGCTGAAAGTAGAGGAAGGGGGAGAATGTCTCAAGAAAGNGGCATGCCAGATGCTACAAAGAACATTCCAGAAATAGCCAAGAGTGCCATCCATGTCAGAGGAGAGATGCTGGCAGAGAGAGGGAAGAAAGGGAATCAGGACCTTGAACATCTTAAAGCACTTTGACTCTTTTTCCTCTGAATAATTGGAAGTACAAGAACTTTCCTTGGTGGATATGGAAAGTCGTGGGTTCAAATTCCAAAACAGCCTCTTTCGGTTTCTGAATTACTCATTGGTCTGGCTGATTTGTGGCTAGAAAGAGGTCATACCTGAAAGATCCAAGCCTAGCTCTTAAGTTTGACCCTCCCTAGTCTGCAACTCCAGAGGGCAGAGAAAGTGCCCTGCTGCCATGNCGCCATCTCCCTCATGAAGGGCAGGGCTTCCTTCTCCTTGCTGAGTTGCTTGCTTTCAGTTTGAGACAGGGTCTTACATGCCAGGCTGGCCTCAAACTTGCTGTGTAACAGAAGATATCCTTGAACTTCTGATCCTGCCAGATTCCATCTCCTGAGNGCTAGACTTACAGGGTGCCTCACCACCAGGTTTACTGCCTGTGTTTACAGGAAAGACTTGCTCATTCTCCATGCTTGGGCTGGGTGTAATTGGGGAACCATCATCTTGTTTGCAAGACTGACGTTTTCTAGTTCTTGAATCACCTTTNAAGTGTCTCTTTGAGGCCTGTCTTCCCAGACTGGGAAGTCTTGTGTGACTAGATAATGGCTTTCCTGTAGGACTCCGGCTGGCATTACCCAGCCTGACAAAGCTTCCCAGTCATCAATAAGGCTGGCTTTTGTGTTACGGCTATTGAAATCTATAGTCTAAGAAACGGATTCATTCACAAGGAAACAGACAGCTACTAACCAGTAGACGGGAGGCAACAAATAATCGCGTTTTAATACATTATTTATCGCCTGTTCAGTTCGAACATCTTTCTTGTGCAGCTCATCAGTTCAGCGANGCTGAAAGCCTCTTATTCACTGGCTGCTGTATCAATACAGACAACAAAGCCGTCCTGATACTACCGAGGCAGTCACTGATTACCTGAGAACTTTTTGGTTTTTGCCTTTAGTATTCTGTTTGGAGCACTCGTTTTCTGGGTCAAGTCATTTCACGGGTGGAAAACAACCTCCTTTCGGGCTCGGGCTTCCACGGCATTCGATGTGTNGAGAGGACGTGGGTTTGAACACAGGCATGTGTATATGAACTCCCAGCACGCAGGGGAGACGAATGTGTCCCGTGGTTAACTGAGATGTGTGTGACTTGACTTCTGCAAATGTTTCCTTTAGGGCTGAAAACTCTCCAAGACCCAGCTAAGGCTTTGTGTCCCTGTAGCAGGGCTGGGCCCACCCCAGCCATTTTCAAAGTNCTGGAGCCTGGCCTGGGGCCAAGCATCTCAGGCTTATTAAAGGCCAGGACTCTTTCCATTTGCCACAGTGGATGGTATGGTGCCATTACTGTGCCACAGTAGTCATGACTGCCATTTATAGAGCTACCTGTCCTCATCTGAGAAAAGACCCTTTTATGCATATGCAAATGTGTGTGCAAAGTCAAAGATTAAAAACAAAAAACTTTAGAATTACCCAGATTGAAGCTATAAAATGACGCCAGCAACAAACATTGATCTCAGGTGGTTTGGACCTACAGGCTGTTTTGCTTTGGTCTTTTATAGCAGTAAAATTCATTATGAACACTTCTGCCTTGGAATCATTCACACTAACTCAGGAAATACTGTGTCTCTGGAGAAGTCAGGTTTGGCCACACTGGCTCATGGCCACAAGTGAGTGAATTTGAGCAACAGCTGTCACTTTGAGTGGACTTGAGCACTTCAGTTCCCCAGTGTCCCCAGGGCTATCTTTGGTTTTTACCTCCAGCCCATTTCAGCCACTTAATGCTGTCTATCTGGCAATTACAGCATCTGTATATTTATTTAATTTCTGACCGGATAAATCACGCACATGTAAAGTGCTGTTAGCAGCACACAGGGAGTATGCAGGGAAAATGAGGTCAGATTCTGCCTTGATCTGTAGTTTCCCTAGGTGGCCACTGTTACCAGTTTCTTACGTCTCTTTCTAGTGAGCAATGCTGTGATTCCATACATTAAAGACACCACCAAAAACTCAGAACTGATAAACATATTCAGACAAGTGGCAGGATACAAAATCAACATACAAAACTCAGTAGCCTTCCTACATTCAAAGCCAAACACTGAAAAAGAAATCAGAAATGATCCCTGCACAGTCACCACACACACAAATCAAATGCCTGGGAATAAACCAACCAAGGAAAAGAAAGACATCTACAATGGAAATTTTAGGACACTGAAGAAAGAAATTGAGGAGGACACTAGAAGATAGAAAAACATCCCATGCTTATGGATTGGCAGAGTTCATAGTATGACAATAGCCAGCCTAGCAAAAGCAATCAACAAATCGAATGCCATCCCAAGCAAAGGTCCAAAGTCATTCCTGACAGACAGAAAAATCTATCCCAAAACTTATCAGGAGGTACACAAGACAAGGACAACCAATACAATCTGAACAAAATGACTATTGCCAGAAGTATGACCACACTGGATTTTAAATTATACCACAGAGGCATAACCATAAAGCAGCAAGATGCTGGCACAAAAAGAGACACAGGGGCAGATGGGATAAATATGAGGAGCCAGTTTTAAGCCCACATAATCATAGTCACCTAATTTTTCATAAAGGTGCCTAAAATATACACTGGAGAAAAGCCGGCACCTTCAGTAAATGGTGCTGGGAAACTGGACATCTTCAGTTCTGCTACACTCTGATCTCTAGTGTCCAGCAGCCAGATGCTGACCAGCTCTGGGGGAGCAGATTACATTTCCATCATATCTGGCACATGCTGTCACCTTGATGGGCTGGCTCAGCAGCATGGGTCAAAGGTTACAGGACCATGGAAGCCGACTTTTTAGCCCAGCCTTTGGTGGTTTTAAAAATTCTAAATACAGAGCTAAATACAGAGGAATTAAGAAATAGCTCCACATTTTACCCAAGAATAAATCAACTGTACCAAAACTGTATTCTGATTGGACTTGAGGTCTGCGCCACAGGAGGGAATTTCGTGGCTGGTACTATGACCCTTAGAGCCCATGGTTTGGGAGGTCACAAGCCCTAGGATGACCCTACTATTGTTATTTTGNTAAATGGTCATGCTGTCCAGTGCCCTTCTGAACATCTGTGTTTATANCCACAGACCCAAGCTGCTCTCAGCCTTGGTCAGTAGGCAGCANTTAATAGAAAGATGTACAGCTGGTCAAAGTGCTGAGAATAAGAGAGTGACTAAGTGCTTGTCTTAGTTAGGGTTTCTATTACTGTGAAGAGACTATGGCAACTCTTATAAGGAATACATTTAATTGAGGTGGTTTGCTTACAGTTTCAGAGGTTCAGTCTGTTATCATCATGACAAGGAGCATGGTGGCATGCTGAAAAGTAGCTGAGAGTCCTACATCTTGCAGGCAACAGGAAGTTGACTGAGACACTGAGCAGTATCCTGAGCATAGGAAACCTCAAAACCCGCCCCCACAGTGACACACTTCCTCCAACAAGGCCACACCCACTCCAACAAAGCCACACCTCCTAATAGTGCCACTCCCTATGAGATTATGGGGGCCAATTACATTCAAACTACCACACGGTCTATATATACTGTATGCACAGCTGCGATACCACATGGTAAGTAGTCAGTTTTATGCCACAGACTAGCAGTGGCAGTGCTTTCACAGGAGAGAAGNCCTCTGGAGATGGACCTGCCTTTGGTAGCTCAATAGTCCTCACAGTTACAAGTGGAGTGGAAATGCTACTTTGAATGTTCTCAACACAGAGGGACAATGAATGTCTGAGGTGATAGAGTGACAGTTACCCTGGGTAATCATTAATAGGACTGTATCCTGTAAATAGAATGTGTCAACAGAGAGAAGGGGGCGTTAAAGAAACGTTTTATCAGCTATCTGGACATCTGTGAGCCTAGTCCAGTTGACACATCTAACTATCACAGACAGTAAGCAACAGGAAGTAAGGACAAAGAGTAAAAACCAGCTGCTGCTAACCNGGAAGTTCTCAGGATTCAGAGCTGCAGACTTGAAACCTGCAGGAACCAGAACTCTTAGGTCCACAGAAGAAAAGCATAGCATGCTAAGGCTGTGATCTCCTTTGTCCTGGTTCACACACAGAAAATGTGATGTCTGAAGAGCTGAGGTCTAATTATGGTCACCACTACCAAGGCCAGAGCTCAGAGAAGGTGAGCTTGTCCCATCCAGCTTCGAATAATGAGATATTCCTAAAAAGAAAGGTGGAGGGCTGGAGAGGTGGCTCAGGGGTTGAAAGCCCTGACTGTTCTTCCAGAGGTCCTGAGTTCAATTCCCAGCAACTACATGGGGCTCACAACCATCTGTANTGAGACCTGGCGCCCTCTTCTGTATACATAATAAATAAATCTTNAAAAAAAAGAGAGGTGGAGACCCTTTTTGGAAGGGAAATTTGCATGCTGGACAGAAGAACTAAACAGAAATAAACATCTGGCCTCTTTATGCCATTGTCTTAACTGAAGTAAGTAGAGCTGCTGGGAAGGTCATTTCTATTCAAAAAATGAGGAGGAAAAGATTTAAAAAAAGCATGAATGTATTTTATTGTTCACTGTGCAAGCTTTACAACAACAGGTCCTTAGTCACATCAAAGGTACCCAGTTTGATTCACAAATAAAAATGCAAATTGCAGTGAGACTTGAACATCATATCTTGTCATTTTAGNAAAAGTCCCCAGTGATTTCATCAAACGCTAATCTAGTTGTTATTATGTTTTATAGACAACAATTCAAAGACTGGCCTTTGACTTTAAGGCTGAGCTGGTGGGCTTGGTTTTATCAGGTGAAACGTCTGAAGAACAGAATTAAGGTTTCCAGGGGAAGAAAAAAAATTCCACATGTAGACAGCAGCTTCTGCCAGTGCCCAGGAATTTCCTGCTCCTCCTCACAGCCTGCCTCCAGATGTGAGACCTGTCTAGCCAGTTACCACACTGAATAGGTAGTTCTTTACAAGAAAACTCTGTGTGTGTGTGTGTGTGTGTGTGTGTGTGTGTGTGTGTGTGTGTGTGTATGTATATGTGTGTGTATGCTAGTTCTATTTCTCTGGTTGAACAGGGACTGATTGACCTTATAATCAACTCCTTTTGTTGCTTGATAAGTAATAGAACTCTGCTAAAGAACAATACTGAGGGGCTGGAGAGAGGCCTCAGCTGTTAAGAATACTGGCTNCTCTGCNAGAGGACCTGGATTTGATTCCCAGCACCCATGTAGTGGCTCACAACCATCTGTAACTCCAGTTCCAGGGGATGCAAAGCCCTTGAAGCCCTCTTCTGGCCTCTTTGGGCACCGGGCATGCACATGGTACACAGACAGACATGTAGGCAAAATACCCCTACATATAAAATAAAAATAATAATTTTTAAAACTTTCAAAAGAACTATGTTGAAAATATCTTCCCACTCCACATGCTCCATGTTTGCCAAGATCTCTTCCTTCTAAAACTGGGAGCCCTGTTAGGATTAGCAGCAGGTTATAAGATGGGCCAATAGGGTACTTGCCTCTGTGCCTTGCTAACCAGGCTTAGATTTGACAATGGACCTTAAATATTCATAAACAATTGCTTTGTGGGGAAGGAAGGAACGTTGAGGATGGGCTGGAATTTTATCTTATCATCTCAGGTGTTCCTGTTGGGCAAAGAAAGAATAAGAAATCCCTTGGAGCTCTGAGAATCAGACAATTCCAGGCTTCAGACTGGATGCTGTAGTAGNCAAAGGCCACACCCCACTGCAGGACTCAGTGGGGCTCAGGACTTCACATCTTTAACAAGTCCCAGTGATGCTGATGATGTGGGTGTGGGGATTGTACCCTCTACAGTGCTAGGACAACAACTGAAANAGAGAAAGATGCTGACAGTCCACGGTTTATTAGGCTAAANCAGGCCCACCTGAGCCTCACACTCCTCTGCATCTCTTCTCTGAACTGGGGATTTGACATGAACTTCTGGAGATGCTTGACCACTCTGGGATATGGTAAGAGGCTCCAGTCATCATCAGTTTGAAATTATTTTGAGGAAAACCCACTTCAGTGTCCCTAGATTATAGTCACTGCTGTAAGACCCAATCTTACCATNTCCTAGCTAGACATCTNAGCAGACGATTTGATCTCTGTGCCCCCAATTTCCTCNTCTACAAAATGGGANCAACAAGAGTCAGCTACTTCCCGGACTGTAGTCCATGAAGATGGTATACATAAAGTGGTGGCTCTTAGCAAACAGGCGAATTAGTCAGGACTCCAGCAGGAAAAAAAAAAAAGCAGTTCAGAGTGTACAAATGAGGAGGTTACAGTGCAGGAACTATGCACAGAGGAGTATAAAAATGTTCAGGTACCCAGAGAGGAAACTGGGCCCCTAGAGGCCAGAGACATCCACAGCTTGGGGGAGTACCACCCTGGAAGGAAGGAGCTGTAATCACAGAAGGGATAAGCCACTGCCAGGGATTCTGCATCAGTGCAGGACAGTGGCAAAAAAGAAATACCCTGGCTTCTTTCTCTTCTTTCTCCATTGCTGTTCTCCTGCAAGGTCTCTGATTAGCTATCGCAGAGGGCAAGAGGGCCAGCTACAGTGTGGTCCCGTGTGNAGGAGTCTGCCTCCCACAGGGTANAGTAGAGAAAAATGCACCAAGGATGGAGCAGTGGCAAGCAGAGGCTCTGGAACACAGTGCTGGATAGGTGGGCAGTTGCTNCTGGGTGGAGACATACANNAGTTCTTAGAAGTTTCAATTTATGCTTGTGGTACTTTTTCAGTCTTAAAGNTATTTCCTATCTCAGTGGACCCTTGCACCAACGCTATCAAACACCATGTCATTTGGAGGATAAGTTACATGAGCACTCTAGTCATTATCAGTGTGGGAGAATGTGTCCTGTGGTAGACTTGAATCCTTTCTCCCTGACCAGTGCAGTGTTCCTGGCAGTAGCTTCTCCCTTAGACCAGGAAGCAAGTTCAGTCATTTGGACATGACTTGNAGAAATTAATGTTTGTTCTATTGATCAGGTAGGTGTTACATGGGGAAAGACACATCTAGCACCCACNCAGAACAGCATACATTTGTGATGTGTTGACTTTTTCTTATTTATATCATGCAGCAATAAATNTGTTTATTGTTGTTAAGTCCCCAAGCCATATCCCTTTCAGAAGNGAACAGCCTGGCTGGGCCAAGAGCACAGAGGGAGGCTCTTTTCCTGCGGTGGTGTAGAAAAGCCTGGAAGCCTGGCATCTCTCTGAAATGCTATATCAAAGGCCCAGCCCAGCACACAGGGCAGCGGGTGTATGAGGCCTGCCTGTGAGAATCCTCCAAGGAGGCTGCGAGGAGCCAAGACACACTTAAGCCTGTCTCCAAAGAACCCAAAGCTCATCCCAGACTTTGCTTTATCTGTTTAGCAAACTCACTCCACACCTCACCTGTCTTTGCGCCTGCCGTCTAGGAGGGTCTTTGAAATTTATTTTCTCCTTTTAGCCTGCTGTATTTTTAATGTCTGAGTGAAAGAACAAAGGAAGGCGAACACCAGACAAGATCGTTTCGTTCCTCCACGAGCTGCGGTGTAGCTCCGCTCAAGCTCAGCTAACATCAATGTTTTAAAATTCCGTCTTTGCTAGGGAACCGGGGCTGGGATAGTCATCCACGCCAAAGTCAGGGCCCTGTTTTCTGCCTTTCATTTGGGGACATAAAAGGCCCCTGCATCAATCATTAACAATCTATTAACACTAGCAGTTCAGAGAGGTTTTCCTGGTTTGGTCAACCTCATTGGAAGAAATTCCTGCTGCCCAGCTGGCTNTCCGTCCATGTGATCCACCCATACTGGCTGTTTGCAGCTTTGAAAAGGCTTGCTGACTCCTCTTTCATCTCTCCCTGAGTAATAGATACCTGGTAGACTGGCTCTCCTCCTCCCCCACTGTCAGCTTCCCCACCTGCCTCCTCAGACTTCTGGCTTTAAGAACAGCTTGCATGAACACCGACACTATTGATTGTGTGCAACTGGCATGCCGGGCTGTTAGACATCTACCTGCATGTGCAGGCTAGAAGGTAGGGCTGGTTCATCTACATGCATCAGAGCAAGGAGGGTGTTGGAGGTCTCTGCTTGGTGTTCCTGACTGTTGAACTTAATTGGTTTGAGTCTGAAGCAAAACCAGTCAGTATGANGAGGTTTAGCTAGTCAATCAGAACCTGCTTCGGAAAAGGCTCTGAAAGTTCTGCAAGACCTANAGAGTTCTGGTCTACACTTTCCTTTCCTCTGTCTGTGATAAAATACACAGAGCACAAATTTAACCATTGTGACTACTCTTAAAGATAGTGCTCAGAGGCATTAAAGACAATCCACGGCATTGTACCACAGACACCCGAAACTTTTATGGGTCTTCCTAACTTAAAACTCTCCATGCATCCTTAATTTTAAAACACTGATGCATCCTTAATCAGTAAATCTCCCTGTCTCCGCCCTCACAGTCCTTGGAAACCACTGTTTGACCTCTGTCTGAGTTTAATTACTTCATGTATGTGAAGTTACACAGTATCTGTCCTGTGACTGGCTTCTTCCAATGCACATGCCAGCATTTCTAATTTCTTTTCCCACATTTTGCATATTCCCTCACTTATCCATGGATGTCCCGTTGTTTCTCACTTTGGGTGATTGTGAATGGTGCTACTATAAACATGTGTGCATAGATAGCCCTCCAGAATCTCTGCTCTTGATTGTCTGGGTTAGGAACCCAGAGNTAAAATACCAGAGCACTTGTCCTGTGTTTAGAATTTTCAGGATCTATCACACTGCTTTCCACACCAGCTCTCCTGTGCCATATCCGCCCCCAGTGCTACCCAGAAGGTCCAAGTTCTGTGGAGATTACTGAAGGGCCAAAGCTCTCCTCCATGCCCGCCCCTCCCTGCCCCAGGAGAGGAAGACAATAGGCACCTTAATGGGATGCTTAGCTGAACTCACCCCACAGCCATATGTGATTGACATCTAGGAGCTCGGTGGCATTTCTTTCTAAGTAGAACCTCATCCTTGTTCAGTTGNTCCCTCCCCAGGGTCCTCCATGTTCCTTCTGCTGNAGGGTGTCCTGACGTTCCCTTCCTTCAAAAATGAAATGAGATTCTGTGGTAGGTGTACACGCCATGTGGTCATGTAGTGTGTCAGTTTGTCTATCACGGACTAGGGTTGCTTCTGCCTTCTAGATAATGTAAATAATGTTGCTAACAATGTAGGTTTACAAATATCGTCTCTGGTTCCTGTTTTCAATTCTTCTGGACCCACTGGCAGGTGGGAGTGACGTTGCTGGATCTTGGGGTAAGTTACGTTTTTGTTTTTTTTT
>LZPO01044486.1:0-14099 GCA_001675575.1 Neotoma lepida | reverse complement strand
AGAGAGAGAGAGTGTTATGTGGCCCAGGCTTCGAGAGCAAGGGAGAAAACCTGCTAAGCAAAGCTGGCAGAGTTATGCTGGGCACTTTTGTCTTTCCTCCAGACCTCTGCACTTCCTGCCCTGCTCTGGGACTGCATGGCCCCTGTGTCTGGCTTTGGCTTTAGGCTCAATGCAATCGACGAGGGGACAAGTAAGACATCCGTGGAAGAAGGGAATGAAGCCCCTTCTTAGTTCCAGTGTCCCTCCTTCAGGACTGCAGCAATTGGCCCTCTAGGGTCTTCAGTGGGGTCAATCTTAGGTTTCTGACCAGGTTCCTATGGTACCCCTTAGCTCCCCANCCCTACTCCCCAGCTCCTGACTGCTCAAGACAAGGCTCTAACCATTACTGAAAGTTCTCATAGCCACAGCAAGAAATTGAGGTTCTGCNATGAAAGTGGGGTGACGTCAGAGCAGCCAAGACCCTCAGAGTCACCAGGGGGTGGCAGGCTGGAACTGGTTCCAATCTACCTGGGACTCCCTGGCTCCAGGGACGTCTTTGCCACTGCCCCTTGAAGGAGCTGTGTGTTCTGGGCCCTGATGAGGGGATAGGTGGTGGTGGCTAGGGGTGTGTCCCGCAAATGAATTGGAGATCAAGACACAGTGACAAAATGGAGGAGAGCAAGAAGCTATCAACGGTCTTGGCTTCCCAAAATTTTTCAGGGGTCAGCCAAAGTCATTTAAATAGGCTTTGGCAAAGACAAAACAAAGCCAGTCAAAGGGACTTACTGGCTGTTTACAGAGCTGGAAGGCTGGACATCTTAGTGGGGGCAGGGAAGAGGAAGTGGGAGGAGGCTGCCCTCTTTCCCTGGGTCTTCCTCCACTGCCATCTTTGCGTCTCTCTCACTTCAGGTAAGTCATGGCCTTCTACTATCCTATACCACACCAAGTTCACTTACAGCTGAAAGGCNGGTGCATCCCAGACAGAGACCAGCAAACGTTGCTGAATTATCAGCTGGTTTCAGCAGATTCTTAGAGCCCAGCCGAAGTCTGCCTTGCCAAGGGGCACGAACTCACTTTCCATCCAGGTCTATGACAGGCAGCCACTGTGGAGCTGGGAGGTTGGTCACATCTACTGAACCCCATCAGCCTGAACTAAGGACCTGGTCCTGGGAAGGTACGGATGACAGATGCCCACCCCTTCAAAGCTTTAGGCAATTGCATTGTCACTGTGAAGAAAGACCAGTTGTCCTGACTAACTGTTTTTCTGACTCTTTGTTCTCTGATTCCTACCAAACTTATCTCAAATTCCAGGAACAAGGAGCAACCAAGCTTCCACCCTCTGACTGGAAGTGGCCTGCCCCTCTCAGTGAGAACAATCATCTCCTAACAAGAAACAAATTGCCTCTAATAATGATGCCCTGGAGCCAACAGGACCCAAAACCAGACCTGAGATAGTCATCAACCAGACCATTACTGGACCAAGAATGCTTGGCTATGCACTCTTGTTCTGCCCTGTCTCCATATACCTCGAAGCTCTGCTAACACTCCAAAGCCAGGGATCAGAGTGATGGTTCCTATTTCTTCTCAATGTGGCTACATTGGATAGCAAATCATGTCCTGCCCTTGCTTCTCCACTACTCATCTCCATCTCATTGGACACTTGACTCGTCTAGTCAGGTGCCCCTAGCACCAAGGACTGCTGGAAACAATCCCTGTCTCTGCAGTGACACAGACTCTGTCCTAATGCCTTTGGAGTTCAGCACCTGGAATGGAATTCATAAAAGAATTCTTGAATGGGTGAGTGAATGAATGAATGAATGGGTGAGTGAATGAATGAATGAGTGAGTGAATGAATGAATGCAATGCTTGCCATAGCCTGACACCTGCCAATTGCAGCCTGGGTAGTTTTCTAGGTCTACGGTGTCCTAGTTACATCTCTATGGCTGTGAAGAGACACCATGTCTAAGGCCTCTTATAAAAAAAGAAAGCATTTAATTGGGGACTTGATTACAACAAAGAGTGAGCCTATGACCATCATGGCGGGGAGCATGGTAGCAGGAAACAGGCATGGTGCTGGAGTAGCAGCTGAGAGCTAACATCTTATTCACAAGTTGGAGGCAGAGAGAAAGAGCAACTGGGCCTAGCATGGGATTTTGAAATCTCTACCTCGCCCCTGCCCCTCTCCCAACAACAATGACACACCTCCTCCAACAAGGCCACATGTAATCCTTCCCAAAACAGTTCCACCAACTAGGGACCAAGCATTCAAATATAAAACCCTTGAGGGTGCGGGGCATTCTCGTTCCAGCTACCATATATGTAACAAACCTCCATAAATAAGGTGGCTCTGAACATCTGAAATTCATCTTCTCCCAGTTCTGGATGCTGAAGCCCACTCAGGCATCTACAGGGCCACACGCTTCCCAGGAAGCCCCCAGAGAAGAATCCTTCCTAACCTCTCCCAGCAGCTGGTGGCCAATAAACTCTTGTGGAATGCCGTCCTCTAGGCATAGCATGGCTGCTGTTTTGGAATCAGAACAGCTTTGACTACTCACCCAAAGACCTCANGTGATGGAGGAGAGAAGGCTCATGGGCACACACACAGCAGTGTACAAGGATTCAGGAGTGACTCCTGAGATGGCATGTGAGAGGTAGGAGGGCTTGCCCCTCCCTGAGGATTATATAAACAAGTAATGGGAGTTCAGGAGGGATGTTTGGTTATACAGCTCCTCATTTACCCATAGTCCCACATGTACCCCCTCATGCTTCTATAAAGAGCTCCAGTTAGAGCCAGGTTGATGGTTCCATGGGTAAAGGAACTTGGCTAACAAGCCTGATGACCTGAGTTTGATCCCTAGAATAGTAGGGGAAGAAATAGTAGAAGAAAACAAATTCCCACAAGTTCCACCTAGGGACTTAAAAAGAAAACTTCCTTCTTTCCCTCCCTCAGAGGAGCCACAAATCTCTGCTGTTTGGGCTCCATATNGTCCTAAGACTTTTGGGGAAAGGTTGAAACTGAAACCAGGGGTCACTAGAATATTATTCTGGCCTCCCCTCGGGTCCTTATCTTTGTAGAAAGAATTCAGATGAGACATGCAGAGTGTGGTGAAGAAGACATCGTTTATCACAAAGGAAAGTATGCTTACCAGGGTAATGGCCGNTAATGACCATAGCCACCACTGTGCCGATGCATTGTGGGTAGGCTTTATATGGTTTCTAAAGGCTCTAGAACAGATAGCTCTTCCNAGGTGATTGACAAGCCCGTTTGGATTGACTTTCTGGAGAAGGCAATGCTGCCTGAAGTATTCTGCTGGACAGGAATTGTGCAAGGTTTGGGGCTCCTGGAAGGTTTAGCTAGTTTTCAATTAATAACTACCGGACAGTTCTGGATGTCTCAGGACTTAATGTCCCCTGCTAGGATGTGATTCAGATCTCATTCCCCTGACCAGTAGCATCCCACAGTTCCACTCCTTGTCTCTACAACTATGGTCTAGGAGGGAGGGGTCCAGCCCTAATGTCCTTCCAGGTGGGTAATATCTAGNTAACTACCTGACATAGTAGGTGATAAGTGGGCAAAACTGACAACCATAAATCTCTGGCCAGGTGGTAGAGAGTAGCAAAGTCTTACCTGAAGGGGACAACCTAGCCTCAGCTAGCAGCTGTCACATGGAAACTGGTACCCAGGGTTGCCTATTAAAGACTATTGGGGTCCAGCCCCTTAGTAGCCTTTTCCCAGGGTCTGTGGAAGAATCTAAGAATCAGCTGAGGATCTAATCTTAATGATAGCAAATGAATCTATGTACACGAAACTCTTCAGTTCATTCACTTTATTCTTCTGAGTCAGTTCTCTCTCTACACAGCTTCTTTTCTGCCCTCATACTTAGCTCCTTTCCTGCCTGATTTCTCTCTACACTTTTCTGCTGTGCTCTCTAAGTTCTATCTTAATTCTCCCATCTAGTTCTTCCCCATCTAGCTCTTCCTCATCTTCCATTTCATTCTTCTAGTCCTCCCCAGTCTCTGAGGTTTTTCAGTTATATACCCATACAAAGCAGCAATTCTCCGGACAAGGCAAGGTCACACAGGCTTGAATTCTTTCAGGGTCAAGCAGAGAGGGTGATAAGGTCCACACAAAGCAACAATTGTCAGCTATCATTTGCAACCCAAAATGGAGAATAGAATCAACTGAGGGCTAAATTCGGTCAATATGTCTGGGAAAAGGGATTTATGTGCTCAAACTATGTTCTTAGAAGTGGTTAGGTAAAGTGTTAGGAGTCTATAAGTCACTAAGTCATGGGTCAGAATAGAACTGCCTTTTTTTCCTTTGGCCCCTTATCTGTCCAAGTTTATCTTGGCTGTGCCGTTTTCTGGTAGGGCAGGGAAAGTGTACTCTGTAGCTATGCAACTTGTGTCACAGCTTGATGTACCTGGTAAGTAAAAGCGCTTTAGTTCTGGGTTAATTGTTAAAGGGACATCTAGAGTAGAGATAAGACTTGGAAAGGGGAGGGTTAAGCTTAATAGCACTTCCGCCTGGCCTGGGCAGTTGTCAGTGTAAATTTTCACCTTCTCTCAGGAACGAACAGGAAGTCTGGAATGCTATCTATCTGTGATCTGTTCTTAGAAAGTCTGGGGAGTATCACAGATAAGATACTTTCATCCGGAGATGGTCCTGCTCGGATGTTGCTAATGATGACAATTACAGAAAGGCCTGAAGTTAGGGGTCTGGCTGTGTGACTTCTGTTAGCACAGTTGGGAGATGTTATCCAAATACTTTAATTGTATAGGGGCAATTGTGCCCAATGAATGATCAAGCACACTGTTCTAGGAATGGACAAGCTACAATAACACACGAGAAATTCATTGCAGGAAATGGCTAATATTCAAAAGCCAATATCACCAAGACGACTTGAGACTTGGTTTTATCTTCTGGAAGAGTTCTTAACTCTTTTGCCATAGTCAGCTGAATTCCTACTTCATATTTCAGAGGCTCACAGCAGTTGCCAGGTCTAGGACATTTTTTTAACGAAACCAGAAAGTCTGATTTATACATAAGGCTTCCCAAATTTCAAAACGCTATTCAGCCCACAAGCCACGAGTTTGCAACTCCTGCTTTAGTGAGACAACTTTTTCCACTTTCACAACCTGCTCTCCAACTTGGCTCTCAGGCTATCAGGAGCCAAATGGGGCTGGGCCAGCAGGCAACCCCCGTCCCCAGAGGCCACCTCTCCTCAAAGCCTGGACTGGCCTCTCAGATGGCCCAGCTTCCTCCTACAATCCTGGTCCCAAGGGACTCCTTGCAGCTGACCCTGGTAAACCCACTCCAGGACCTGCCCGGGCAAGCCTGAACTTGTCAGAAGCCCACTCAGACACAAGTCACAGAGCTTTCCTGAGTCCTGGGATAGGGGGCACACTTCACCATGATCTCCAAGCCCCCTAGGCAGGATGTCCTTGCTCCTTTAATCAGTCCCAGCTCCCCCTAATCCCACCTTCTTCCCAGACTTGTCCTTGCTGGCCCCTTGGGTAGGATAGCCTCCACCTTTAAGATAGAGGGTACTTCTTTCTCTGATACAGCTTGCTGGGACTGTCTGTCATGCTCCCACACTGCGCCCCCAGGTTTAGCTCTTCCAGGAACAGCTCAGACAGCACTTCTTCCAAGAAGCTTTCCTTGAATGTCCATATTAGTTGGGTGGGGGGCAGTGGGTAAGGTCAAACTCAATTGTCTTTCCTAAGAGACAGGACATTTCCCAGGGTGGAGTGCTGTGTTCTTCACTGTATGTGTTCCACTGGGGACTACCAGTGAGACCAAGCAAATGCTTACTTACTTTGGGAAGGAGGGAGGGAGGGAGAGAGGGAAAGGGAGAAAGAGAGAGGGAGCGAGGGAGGGCAGATAGGCAGACAGGTAGGCAGGCTAGATTCTACTAGCTTCTATCTGACTCTTTCTACCTCTTCTCCATTTCCTCTCTTGTGTTTCCATGGCTGATTCTTTAAATTTTTTGCTTCGCACCATCAATAAAGGTCAGGGTCCTCTTGCTTCTAACCATCACTTTTCCGACCCCTGTTCTTGCATCCCCTCCAAAGACAAGGCCGCCATCCAATCTCTGAATATCAAGAGCCTCCACAGCATCAGTTGCTTAGGGCAGGAGTCCTTAGCTGTGCTCCAGGTTGGAAGCCTGTAGGTGTAGAGGTGGAGTGGTGGAGAAGGAGCTCAGCTAGGGAGCAAAGAGGCCAGAGGTAGCTGGAGGCGGAAGGGGGATGGGGAATGTAAGAAGAGGTGGGAAGGAGCTGGGAAGAGGGAATGGGGGTGGGGAAGAGAGGGGCGGGTCGGACTGAACCACCCCTCTCGCCCGCCTCACTCCCCTACCCTCCCCACTTGGCCGGGGGCTGCCAGCACACTTCCAGCCCAGCCGGCCACATCTGGCGTCTGCCCGCCCTTGTTTCCGCTGCCTTCAGACTTCCCCCGGCGTGCCTAGAGGCTGTGTGTGCATCCAAGGCTTTAAATATACAAAGGGATTGCCAGGACCAGCAAGCACTCCCGGTAGCGGGGCGGGTTGGGACGCGGAACCCCGTTATGAGCCCCTGAGCCCTGCGAAGCCGAGGCAGTTGAGCAAGGGGATCTCAGAACGCCGTGCAGAGCAGGCGCCACCCGGGAGGACCCCAGCACACAGCCAGCGACTTTAGGGTGACACGCAGAGCCCGGGAGCGCAACGATGGAGGCACGAGTGGCCTGGGGAGCGCTCGCCGGCCCTCTACGGGTTCTCTGTGTCCTGGGCTGCCTGCTGGGCCACGCCATCGCCGCGCCATCGCCCATCATCAAGTTCCCCGGCGATGTCGCCCCCAAAACAGACAAAGAGTTGGCAGTGGTAAGTTGCTACGCTGGCTTCATCCAGCCAAGTTTAGACAAACTTTGGAAGCGGAGGACTTAGGCCACCCACCCTCTGACTCCCTACTGGCACACAGAGTCAGAAGGGGCTTTGGTAAACATCTTTGAGGGTCTCCTTCTTAGCTAGCTTCTGTAAACGATGGGGAGGGGGCTTTGGTAAGAGGAGGCTGTTGATAAGTAACTTGGAGAAGTTCAAGGTACATCCCAGGGACCAGGAAGGAGCAAAGGAAGGAGATGATTGCCTTGGGAAACATCTGGAAAGGGTTGTTTTTCTGAATAACAGAGACTTTGTTTGCGTACCTAGGGGATTTGGTTCGAGGTGGGCTTTATAAAAGTGTTTTGGATGCATCAGGAAAGTTGGCAACGGAGCCCTTTGGCAGGCCTTTAGGACAATCAGTTTAAGGGGGAATCTCTTGAAAACGGGGAGTGTACTTTGGCTTATAATTTGTATAAACCTCTGCGCATAGAATTATAGCCAAAGCAAGGCTTGGCTAATTTCTGGGAAACTTTGGCACACATCTGGAGACAGGCCTTTGGTGAGACTCTGGAGGGGGCCATTTAGCAAGTAATAGAGACCGGAGGGAAGCAGAAAGTGCATTTTGATGCCTTGCTTTAAGGCAGAAGTTGTCCAGTAAGGTCGGAGCTGAGTTTCTTTGAACTTTTCCTTGGGGTCAGAGGATACAAGGAAACAACCTTCCAGGCTGGTGGGCAGGCGTGAGGAGCAGGCGCAGAGGGCTAGGGCGCGTGGGGCGGGGGCGGACTGAGCCGGGCTGGGGTCGGCCAGCGGCCAGCGAGACCTCTTTCTTGGCCAGTCTCCAGAGCTGCAGCTCAGATGTTGTTGAGTGAGCGTGCGCCTGGCTCCATGGCTCCCTGGCAGCAGCGTTGCATAAAGCAGACTGGGAGAGAGAGATGCAAGGCAATACCCACAGCAAGGAGTAGGCACTTCTAGCCATCCATGGGCATGGACTGTCTTAGAAGTCAGATCTCAGGACATCTGCAGCTTTATTGCCTTCATTTAATCATTCTAGAAATCCTCTAGCCAGCCTACTCCCCAGTCTTCCCAGAACTAGGAATCACATGCCCTTGGATATGGTTTGGGTGTCCCTGCTGAGTGAGACACCAACTCTCTTTCCACAGTCCTCCCTTTACAGCCTCCTTCCTCTCTGGGTAGATGGGTTAGGAGATCTAAAAATATTTAGAGGGCTACTTTCTTCAAGGGTCTAAAGCATCAGTGATGTGTCTGTTGGCTGATATTAAGAGTGGAACTTAGGAGCAGTTACCTGGGTCTCCATGCCATCTTGGGGNGGAGGGGGGGGCGGGGTCCTCTGGTCAAGCATGGTGGTACACACCTGTGAAGCCAGTCCTGGGGAGACTGGGACAGGAGGGTCCTGGGTTCAACTTTAGCTTGGGTTTTAAAGTGAAAAGGTCCTAAAACAAACAAACAAACAAACAAGGAAGGAAGGAAGGAAGGAAGAGGACTTTGAACTTACACTACTCCCTGCAAATCCTCTCAGGGAGTGTATTATAACCTACTGGTCTGGTGATCTCTATGACTGATGGAACTTCTGGAGTGGCCACTTCTTTGATGTCAGAGGGTCAGAATGGCACCTATCTTTGTGATAAGTGAGCAGGTGCTCTTAGACGCTTAGAAGAGTGTTTGGCACCTGGGAAGCACTCAGTAAACATCAGGCATTATTATATTACCATTATCATCACTACCGTCATGCCTTTTTTCACCCTTTTCGTACTGCCTCCAAGGAGGTGAGGACCAGTCAGGATCACTTCTGGCTCCTTTCACCATTCTAGCCAGCCGTGTCTTTAATTTCAAATTTCTTTGTGATCCACTCACATTTTTTGTCCTGGGTTTTGAATCTTACAGACAGAAGTGCCTGTCTTGATCACAGTTTACCCCAGCAGTAGCACGTGGTAGGCATCAAACAATGTTTGATGAGCAGCTGGCTGGTAGTTTGGGACAGACCCTCTGAAGAATAAGACGGTTCTCTTTTTAGAAATCACAGATGGAAGATTTNAATGCAGGTCTGCTACCAGACTCCATGCACACAATTCCTCAATTTCTTTATAAGAAAAAAAGAAAAAGAAAACAGGAGGAAGACAATGTATGCCTACATCTGTTGGGAGGTTCAATCAGATAGATGCCAGAGTATCAGGATTCAGGCATGGGCTCTGGACCATGACTGTTTGGTGTCAAATCCAGATCTGCCATNTGTGAGTGATTTCATCTTAAGCAAGTCTCTTAAGCTGTTTTATATATAATGAGTGGTACATAAGTTAACATCTACTAAATTGAGGGAAATAAAAGGTGGTAGCTATGCCCTTTACAGATGCACCACTCAGTTGGTGGGTGACAGAAGTCATTTGGGAACCTAAGAGTCCACTCATTATCCTTGGACTNCTTGATTCCAACCTGTCCCAAGTAGGGCATATTTAGGGGGTAGTTGGGGCTGTGTGCTTTGTCATCCCAATGTGGCTCCTGGCTTTGAGACTGCCTGTCTCTTTCAGCAATACCTGAATACTTTCTACGGCTGCCCCAAGGACAGTTGCAACCTCTTTGTGCTGAAGGACACCCTTAAGAAGATGCAGAAGTTCTTTGGGCTGCCCGAGACAGGTGACCTTGACCAGAACACCATCGAGACCATGCGGAAGCCACGCTGTGGCAACCCAGATGTGGCCAACTACAACTTCTTCCCCCGAAAGCCCAAGTGGGACAAGAACGAGATCACATACAGGTGCCAAGGAGGGGCTAGGGATACAGGGCCAGCAGCCTGAGGGATGGGAGTCTCCTAGGGACTTACCTTTCCAATTCAGGGGGCCCATAAAGTTTCATTACTGAGAGCTGAGCATTCAGGGACATACAGAGTTCTTGGTGAGTGGAGCCAGCAGACCTAGACTTGAGTCTCATACTCACTAACCACGGGGCACTGGTCTTACTCTTCCCTCTTCTGCACTCAGAGTTGATAACCTTGCTTATGAAAGAAGGCTAAGAAATCTGCTTCCCATAAGGATGATCGGGGAACTAAATTAGACTACATGTAAATCAAGCACTTCCTAAATGTTTGTTATAGAGCAAGGGTCTAATAAGTGTTGGTGATTGTTATTATCATCTGGGTCATAGGAATANGTGGAGGAAGCTTGATGAGCAGCTGATAATTGTGTTTTTAATCTAATAGTGTTGTTATGATTGGTTGCTAATTGGGCTAAGAGCTCTACTCTGTGTGGCCTGTGTTTTATTAAGGGTGAGATCTCTGCCTTTTTTTTTTCTGATATTGTACTGTTTATGTCCTTGGTGCCCTTGTCCCAGACAGAATTGAGAGATGAGAAGGTCTGGGATTCTGGAAACATCAGGGCACTATAGGAGGGTGTTCTCAGTGAGCTTTGCACATCTGCACAAGAACACTTACACACACACTCTTACATACACACTGTGCACATAGGCACTTGCACAATTGCATATATGCATATTCTATGCATTTCTACCCTCTCTAGGATCATTGGTTACACACCTGACCTGGACCCTGAGACAGTGGATGATGCCTTTGCTCGGGCCTTAAAGGTATGGAGTGATGTGACTCCACTACGCTTTTCTCGAATCCATGATGGGGAAGCTGACATCATGATCAACTTTGGCCGCTGGGGTAAGCAGAAGGGGGCTGGAGAGTGGGGCAACGTAGAGACAGCAGGGCCATGTAGACATTTGAGACGTATGGGGATCCTGAGGGCAGCTTACCAAGAAGGTGTAGACACTGGATGTGGATTCGATGGAAGTAGCAGAGTATGGCCCAGACACTGGAGAGCAATGGNTGTGAGAACAGAGGATGCACTGCAGTGGACCGACCATGCAGCGAAAACCCACTGCACCCTCTAAATGACAGCCCCTAAAGGGCTACTTGGATTTAAAGCAATATGAAAGACCTTTTTAAATTAAAATTTAATAGTCACAATAGCAACATGGGAGGAAGTGGAATAGAATCTGAGGTCAAAGCACCATGTAAGCTGTTGGTATGAATAAAGCACCATGTAAGCTGTTGGTATGAATTGGCTGCAGCATAAATATGAAGGCTGGTGGTATAGATACTGGATGGTAATGTAAGGGAGGAAGGCAGAGGGCAGGGGAAGAACAGCGTAGAGACATCGGAGCAAGTAAGGTGAGCATGCTGTCACAGTGGGCCCGAGGGCCAGCTCTGTGGATAGTGATGACAGTCTGCCATGAGAGTAGACATGGTGAGGAAGGCAGCGTTGATGGGAGGGAATAGGTGTCAGGAGGGTATGTGGTTAGCATGCTGTATGGACACTGTAGGCACGTGGGTGGGTACANTGNTGGTGATACCGATGAAGATAGCAAAGGNCAGTGGTACAGGTGAGAGGGCCATGTGGACTTGAGGGTAATATGGGCCACTGGATGGTAGCAACCAAGCCAGAGCTTTCCATTAACTCTCTGCAGTGCCTATCCTAGACAACCCCAATGGGAAAAGGGAAGAGGACAGGTGCTTGGAGGACTGAGGAGTTCCAAACACAGATTAGGGTGTGGCCGGACTAAAGGACCAAGTTGTGGGAGTAGGGGGACACTAAAAGCTAAGAACTGGTGTGGGTTTCAGAGCATGGAGATGGATACCCGTTTGATGGCAAGGATGGACTCCTGGCACATGCCTTCGCCCCAGGCACTGGTGTTGGAGGAGATTCCCACTTTGATGATGATGAACTGTGGACCTTGGGGGAAGGGCAAGGTAAGACATCCTCCACTGGCATGCTTCCCTGTCCCCTAGCAACCAAAACCAACCTTAAGCCCTTCATTTGCTCTGGTGGGATCAGGGTGATGAGAGGGGAAGAGAAATCAGCCTCCAGGGTGAGCCCGTAGCCTAGTGTCTGATGGAGGCCCNGAAGAGATGGGTTCCATGCTCTGTGTGTCCTGCAGTGGTCCGGGTAAAGTACGGGAATGCCGACGGCGAGTACTGCAAATTCCCCTTCCTGTTTAATGGCCGGGAATACAACAGCTGCACCGACACTGGCCGCACCGATGGCTTCCTCTGGTGCTCCACCACCTATGACTTTGAGAAGGATGGCAAGTACGGCTTCTGCCCCCATGAAGGTGAGCATCTACCCTGGCCGCAATCCTCATCCTACCCAGGCCCCTAGCCTGCATGGGTTTCTGCTATGCCTTCCCCCTCCACATTCCACAGACAGCCTCCATCCCCTCACCCAAGTGTCCATTATCCTGAGTTCAGCTATCATTGTGTCCCTCCTCTACTGTTACAGCCATATGTTGCTTAAGGACAGGCACACAGTCTAAGAAATGTATAGTTGTGCAAATTCATCATCACTGTGTGAACGCAGTATCCTTACATAAGCTGAGAAGCATACAAAGTTACCAGCCAGTCTGACCATATGGGACCACTGTCACATGGAACCAACACCATGTGTATGGTCTGTTGTGACTTAAATGCTATTTTTGTGGTGTATGATCATATGTACTTCATATTTATTTAAGTCACTTCAGGTTTTTACAAGTCTCACCATTTGCAGTATTGTTTGTGAAATCATGGACTTAGGATATTATTTTTTTCTAGCGTACATGAGAATGACCTTAGGTTGTTTCTGGGGCCACTTTACACTCCAGACAAGACCCAGGGCTCAAGGACAGGAGGACAGAAGAAGAGAGTTGAGACACAGAGATGGATTGAAAGCTTAGCAGTAGAGGGGAACAGGGCTCAGTCTAAGCCGGTACTTGATTGAAGTAGGGACTCCTACTTCATCATATTAGCCATCTCTCCCACACTGGTCCCACTGCACTAGTGAGAGAGTCAGTGTAAGTGGTCACAGCTATGACATCTGATTCTGCCTTCTNTCCCTGTGTCATGACAAAGGCATCCAGCTCTACTCTCTCTGTCTGTGTGTGTGCGTGCGCGTGTGCCACTCGAGTGCTCATTCAAGCTCATAACATTGTTTTCCCCGTCTACCATCACTGGAGGTAAACATGTGGGAAGGGGAAGGGTGTTGATATGCACACTCAATCAACTTTGAAAGCATCCTGGATATGCTCTCTAATCATAAATCTTTTTAAAATTATACATGACTTCATACTTGGCCAGGCCATCTCGTTTGGTGGTTGCAGAGATCAGAAGCCCAGAATATGGTGAAGAAAGGGAGAAAATACAAACATACTGCTAAGTATTAGCTTATTCCCCAGCCTATAAAGACTTTCCAGGGTCATAGACTAACGACAGTCTGTTTGGGGCTAGGAGGGACTATAATTGTATATAATTGTATATATTTGTGACTCTCCTGTCCCTATTGCGACACAACACTAGTACCAATCATCTAGACAGAAGGGAAGAAACAAAGTTTCTATTTGTCTTCCTGTTTACATTTCTTCTTTTCCTTCTTTCTTTGTCTGGGAGATCGAACTCGTGGCCTCACACATGGCTAGTCATGCTCTCCTCCACCCCTGAGCTCTACCTCTGAGCCTGTTTATGCTTTTATCACTNAAGCTGAACTTNGTACTAAGACCCAAGCTATTGACTATTAGTAAATCAGAGATTTTAAAAGAAAAGTCTGTGTCTTGCATTTCCCAGTAGGACACGAGGAAAGACAGAAACTCCTGAGTCAGCCCTTCTGTTAGAACAGGCTTCATGGATAGACTTGGAAACAGCCTCAACTTCACGGGTTTGGAAGGGTTCCCTCTGTGTCGGANACTGGCCATTTCTTTGGTCCTTAGCCAGGTGCAAGTACGCACAATGCACACGTGCTTGGGTCCGGGGCTGCAATTCTGGTTACTCAGCCCCTCCTGATGGCTGACTCAGTGTCTGCTCCCTGACCTTCTCTTTGGGAGGAGGGTGGATCCCAGAGGAGATGGGCTTCTGGGTGGCGGAAACACAGCTGGTGGGATCAAAGTTACCACTCAGTCCTTCCCCACTCTGAATCAGCAGGGTCTCTGGATTCAGTTTGGCCTCCTCTCTCTAGGTCCCACTCTTCCTGCTTTATCAGGNAAAGGTTTCTTGTTTGGGGATNGGCAGAGCAATGAAGATAGAGACCCATCCCTAGTTCTGCGTTGCGAGGCCAGGGCTTGAGCTCCGTTGAAGCTCCGTTGAACTCGTGGTAGTTAACAGGCCTGGTGAAGTCACCTCTGGCACTGCTGTGCACAGATGGTCCTTGTTACGCACTTGTGGTTTTGCTAGCTGGCAATTCCAGAGACACACCATTTTGTAACTCTAGAGTGGATGGAGGGATG
>LZPO01044485.1:263838-280080 GCA_001675575.1 Neotoma lepida | reverse complement strand
CATGTCTAGTGCTTGCTGAGGCCAGAAGATGGCACCAGATGCCCTAGAACTAGAGTTACAGCCAGTCATGAACTGACATGGTAACTGAACCTGAGTCCTCTGGAAGAGCAGCTCTTACTACTGAGCTAGCTCTGTAGCCACAAAAAGGTTTTATTTTAATTATACAAAATAACTGACTTACTAAACAACAGAAAAACTTTTAAAGGAAAAAAATAAGAAATAATGTATTCCAAATTTTTTAAAACAATGAATTAATTTGCTGTTTCCAGATGTATTTTCTGTCAGTAGAAAACAGGAAAAATAATGGAAACTTTAATTTATATGTTAGCAGTTCTAACATACATGTTTTTATGTGTTGCTGCTGTTACATTCATATTTTAGCGTCTCTGAGACAAGAAAGCATTCCATTGGCAGAGACTGTGACTGTTTGGCTGGCAACAGTCATCATAGGGGTCAGTGCAAGCTTGCAAGAATTGAGTTACTAATTATAAAGAATAACCATCTTGGCCCCATCTTCAAAATGCTATCCTAATACAAGACAAAGCGAAACATGACTCCTAGTCACCTGAAATCTTCTACTACTCCTAAAAAGACTAAAAAGGGACAGCATCAAAAACCTGCAGGAGTGTATGATGCTACATATGAGAGACCTCAGCCACTCCATCAGAGACCTAGAGCTGATAAACTTTCAGCAAATTGGAAGCATGAAAATTAATACAAGTATCAGCAACCTTACTATAGTCCAACAACAAACATCCTAAGAAAGAAATCAGGGGAACCCCCAGTATACACTGCAGGAATGTAAAAGGGGGCAGCAACTGTGGAAGCCAGTCTAGAGGTCTCTCAGAAAACTAAAAACATAACTACCATATGACCTGGTTATGCCACTCCTTGACATATTCCCAAAGGACTCTATGTCCTACTACACAAACACCTGCATATCCATGTCTATTGCTGCTCTACTAAGAACAGTCAGGAAATAAAATCGNCCTAGTGTCCATCAACTAATGAGTGGATCATGAAAAACATGGTACATGTACATAATGGAATTTTACTGGGCTGTAAATAAAACTGTAATTATAAAGTTTTCAGGAAAATGAATAGAACTCGAAAGTATTATACTGAGNTAACTCAGGCCCAGGACATCAAATGTTGATGTTATTTCTAAGCAGATCATGTTTCAATTTTTTTAGATTTGTTTAATTTAGAGTGTCTGAAGAGATCAGGAAGCTACATGTAGATTATGTGGAGGGGATATTTAGGGTAGGGATTGTAGAATATATGAGATAAGACTGTTAAGGGAGGAAACCATAGGTTTAAATGGGTTTAAGGAAGGCTTATCAACAAGGATGGGGTGGAGNATTGAGGAGTACGTGGTAGGGAAAGGGTTAACCAAAAGGAAGGATGTACAAAGAAATCATACGGAAGCCTACTAATTTATAAGCTAACTAAAATACTTAAAAAGAAGAGTCTGAATGGGAGCACTTTGCATGGGTAGATAATGGCAGAAGCCATGGGCTTCTCAACAAAATCCCAATACCGGGTCTGGAATACCTCCCCACAAGTGGTTGGCCATGAAGGTACCAGAAGCCCCCAAAACAATACAGGGTATTTCCATTTCTCCTAAATGGTGAAATTCTCCTGCAGATGATACCACACACTTTGGGGATGGGACACAGGGAAATCAAACTGGAAATGAGCTGGATGCTTGGACCCTGTTAGCTAGCTTTCATAGCATAGGAAGTGCTGTGCAAGCAGTTGAGAGAGAAAAGTTCCCAAGGGTGTTGAGCCAGCTGTGGACCTCACATGCTACAATACTGACCACCAGGCAAATATCTCCACTGCTGCACTAGTAATAGGACTATTATGGAGAAAACCCACTCCATTCTTACCGGACCTGAGACCTGCTCCAAAGAAGAGAGTTCACGCCTCAGATTACAGACCTGATCAAAGGCGACACGGCTGGGAAGGTCATAGACTCTAGGAGTGGGTTGTAAAAATATGTGTGTTTACACACCCGTGGACTAATGCTGCCCTAAGNATTAGTCAGGGAAGCTTCTTTTTGCAGTGGACGGTAGTTAAAGCAGACTCAAGGTGCTGAGAAGTGACTGTTGAGTGCTCAGCCCTCTAAGGAACATCTCTATTACACTCTCCAAGGTTTAGGGAACATCTTAGAAGATAGTACAGAAAAAAATGTGGGTGCCAGATGACAGGGAGAAGGGGCATAAAAGACTGTCTTCTAGGCAAGACATGACCATTGTACGTACAACTCCCAGCAGCTGCTACTTGCGCAGGGCCTACGCAAGGCTGGACCCGTCAACATTCAGTCATGGATGATGGGAAGGCTCTTGGAGAAGCTCTCCTCCCAGGAGAGCTACTAGAAGTTGACGGATATTGGGAAATAGGAAGTCATTGTCTTCAGTTATATGGCCTGGGTAACCCATCCTCTACCTCCATGGCCATGTTGGTGCCCAGGTTAAATTCCAACTCAGTGGGCCACAAGGCAAAGGGAACTGAGAGTGGGAGGTAGACTTACCGGGAGGGGAGGAGAGCTGGGGTGTTGAGTGAGACCAGACCATACTATACACAAGCATGAAAGTCTCAAAAACTACATTAAAACAAAAAAAAATGCAAAAAAGGGCACCAGCAATTTTCAAGGAAATGTCAGAGTCCTTTTAAAAGAAAGTATGCTCACCAGTGCTCTTGATGACATTTTGTGAATAAACAAAAACAAAACTTCAACAACTAGGAGATAAATATAAATGAATTCAAATCATTATCCTTTGCTTAATTTTTGAAGCTGTTCAAGAACTGATTCATTATTTTAAGAACTAAGAAACGGATTCAAAAAAATTATTTATTTGTATTTTCCTATACATACTGAATTTTAGGGTATCCAAATAGTTGCAAAAACATTCTCCTTTTTTTCTTTGAGACAGGGTTTCTCTGTGTAACTCNGGCTGTCCTGAAATTCACTCAGTAGACAGGCTGGCCTCAAACTCACAGAGATCCGCCTCTGCCTCCCGGGTGCTGGGATTAAAGGTGTGCGCCACCATACCGCCCCTCCCCCCAAATTCTACTTGACAGAAAATTTTTTGTTAAATCGTATTAGGAAATAAAAAATACAAAAGACTTTCCATTGTAGAAACACCAATAAAGTAATAGCCCTTGGGGTTGGAGAGATTGTTTAGTCAGTAAAACACCATGAAAGCATGAGGACCTGAGTTCAGATCCCAGGACCCATGTAAAAGCCAGGCATGGCAGCATGTGCCTGTAACTCCAGACTGGGAGGAGGGGCAGAGACAAAAGGATCCCAGAAGTACACAGGCCAACTAGTGTGTCTGAAATGGCAAGCCCTGGGCTCACTGAAAGACCCTGTCTCAAAAGTCAAGGTAGAAAATGACTGAGGTCAACTGGTATCTATCTCTAGCCTAAACACACACACACAACACACACACATACAACATATACACAATACACTNGTACAACACATAACCCATACATATACAAACACACAACACACATCTAACACACACACACACACACACACACACACACACACTTGCTCTAAGTATGAAACATCAATCAGTAATTTCTAAAGCCACTAGACAGAAGAGTTAACCAAGAAATCTAACAGAGGATGCAGACAACTGTGGAACTAATTAGTCAAGTTTAATATCATAAGAAGAAAAACAAGCTTTATGTATGCCCTGATATGAAACAAGAGGAAATCTATACAACATTTATGATCTACAATTTCAAATTTATAGGAAAATAAGAAGAAAGGATGGGTTTCCTAAGGTGCTCATCAAAAGCTTCATAATTGAGCCNGCATGGTAGCACACGCCTTTATTCCCAGCACTTGGGGCAGAGGCAGGCAGAGCTCTGTGAGAGAGTTCTAAGCCTGCTAAGGTTACATAGTGAGACCCTATCTCAAACAAACAAAAAGAATAAAAGAAAGAAAAATTCAAAATTGAAGGAATTCAATNACATATAGCAGATTATCTAATTCCTTTAGTTGGTAAATGGTATTTTTCAAAAATAAACAGGAAGACCAACCTAGGGACTAAAAGGCAATTATTCAAATGCAACTCATGTCTCAGATTAGATCTTGACTAAAATAAACCAATAGGAACCACGTAACCTGCAAGTANTTGAACGTCGGCCATTTAGTAACATTAACTTGTTATTTTTAAGTGGATTAACCAAAATGTTCTTATTTTCAAAAAGAATCCTTTTATTACCAACATAAACTAAAATGTTTTTGGACAAAATGATATTTGGGGTTTCCTTTAAAGCAGTGACTGTGGGTGATGGCTAGAGGGGCTGCATTGCTCCTCCCTTCTGTTTGGATAGTCAGAGCTCTGCACTAAAGTATTAAGAAATTACCCAGAAGAGACAAACTCTGAACGCAAAGAAACTCAGGAGTACATTGACCAAGTCATTATTAATACAAGGAAATATATACATATTTAATTTTTATATAGGCTAAGAGCTATTTCTTTTTATTTTTTAGAGTTTATTTTATTTCATGTGTGNGAGCATATTGCTCCTGTGTCTGTGTACCATGTGCTTACAGTACTCATGGAGGCCAGGAGAGGGCATCAGATCCCCTGGGACTGGAGTGTGAGGTGCCATATGGGTGGTGGGAATTGAACCTGGGTCCTCTGGAAGAGCAGCCAGTGGTTTAACCACTGAACTATCTCTCCAGCCCTAAAAACTATTTCAGTAAACAAAAAATACATATTCCAAGTTATTACAAGATCTCTGAGGCACAGTTTAATNGTCGGTATGTTTTCTCTTTGTTGGGAGTGAAATGATATCTTATAATCAGAAACATTCTGTACACAATAAAGTATTACTAAAGACACCAAACATTTCTTGTCAGGAAATGACAATTTCAAGCTCAAATTTAAGAGACCACCAACTCCAGGCAGACGAACCTTGATCATCTCGGCCTCTATCTGCTGGTGAATGCCTACGTAGCTCTTCTTCACCTGCTGCTTGTCCTTGATCATCATGGTGAGCCTGTGCAAGGGTCCAGAGTTCAGGTCCTCGGCATGTGTCTTCATTATNCTACTAAGCTGTTCTGTCTGCTGAATCATCAGTAGCCAAGACTTTAAAAAATAATNATAATAAAGAAAATTAGCAANTGTATTAGAAGTTTCCACTTAACTATGATNTAAATGTTCAAAAGTTATAAATGTTTAGTTTTATAACAACCTTTACATTATAACAGTAATGTAGATTTCTGCAAATCTGTACAATGAACTATGGATGATTTGTATCCAGCATCTTCAAGTACAAATGCTTCAGATGTCAATGAGAGCCTATGCAGAACACTGCAATGTACATGGAGCATGTATATGTGGCCTATGAACCCATCATGCTTGCTTTCACATCTGAAAATATGGCAACTAACCTGCTCTTGACACCATAAAGTATTTAAAACTCAAGTGTCACTTCCTTTAAGATCTAAATGTAACAAGCTGAGCATGTTAGCTCCTGTCTCTAATCTCAGTACTTAGAGGGTGAGGCATGACAACTGGGACAGGTTTGAGGCCAACATGAACTACATAGTGAGTTCCAGACTAGCTTGGACTATAGTGTGGAATCCTGTCTCAAAACTTAAAAAAAANATATATNATGTAACCAGTTCATTAACATCCCTTTTAACTGATTAATAAATATTTAAAGCATTAAAATGCACACAACAACAAAAACATAAATATTGTCTTAAAATATAAATAGCAATANTAACTTGTATGATTGTCTTTTTTATCTGGTATTTTCATCCTACAAATATATTGAAAAAAGTTATATAGCATGTATAAACTATTAAGGCAATAGTAAATAAATAAGCTAAGCAGAAGAAGTCCATGTTCTTGCCCTGCCTTCTGAAAGCAAATATTCTCTAAAGCTCTGTAAACATTTTTTTTTAATTTTTGTGAGTCTACTAGGAGTGCTGGCAGGCTGGGGGAGAAGCCATCTTGGAAGCCGCATTAAAGATATACAATTAGATAAGGTTTCTCTCCTCGCCCATGAAGGCATATCCTGTGCTGCCCAATACTCCATGGTACTGCCCACCTCACATGGCCCTCAACACCTAATACCCCACTGCACTGCCCACCTCACATGGCCCTCAACACCTCCTAATCTGACCTACACCACCATCTTCTACAGGTACCCTGCATCTTCCAAATCTTGTAGCTGCAAAATTTCTGCCCTATAATAAGAAAACTCCTCATAAAATCGCAATAGAACTTTGCATTTATTTCCTACTTTTAACAAAAATCTGGCTGTATCCCACATCATGGCCAAAGACCCAACATTACTAATTTCTTCCTACAAAATGGGGAAAAAAAGTCCCTACTCCTTTGAACTGAAGCTCAGCCACTTGCCCCAAGTCTACAACTGTCACATCTCCAGATTCTGTCTCCAATGTCTACCACCACTCCTCCTACTTGTCCCCATTCCCACTACACTCCTGTCATTGGAGCTGGAGTGACTGGTAGTTATGAGCTACCTGATGTGGACGCTGTTAGTCAAACATGGGGACCTCTGGAAGAGCAGTACATGACCTTACCTATTGTGCCATCTTCAAACCCCCTTTAATTTTTTTAAAATTACTTTTANGTATGTGTATTTGTGCATATGTGCACATGAGCACAACTTCAACTTTATGAATTAGAAAACCTTGGTGCTAAAAGTTTCCAATTTTTCAGCATAAAATAAAAAGTTCACAAAACCACTATAGCATTAAGAAAGTGAAGCATGGCCCATTGGAATTCCCTAGAGTAGAAGACAGACCTGAGAGTCTGTGTAGAATAAATAACACAGCTTGAATGCCATATGTGTAGAATACACACACACACACACACACACACACCTATACACCTATACACATATAAACACCCACACATCATTTGTTTACTATGATAAAATGGGGGGTGTAAAAATCTTTTTTTTTAGTCTAGAATTAGAAGGCACAACAATAAGCCTGGAAGAAAGGAATAGGTGTGTCTTCAACTGATAAAACAACAAACATATATCAGAGCAGCATGCAGTGCAAATGAACCATAACCCACAAGAACAGCTGAGAGTGTTAAGAGAACAAAGGTTTGGGTGCTACATTACTTGAATCAGGTGGGAAACAAACATTTTAGAAAAGGAAGGAGATGGAAAGGTTAAGACATGGTTCATAAAGAAGCAAAACATAAATACATTCTAACATTTGCTGTGAAGAGGAAGGGACCAGCGGCGGGAAGACAGGCTCAAGGGAGGGTGATGGATCAACATAAGCACAGCACATGAGGCTCCCACATGCAAATGTCCTAACGAAGCNATCAGTGGTACAATGAGTCCATGCTAATGTTTTGGATGGCACAGCACTCCACATGCACATCTTTCAATCAAGCTCAGCAGCGAGCAAGNGTCAACTTCTGTTTAAGATGATGTTTGGATGGCGATTGGAGCTTTTGCTGAGAGTGCTACACTCCTATATATATATGTCCTATATTCAGATGACTGTATAGAATTATTATCCTCCTGGTAATGTAAAGTGTTACATAATCTGTGCCTGCTGAACCATTTTAAATCTAAGATACAACCCTCTTGACCATGGTATATAATCCTCTTATTGTGCTATTTAATTCAACTTGCTGGTATTATGCTGTGGAGTTTCACAGCTATGTTCATTTACCATCAAGNTAATACTTGCCTTGTGGAATGAATTTGAACGTGTTTCTTCCTCTAATTTTTTTTTCTTTTACATGTGAAAGAAACTGGGTGCTAACTTTTCTGTGAAATTTTGAAATTAGGGAAGCCATGAGACCCTAGGTTTCACCTTCTTGAAAGGTGTTTGATCTTTGAATAAGTTTTCCTGCTTGCTATTGTTGCATTCAGAAATTTTTCTTTGTAATTCAATCTTGATAGGTTGTATATGTATTATTCTACACATATGCCATTTAAGCTGTATTGTTCTACACAGACCATCAGGTCTNTCTTCTAACCTTGGAATTCTACTGGGCTCTGCCTCATTTGTTCAATGTTATATTGGTTTTATGAACTTTTTTATTTTATGCTGAAAAATTGGAAACTTAGCACCAATTTTTCAGATTCATAAAAGTTAAAATTACACTCGTGCATATACACAAATACACATAATTTAAAATAATTTTTAAAATTTAAAGGGAGTGCTGGAGAGATGACTCAACAGTTAAGAACATGTACTGCTCTTCCAGGGGTCCCAAGTTTGAGCTCCAGAACCCACATCAGGTAGCTCACAACTACCAGTAACTCCAGCTCCAGGGGGATCCAATACCTCTGGCCTCTGTGGGCACGGGCTTATGTGCACAGACCAAAACACAGAGCCTACACCCCCCATACACACACAACTAAAAATGATTTAATTTTTTTTAAAACAAAAAGCTTGAAGTTGTTAAATAGTAAATTATTTTGCACCCTGTACTTCATTGGAAGCACTGTGTTGATAACTGGTTTGTGACAACTGTGTATTCTGGTTATTAAGTTCTAAACNTCCTCTCTATAACTCAGGGTTAGTCAAGAAAATAACAATCTACATTATGCAGTTCAAAAGACAGGGATTAATTTGGGGAAATGTTCAAGTTTTGGAATGCCAAAGCAGACAGGAGGACCAAGGGGGCTAATGAGGAAGGGGAGGAGAGGAGGAAGGGAGACAGAGAGAAGGAAATGCCTGAGTGTGGTCACTCTTCCACTTTAGGAGCTGATTGTCAAGGAAGAACAAATAATCTGAACACTATCTTAGGATGGACAATTAATTGTGAGTCAGGGGTGAGTAACACATCTGAGAGNGAAGGGGAAGAGGAGTGGAAGCGAGGGACATGTGGTGGTTTGAATGGAATTGGCCCCCATAAGCAAACTCATAGGGAATGGCACTATGAGGAGGTGTGGCCATGTTAGAGGAAGTGTGTCACTGTAGGAGTGGGCTTTGAGGTCTCCTACGCTCAAGCTATGCCTAATTCAGTTCACTTCCTGTTGCCTGTGGATCAAGATGTAGAACTCTCAGCTCCTTCTCCAGTACCATGCCTGNCTGCATGCCACCATGTTACATCATGATGATAATGGATTAAACCTCTGAAACTGTAAGCCAGCCCAATTAAATGCTTTCCTTTAAAAGAGTTGCCATGGTCATGGTGTCTCTTCACAGCAATAAAATCCCAAGACAAAAGAGGGAAGGAGAGGGGAAGTGAAGAAAAGAAAAGAAAAGAAAAGAAAAGAAAAGAAAAGAAAAGAAAAGAAAAGAAAAGAAAAGAAAAGAAAAGAGAAAAGAAAAGAAAGTTCTATCAAATAAATTGTTTTCTTCTTTCAAGTCCTCTGCAGCACACAACAGAAAAAAAACTGATGGTCTCCATTACATCTTTCTAACCTCACTCCTTTCAAAGCCAACTTCTGTTGTCCAAATCTCAGCCCCTCAAACTGTGGTTCATGCCCCATATAGAGTACTGTACCTGAATTCGGGGCCTGTGGGCGCGCGCGCGCGCGCGCACACACACACACACACACACATGAGAGCATGCATGCACACGCGCGCGCGCACACACACACACACCAGCTACTTTTGGCATGATTACACCCAAGTGAAGAAGTCCTTCTAGGTAAGATCTGTGTCATTCTTGACATGGCATGCTTTATTACAAAGCTACAGAGATGAAAATAAAAGAGACCTCTCATTATAATTTTGTTTTTAACTAACTAAAAATAATGATAGTCCTTTACAATCCCCATGAAAAGAGGAATTAAGAAACAAAACATCTTAGCTAACCAATCCAAATCTAACCAACACCGAATAATTCAGGACAAGACCAAATTAACATAGAGATATTCATAGCACATACTTTCCTGTGCCCCAGGAAAACAAAATACTAATCTGAGATTTTTTTTTTATTTTATAACATTATTCAGAATATGTAATAATATGGTTAAATACTCATATACTTTTATCTGAAATTTGTAATTTTTAAGTATTTTGTGTAGATTTTTTTATTCTGTTGTTTTGTAGTCAAAAATAGGACTTACCTAAAAATAAATGTGCCACTTTTAAGTCACAGATTAAAATATGATTTAGAAAATTTTCCTTTTCCCCAACTATCCAAAAGAAGTTAGTTACATGTACTAAATACAACCCCAGCTGTATAAAATAATCAATATAAATGATAAAATGACGATTTTGTGCTTTGGGAACCAATAGAGGTCAACAGTATCAGTTATCCTGAAATGACAATATGATATTCAAAAATTAAACTTCATGCTCAGATTATTGAAAACAAAACTATACACAGGGAGAAAATGTACGTCTTTTAAGGCTGGAGTGAGGAGCACTGGCTGCTCTTCTAGAGGACCCAGGTTCTATTCCCAGGACCTATATTATGGCTCACAACTGTCTGTAATTTCAGGTCCAGGCAATCTCACGCCACTTCCAGGGTATCTCTGCCCTCTTCTGGCCTCCATGAACACCGCATACACACGGTGNAAAGATATACACGCAGCTAGAATACCCATGCACATAAAATTTTTTTAAATTTTTTAAGAAAACGTACACCTGTTAGAAAAGCACATGTCCTCTCTTGCCATCTACCTTGGAACTAGCAGATGTAGTGAGATGAATCAGTTTTCCAAAACAGGTAGTAATTTAAGTGTTCTGAGCTTATTATACCAAAAAGTATGTATTCTGAGACACCGAGTAAAAGAACGAACTACTACTGGGCCTATAATTACAGCAAAGCATTGAAAACAGTCAACAAGATGACTCAAGCTTGAAAAATACCTAAATAATAGCTGTCAGAAATAGCTTTCTGCTATAGATTATATCCTCCAAGTACTTGCTTGCTTTNATCTCAAATTCAAAAATTCAACATTAAAATTCCATGAAGAATGCATAGTTTCTGCACTACACAATAACTCAAAATAAATGATTCTCTGAAGCAACAGTTTTTATTTAAGTTTGCCTGTTATATAAGGAAGAGGCTGGAGTCTCTAAGTCCTTAGGGGATACAGCAAGCCAGCAAACAACTCATTAAATTTCCCTAAAACAGAGTTTTCAAAGACTCAACTCCAAGTACAAAAGAACCTTTAGATGTGCCCCACTCATAAAAACCTCCCTGCATTTTCTTTAAATCTTGGTTTCCTGCTCCAAACGGTCTCTAACCTGGCTGCAATCAAAAATAACTGAGTCTTTTAAAAACATCAGTTTGGGGATTCTATGACCAGAAGGCTGGTGTAGCCTGTTTCTGAGACAGAGCATGGGGACAGTACTTTAGACCTCCCTTAGGAATTTCACTGAACAAGTTCTGTTGAAACCAAGTATTTGTGTCACTGACAATCTCTTCATTGTGTAAATTAGTCACTAAAAGTCACAGGGTTTATAGAGGTGTTAGAAGGAGAACATTCAAAACCATAATCGGAGATGCATTTAAAAATACAGCAACTTTGTACAACTTCACATATAGTAAGTGATTAAGAAATACGCTACAAGAAACATGGTACTTTATCTTGAAAAGATTAGAAATATACCTGTGAAATTAGGTTTCTGAAGGGTTATACCCATGAGTTGTGGATAAGTTTGGCTTGTAATAAATGAGTAAGCAACAGCAGCCAGCANAGGACTGCAGTGCATGACCGAAATGTATTCCTAAGTAACTTGGTTCAATGGGTGCCATTCATGAATTAACATGGTGCTTCCTTCACTTCCATACACTAGAATACACATAAGGTTCAACTTGTTCCTCAATATATCACTTGGGTTATAACAAATTCACATTTCAAATCAAATGCTATATAAGAACTAACACTATCTCCTGAGAAGTATATAATAGAAATATATAGAATTATATATAGTTACTATATATAATAAACATATTACATACAAAATGCTTGTATCATGTGGCTACTAAGTATTAACTCTAGATCATCAAAAACATTTTTCAATGTAGTATATGAGTACTGCTAATATTTCTATCTACTTTGTGTTTAAAAGGTCATCAATATCTCCCTTCAAATAAATTGTACTATTGAGTATTACCTATATCACTATAATGTATACAAACAGAGCTGAATGTACTTGGACAGCTNTAATTTTAATAACCAACAAAACACAAAGTAAAACTGATCTTCTGTACAGAGTAAGACAAAAGAAGGAAAATGGCTACAGCAGCTGGAGAGATTGCTCAGTGTTAAGAGTCTTTGCTACTCTTGCAGAAGANTAAAGTTTGGCTGTCAGCACCCACACCAAATGGCTCACAAACACTTGTAACTCCAGCTCCAAGGGACCTAACATCTTCTTCTGGACTCTGAGGGTACCTGCGTACAACGGGCAGGTGTACACACATACAGACACACATACACACAGCACATACAACACATACATACATATGCACATCAATAAAATAAATCTGTTTCTAAACAGTAAAATAGCTGTTAAACACATGGAGAAAGTAGTTAATTAAGCTCACTTTTAGAGAAATACATGATAAAACCATAGTATATGTTATTTAGTATTATATTTCCTGTTTATATTTTAAAGTTCATTGAAAAGGCAAAAACTAAATGAAAATGACTGATTCCAGATTTAATTTTGGGTCAAGGTAAGAAAAGGCCATTACTGGAACAGTGGAAAGAGTTGGAGGCTGAGGAGGGAGATGGCTCAACGGACCCAGTGCTTATCTCACACGAGTGAAGACAACTGGAATTCAGATCCCCAGAACCCTCCTAAAAGCCAAGCAGGCAGCTGCAGAATCTGGCCTATAANGCCAACACTGGGTAGAAAACAGGACTGCTGGGGAAAGCTGGCTACTTAGACCAGGTCAGGGGTGTCGTATTTGTTACTGAAGAGCTATGTGGAGGGTCAGAGGACAACCCGTAAGAGCTGGTTCTCTCCTTTCCACCTCACTGAGGCAGGCTCTCCTCGCTTCTGCCATGCTGCATACTCTGGATGCCTCTGCCTCCCACCTCACTGTAGCTTACAGATGTACACTACTACATTCAGCTCTTCACATGGCTTCCAGGGATTGAACTCAGGGTGTTAGACTGCACAATAAGCACTTTTATCCACTGAGCCATCTCACCAGACCAAGAAATTTATTTTTAACAATATTTTAACAGTAACATGTACTATGATGAAACTATTATAATTTAACTCATTATATAGCAGATATATTCTTAGAAAACACATGCACAAATATTTTGGAATAAAGGGACATATATCTTTAACTACCTCATAAATTGTTACCTTTCCTGCAACAGTGGAGAAACAGGCATTAATTTATCCACTTACCTAAAATGATAGCTAGACAAGAATATATAAAATTAACAGCACTCAAGAGACACTGAACATCAGTAAATGAAACAACGATCCCTCAGAGACTATAAATCATGATCTAAGCCCTAACATCACTAAGGCTGGCTAAAAAAAAAAAAAAAATTCTAGGTCACAATTAAGCAAAACCCCAGTAATGTTCAGTTGAAAAGAGTGATTTCAGCACACAAAGGGGCCAAAATACCCAGGGGACTAGCAGAACTCATGGTACCCCTAGAGAAAGAACAGGGACAAAGGACTGTTAAAGGGAGGTGGACACAGAAAATTCTGGAGACCTACAGAGACTCTTCCTCAATCATAGACATGAGTCCTGGACAGCTTGCATGTGTGAGGAAACCACTAAAACCTAGAGAGCTACCACCCAAAACAAGATTTCAAGAAGCCACCTGAGAACTCATGGTAGTGCCCCAAAGTCAAAATTTACATTGCTTTAATAACTAGACACGCTTTTGAGTATTTAGATGACCTTGCTATGTGGAGAGGATAAAGTGATCAGACATTTAATCAGTCATAGTTGGACCTAACAAATGCAAAAGCAAGAAGCAAGAGGATTACACTGTCTGCAAGTGGTTCAGCTGCATCCCAAAGCAAAGCTCAAGAATACGTAAAGACAACAAACACACCTAACAAGATAAAAAGTAAAGTTCATGACGCCTGGAAGCAAAGCAAGGATTATTAGACAGACAGTGCAGTAAAGTGCCACTAAATAAGGAGAAAGGCTAGGCCAGACAAGGCTTGGGGGGCGGGGGGAGGTATATAAAGCTCAGTGACAGCATGCTTGCCTAGCAGACACAGAGCCCTGGGTCTGAGCCCCAGCACCGCATGGGGGAGGGGAGAACAGGAAAGACACAAAAGCAGCACACACGATAGAAGAGCAGGATAACTACAGAGTTACCATGACTACATCCTATACATCAAGGAAACTAGAAGAAACAAACATATTGAGTAGAAACATGGAAGACACATAAAAGATTGACTGAACAAGATGTTTATGATTTACTTGTTACTAACATGGGAACTACACATAATTATCAGAGAAATCAAAGCTATGATGAGAAATCACATTTGTCTTTTTAATTCACTGTGAGTTGAATTTTATAACTGGTGAGTGATAGACATTTGCTTTCATTCTTCAGCATGGGGCTATGCAGTTTTTCCATAACTTTAACTTAAGAGACTGGCATTTTTCTACTATGTGNTCTTAGTATCTTGGTTGGAATCATTGGATCATGTACCATTCCTTTATCTTTTTTGTTCTTCCCAAAACTATCTCTTGCCTTCACCTCATGATTGTCTGTTTCGCCACCTGGTTGGAGAAATTGTAGAGATTAAACATAACTTATTAGCTTCCCAAGTACTGTCTACTACAGATTTNAAAAGTTAGAAAAAAGGTCTTAGGACTTTGAATGTTTTCATCAAAAAGAAATACATGATTGGAGAAACAGGGTTTTTAACTATATTTTCATTAATGTATTGTGATCATATTTAGACCCCAAGTCTTCCTAATGGCCCTCTCCAGGGTCATCTCCCTGCCCGCCCAGCTTATTATTTTTTTTAACCAAAACCCAATTTGTGTTGTGCAGCTATATAAGGACCTGCCTGCAATGTGATCTACCACCTACCAGAGATCACACAATTCAAGAAAAATNACTTGTTTAATTTATTTAAATATTTTTAAACATTACTCAATGTAGAAAGGTTTCAAAACATCACTTGGTAATGCATGAATATTTATCCACTGAAAATAAATTTAAGGCTGGGCATGGTGGTGCACACCTTTAATCTTAGAACTTTGGAGGCAGAGGCAGGCATATCTCCTGTGAGGCATAGCTCTTAAGGCCAGCCTGGTCTACATAGTTAAGTTTCAGGACAGCCAGGCCTATGTAGAGACCTTGTCTCAAAAAAATAAAAAATAAAATTAATTAATTTTTATCTAAGAAAAAAATCAATTAAAGGGGGTAAATAAATTAAAAAATTAGAGGAAGATGGAACAAAGAGAAAGTGAATGCTAAAATACTAAATTGAACTANAGTTAATAATAATATCACATAACCACATTAAATTTGAACTGAAAGGATATTAAAGTAAGCACATGAACATTTATAGGATCAGGAACTGGGGAGACATCTCAGGGAGTAAACATGGCAGCTGTGCAAGCTTGCATGTCTGAGTACAAATCCCTATACCCANATAAAAANACCAGACACGACCACGTGTGCCTGTAATCCCAGTGTCTTAAGGCAGAAATGGGTGGATCCCAGGAGCTGGCTGCCCAGACAGTCTAGTGGCCAGGTTAGGCCCTAGCCTAAACAAGTCCTAANTCAAGGGACTAAGGTGGAGAGCCACAAGAGACAGCCGACACCCTCCTCTGACCTCCACATGCTGTGCTCAGGTGTGTGCATCTGCATACACACACATCTCCACATACATGCACACATCATATCTGGAACAGTGACAGGATGCAGATAAAATTTAGAACACTGCAGTTGACTGGGAATGCTCATTCTATAGTATCATCTATGTGTTCTAAAGACAACTATGATGCTATATAAACAAGTGAAATCACTCTTACCTTGGACACATTACTGACGTAATTCACTTGCACAGTGCTTTCTTTATCAACTTGATTACAAAGATTCTGTAAAGTACATGCATATTCTTTATCGCTCTTTATTCTCAGGGCCATAAATTTCTTCACTGTTTCCAGTAACCGTAATTCCCAGTCTTGCAACTTTAACACAGCTTCCTGTGAGTTCCGCAGGTCACTCCCAAATCCCATTTTGTAAGGTACTGCTTGTCCTCTACACTGCACAAGTGAGCCTGCTAGTCAGCACATCTCTGTGGACAGAAACATAAGAAGTCTCAATTAGAAGGAAACTAGTTCTCAA
>LZPO01044485.1:208949-220325 GCA_001675575.1 Neotoma lepida | reverse complement strand
TGGGGCCGCCGGAAGGGTCAGCCCTGCGGTCGGGCTGGCCGGAAAGGAGGCGTGACTAGACGTGCAGCGCCCGCGGGGTGCAGGCGGGTGCGGCGTCTCCACCCCACCTCGAGCAGGCTGCGCACCGGACGGTCCCTCTGCCTTCCCGCGTTTTGCTGGCGTGTGCTGTAACGTGCATTCCTTTAAAGTGGCTTTGCGTTTCTGCAGCGTGCTNAGCGCTGTCTTGCCTCACTCCTGGGCTCCCCAGTGCCTGTGACGCTAACGATCTAAGATTCTCTGGGAACGTGGATGCTGTGCAAGGTGTACCGCGGGTCCTGGGAGCGGTCCCCTCGAAAGTACTTACCTCTAGGAAAGTCTGGAAAGCGAGAACTCAAAGCTGGTTTGCTCTTCCAAGGAGGGCTGTTTTCTGAAGCGCTCTTCGCCAATTTGGTGCAAAATGAGTAATGTGGACCGAGCAAATCTTACTAGGTGATCTGGAGCTCTGTGATAGGTGTTACTCGTCACTGAGCGTCACTCCCGTATTGCTGTAGGACGCTTTTTAAGGCATTGTATCTTGTACGTGAGCTCAACCACATTGGTTGCGTGCAACAAGTCTAACAACTTCATTTCCACTCCCACCCTTAAAACCTTTGAGTCAGGTGAAAGCCAAAGAAGAAAGATACTTTTTATTCTAAATGCTTATTCACTTAAGTCGGTTTCAGAGCCCAAGAAATCAAACATACTGTAAGGACACGCAAATATTTAAGCCTTCCTGTTCAAAATGGATGAGATTCTCTTCCCCTTCTTTTTTCTCAGAAAACAACTATTAAGTACTCTTGTCAGATTTATGATCCTGGATGTCTTTCTCAAGAACTTGGAAGGTACAGGAGTATGAATCAGTGTTAGGGCACTTAAAACCCTGTTTGAACCCCAACAAGGGTAGGGGAACCTCCTAACAAACCTGGGAACCAGTGTCTTTCAGAGTTCACAGATCCCAGCAGAAATAACCCCTACCTCTCAGTTTCTATAGAATACTAGAACTCTAAATTGTGAAACTATCTCGNGCATAAGGATTGCTTTTTCTCTTAAAATACAGATAGCACCCAAAAACCCATTATGGATGTGACAAATAGTGCCAGTTTCTCTTACCTGAGTACTAGTTATTGTTCATTATTAAAATCTAATGGGTTGTATCTACTGCAAAAAAGCATGAAATTCATGTCTTTGCAATCTCTTAGGTAATGCCTGGGATATGCATCACATTCTCGTTTAATACCTATTTGACANTAAAGGTGCTTTCTTCCTCTTACATGACTTTATCAATGAATTCCAAACTTCATTTTTAATAGGATTTTAATAGGATTAAAAATGATAATGTTTTCTATGTATTTTTGTAGTTCTGTAGTTAAATGCATAAATAGCCTCCTAAAATGTAAGTTAATTTTCTATAGGCCTTGAATGTTGTATGTATCATGTCAGTGTGAGTGAAATAAATAAAAGTTTGTGCATGTATTAAATGGTTTGAGAAAGCCATATAACTTTCGACACTGCTTTTTCAAGAACCTTAGGCTTCCTGTCTTTATAAAAAGATCCAAATGTAGGATGATGTGGCTGGTGAGTTAGTAGCCCAAGCACCTACATATGAGAATGGGATCCACTCATCCAAAAGCAATAAGAATCTTTTCGGTTCTATAATTATTCTGATCCCAGCTATACACTCAAGAAATAGAAGTTGTCCACCCTATGTCAGGCATCGTGTTAAGAAATGCAACTTTGCAATTTAAAAAAACAAATTGGTCATCAGGTATACAAACCACAGTTACACTTGGCCAAAGAGAGAGAGAGAGAAAGAGAGAAACTGAAGGGAAAATAGCACACCTAGTTTTATTGCTTTTCCCCTATAATAACTGTCACTTTGCAATGCAACACATTTAAAATGCTGAACCAATTTCCTTGTACAATCTTGTAAATATAGGAGAATGAAGGAAAATAATTTCCTTTCTAGGTGATCCATGGCCTTCATAAAATGCTAGCCATCCTGCAGTTGAAGATACTAACATAGGATTTAATAGATCCATTCTCTTCCATTAAAATCTGGCCGGGCGGTGGTGGCACACGCCTTTAATCCCAGCACTCAGGAGGCAGAGGCAGGTGAATCTCTGTGAGTTCAAGGCCAGCCTGGTCTACAGAGTGAGTTCCAGGACAGGCTCCAAAGCTACACAGAAAAACCCTGTCTTGAAAAAAACAAAAGAAAAAAAAATGTGTATCTGTACCAGGAACTACCATGGTTTGTGAAGTGCCACTTGCCACAGTATTACCTAGCTGTAAGCAAACAAGTCCTCGGTGTATAATCTATACANATTAAGTACCAACCAATTTTTATATTTTAATAAAGTGATTTTCCTGGGGAAAATGTATATAATGTAAACACTAAAACTAGGTAATTGGTTTAAATATAGTTTAATTCTTTATTTTTGGTTACTATCATTCCTCACACTATCTCCCTCTCGTTTTCCTGTTTAAAGTTTTCCCATAGACTTGAGGAGTCTTGGCTGTGTGCCAGCTTAGTTCAGCAAATCCTACTTCTGTAATCCTTGCTCCTTCCCTTTTCCTTCTCTCGGCCAATTCCTCTCACTTACGACTGTTCTCTTGTTCACATTTTAGACCTAACCACTTGCACAGACCACGCTGTAGATGGAGTGATGAGGGGAACAGAAGACACAAAGGGCATTTAGCGTTTTTCTGTTTTCACAGGACAGAAACCTCATTGATTCAGGAGCTTGTTCACTTAAATGAATACTTTGACTATAGATCATGTCTGGGGGAAGGAAGTTCAAGATGTTTGTTGTTTTGGCTTTCCAAACTTCAAAATGCCTATATATGGCTTCCTTTGCATTACAGATCTGTGTATGGAAGATAAGGGGAGCTGAGGGGAGCAGGATGAAGTAGAGGAGAGAAGAAAACTTCTCTAGTCTTCAAAGGAAATGTCAGAGCCGTTGAGAACACTTCATAATGGCCCCTCCCAGACAGAGGCGGGCTGCTGCACAGCTGCACGTTGTTTTTCCCTGGGTTCCTTGGTTTTCTGTTCTCTGCTAAGAAATACCACCACCAACATTCCTCATCAAGGCGTGCCCTCTTAAAATGCCCACAGATTACTCAAGGTCTGTCCCTTTAGTAAACCGTTCTTTCCTCAGAATTGACCTGCTTTTCCTTCATTCCCTTATGCCTAAGTCCGCTGTGCCTTCAAAGACAAAGCTTGAAGGTGACACAACTTGCCAGTGCTGGAGTACTGTCTTTCCCNTGTGGTCACCTGAGGGCCTCCTAAGGAATACACACTATCAGACTCACACTCAGAGACGCTGACCTGGGGAGATCTGTGATGAGGTTTTAAAAGGAAACCATGTTTAGGAGACCAGCCAGTCTGGTCAACAANNTGCACTGAGCTGAGGCTGCATCTCCAGTTGCTTGCAGCAGCACATGAACTTAGGTCCGGGTCAGGGGGAATCCAGCTGTCAGGTATCCCTGAAGGCAATAGTTAGAAGAGAAGCTGCAAATAGAATTAGTTGGAAGTCTGTGTAATCTAAGAAATGTGTAGAGCAGATCCACAGATCACTTCTTCCACCCAGTTACTAAGGAACAAAAATGTTTGCTGCCGGGTGAGGTTGAGCCAGAAGACAACTAAATACAGAGAGGAGCGTGGTGCTTTCCAGTGAAGGAGAGGAAGTAAGTGCAGATCCACACACTTTTCCTGCTTAGCTCCTGCAATGGCAGGCTCCAGGTTTCCGGGGGTAGTGACTTCTCTGAGGAGGAATATTTTTATATCTACTTGGAGAATCCTCCATCCAGCATAGCCAGATGCTTGGGCGGTGGTGACAAATGCCTTTAATCCCAGCACTCGGGAGGCAGAGCCAGGTGAATCTCTGTGAGTTCGAGGCCAGCCTGGTGAGTTCCAGGACAGGCTCCAGAGCTACACAGAGAAACCCTGTCTCAAAAAAGAAAAAGAAAAAAAAAAAAAAAAGCCTGTAATTCCAGCTCCAACATAGCCAGATCCACTGCCGAATCACATCAAGAATGATGTCTGCAATCCCTAAGTTCAGCTATAAAAAGACAAGTGGGTCCCATCTTGTTTTAAACCCGCAATCATGGAAATCAGACACCAAATGGAAGACGAGGGGGTGGTGCTGATACAAAAGAAACCAAAGGAGAGAACAGAAAAAAATTTCAAATGAACTGTGAGCGATTTCCTTTAAAAGGAAAACACTGGGCTGGAGAGATGGCTCAGTCAGTAAGAATGCATACTGCTGTTCCAATGGACTGCAGTTCAGTTCCAAGCACCAATGTCAAGGTGACTCACAACCACCTGTAGCTCCAGCTCCAGTGGGATGCAATACATCTGTCTTCCTTACACACATACCCACACACCCCCACACACACATACACACACACACACACACACACACACACACACTCACCCTTATTAAAAATAATAAAAATAAATCTTAGAAAGGAAGATAATACAGGTATGAAAACAAGATACTTTCTCCAAGGAAATATTTAGAGAAAGAAATGAGTATGGCCATGTCCCCTGAGGAGACCAACTCTTCCCTCAGCAGCCTTCAGTGGCCAATAGTTCCTCCAATAGAGGTGGGGCCTTAGGGGCCCCTCCCCCACCATGCTGGCATTTTGAATGACTTGATATTGTCAGGTCTTGTGCAGGTAACCAGAGCTACGGTGAGGTAATCTGAGCAACAGCCACATAAGGACCACATCAGATTTGACTTGTATTACATCCTGTTTTGAGACAGGGTCTCCAACAGAGTCTGGGGATCAAAGACTCAAGGAGGCTGGCTAGCCAGCAAGCCCTAAAGACCAGTCCTGTCTCTGCCTCCCCAGCTCTGGAATTGCGGGCATGCACATGTAGACATGGCTAGCTTTTAGTATGTTCTGGGATCTGAATGCAGGTTCTTCTGCTTGCTCAGCAATCACTTAACCCATTGGACTGTCTCTTCAGCCCCAGCAAGTGATAGTTAATGTTATAAAGAACCGGCAAACTTTAGCTTTGTTTTATGGTGTCGGGATCAAACCCAGGAGCTTGCCCATTCTAGACAAGTAGTCAACCACTGAGCTACATCCCCAGCCCTGCCAAATGTTTTCAAGTGCCTGCACCATTTTATGCTAACCCAGTGACATGTGACAGCTCCAATGGCTCCTTGTTGTCCACCAGCACTGAGTACTATCACAAAAAGATTGGAAAATTGGTTTGCTTTGACATTTTTTTTATTTGCCTATTTTTGTTGTTTTTTGAAACAAAATCTACACTGTAGCTAGGCCTGGCCTAGCACTTACAATATAGTCCAGACTGGCCTCAAACTTACAGCAATTTACTATGCTGCCCCAATCCCCTAGTGCTGAGACTACCACAACCCAATTATTTGACCATTCTGATAGATCTATATTGGCATGATGCCCTGGCATTAACTTATATTTCCCCAATGACTAACAGTGTTGAGCACATGTCACTGCTTGCTTGAGATTCACATATTTTCTTTTGTAGAGTATATTCAAAGAATTTTTGCCCATTTTAAAAAATGAGTTTTGCTTTAATTTGTGTTTGTTGTTTGTTGGTTGGTTGGCTGGTTGGTGGTGTTTTTTATTTGTTTCGTTTTGCAGTACCAGGACTAAACCCAGAGCCTCACATATGCCAGACAAGCATTCTGCCACTGAGCTACACCCTCAGGGGGTGTTTCAGAAAGAGCAAGGCTGAAGAATTCAAAACACATAAACACACACCGGGCAGATATGGTCAAATGATTATTGGTAACTGTATGGAGACAGAAGAATGGAGAAAAGGCAGTGCTTTTCACTAAACAGTACTCACACAGTTGATCATCCCCAAGGAAAATACCCTATACCTCTCACATTATTCCAAATCAACCATAGACCTAATTGGGAAAAAATGAAAGATGATAAAGAATTCAAAATATCACACTGAAGAAAATCTTCCTGACTTTCAGTTAGGAAGAAAAGTTCATATATATATATATATATATGAACTTTTCTGTATATATATATTCAAGAAACAAATTTCTTCTTACTTGAAATCCACAGTTTACCTTGTTAAAGTCCAAAGCTTAGTAAAAAAAAACTAAGTGATATAATTTCTTCTCACTTGAAACACAGTTTATCATATAAAGTACCAAGATTGTCACTAAAAAGGAACTGAGTGATATAAATGAACATAATCAATTAAAAAGAATCTTTTTTATCTAAAAAAAAATCCCCCAATTCATAAAAAAACTATGAACCTGATAGACTTGTTCCAAACAAAGAACAGAAGTGAAATGATGTTCTATCAGTGCCTCACAATTTTAATTTCATTGTTATTATCCAAGAATTGTTATGTTTCATTTACATAATAAATAGTCTTCTAATTGGATTTAATGTAGGATTTCATTTTAAATATATATTTCCTTGGATATTTATTTATTTACCAACTATACTTTCTCAGTTTCAATATATACCAGCAGCAAGCCTGCCATTTCAACAGGAGGGACTAGATAATTAAGTAAATACGGCGTTCTAGGCAGTGTTAAAGCCTGAGTGGAAGGGCACTGTGACAGGGTGTGCTATTGCTAGGGGCAGGGAGGAACTCCAGTAACAAGTGAGTTTGAAAAGATGAAACTTGAAATGAGACTTGGAGGTGAGGAAGGAGCCAGGTGCAGGTAGATGCTGGAACAGAACGTTCTAGACAGCAGTTAGAAATTACAGTCACACACCCTGGGGGGAAAAGATGGGTGTCACAGGCACAGAGAGCCCGGTGTGACAAGAGCGGAGTGAGCCCGGAAAATGGAGCAAAACAACATGAAGAGAGTAAGACTTTCAGGAAGTGAGGTTGTGTTTTACTCCAATTTCATCCTAACTGTAGTGAGAAAAGCCAAGAGGGACTTTTGTGGGGTTTGTATTGTTTATAAATTAGTTGTTTTCTCCTCCCTCTCCTCATCTTACTCCACCTCTCCCCATCTCACTCTCTAGCCCCAGACTAACCTGGAACTCACGGTGTAGCCCAGGCTGGCCTTGAACTTGTTGGTGATCCTTCTGCCTTGCTTCACCAGTGCTGTGATGACAATTGTGAGCCACCTCACCAGGCTGCCAGCAGAATTTGAAGCGTGTTGTATGATCAATTTCACTTTCCCCCTCAAGACTTACTTAACAAAATTCAGTGCCTTCCAGGTATAGAAGTCATGGTGAGTTTCATCTTCTCCAAACCATGGCAGAAAATTTCTCTTACTTTGAATCTGTAACTTTATCTGTTTCTCCCCTCTAGACTTAATTTCATAATATATGTTTATGAAAATACATATACATATATGTATATACATATATACACATATATGTGTCTATGTATATGTATATATATATATGTATCAATCAATGGGAAGGCATCTTGGAGGCCATCCTGGAATTCTGCCCATTATACTGTGACAATAAAGTAGTAATTACAATACAACATATAATGTAGAAGAAACTCAAAGCAACAGAATTGATGTCATAAAGTATTTACTAGTAGATTTACTTAGGAGACATGAAATCACACAAAGTAGAATTTAGCTAAGGGAACACTGCCTCCAAAATATATCAACAATAAGTAGGCCTGTTAGAGACAAGCAAGGTTTACAAGGCTAGGATGTGAGTGTTTATTCACCAGCCATTAAATTGCCCANCCCAAAAGAACACGATTCTAACAGGCAGCTCAAGGGGACAACACAGGGTCACAACTACCAAAAAGGCCCGGTCTAACATTAAATTCCTTGTGCTCTTACCAGGAAACATGTAATTTGCAAGGTGGACAAGATGAACCTGGGAAGAGAACAGGACTGGTGTGCTTAAGAAATAATTCTGGCAATGTCTTTGCTGTGTAAAGTTCCCATCTGCCCACAAGGCCAGACTGTTTCTGTTCAAACTGTTCAAAGTGTAACCTGGGCCCAGGACCCAAAAGAGAGTTAAGCATGAAAGAGTATGTAAAACACGTAAGTCTAAGTCCTATAGAAGTCAGTAAATCTTTTATTTGAGGCCAGTTCTTCCTTGGGCATTAGCCCCAGCCAGACAAGTGCTAATAAAGAACCTTTCCTTCAACTCTAGTGTGCAGAGTGATTTCTCACGGGGAAGCCATTGTATTTCTAAAGCACATATAATAGATACTTTGAATGTGACACATTTTAAAAGTGTATGTAGGGAATTCTCTGGTGGCAAGTGTCAGAAACCCTTCTTCAACATCCTTATGTAAGCAAGGCGAAGAGTTGAAAAACTGCTGGACAGTGGAAAGAACTGTTGAATAATCACAGCACTGGGAGGAGACAATTGGAAAAGCCAGGATCACTCACCCCCATTCCCCTTTGTCCTCATCCCTGTGTTTAATTTTTGTCATTCTCTCTCCATTTCACCTCTCATAACCATAAAGATACTGCATTAAATTCTCTATCTGATCGATTCTTCTTTGTGACACAGAAAGCACTCACCTTTTACAATCCACTGCTGTTGCTGTCTCATCAATTCTAATTTGAAAAAAAATCCAAGAGAGGGACTTAGAGACCAATAGAGTACACACAGTCCATCTGAATCTTGCAAAAGCAGCTTTTGTTGAGATCACATAGTTGAGGGGGAAGAAAGCACTTCTCCGGAGACTAGGTGCAGATTACTACCAAGCAGTTATGGAAGGACTGCTTATGAATGACCAAGAGGGATTGGATCATATGGGACAGATTGTATGTTATTTTCTATTTCAAAACACAGAGCCTATCTGTAATTATGTTTTTCATAAAAGATTGCCTATGTTTTTGTAATACGTATGCATTTAATACAGTAAAGATGCTTGTAGCAGGTTATTATGGGGTTTCTATTTGAATTTCACAAAGTCTATGTGTCAAAATTGTATGGTAAATTACATAAAGTAGGTGCATGCCTGAGACAGGTTGCTCTTGTGGGGAAGGTTTAAGAGTCAAACCCTTGGCTCTGCAGCCAGGCCCTTCAAGTTAAACTGTAGCCTAGCTGTTTAAATGTTCTTAATCGGGTTACAGAACCTGCATACTTCAGTTGCTTGTCTGTGGAATGAGGAGAACAGTGCAAACGACTTCAAGGGGAGTCTTGATAAGTTCACTAATGCACATGAAGAGCTTAGAATAATAAGAGAATTCAGGCGATGTCAGGGTTTCATTTTGTTTTGAAGTAATGGAGATTGAACTCAGGGCCCATCACAAACTAGCCAGGGACCCTTGGCTGAGCTGCTTCCACAACCCTAAAATAACCTTAGCTGTTTGTTTTAATCCTAGTCTTGGTTTTTGTGTTTGTTTGGAGTTGTTGGTGGTAGTGGTGACTGATCCAAAAGAGATACAANGAATCAATTTAAAGAAACCCTACCTAGAACTAGAGAGCTGGATCCTCCCTTATGAGCACTTACTGCTCTTGCAGAATTCAGTTCCCAGCACCCATGTCCTGTGGCTCACAACCACCTGTAATTTCATCTTCAGGAAGATCTGGCCTCAGAGGGCACTGGAACTCACATGCACAAACCCACTCACAGGTACATAGGCATAATTATTAATAAAAATTATTATTTTAAAACAGAAATCCCTTCTGTTTTAATCCTTCAAAAGATAAGAAATTACCTAATCACATCCACATGTATCTGTTTGCTTACCGGATGTTTGTTCATCTACTAGTCAAACCACAATGTAGTGATAATGACTGTCATTATTATTTCCAGAAGCTGTAAAAAGCAAGCTTTGATTGATAAGGAAAAGCCCGGGCATTCTTCATAGGTCGTTTTTCCTGGTAGGATGGCCTCAAACACTTGTTATGAAATGATAGTTATCAATGTCCAAATTTAGAGAGACATCTTTACTGCCTACTTAAGTCNATCACTAGCGACTTTAAAAACACAGACATTTCGGTAGCAGTTATGGCTTGGGTTTCGTCGCTGTGGGGGGTTGAATGTGAAATGTCTCCCATNGGATCAAGTATTTGAACATTTGGGTCCCTGTTGGTGGTGTCATTCCTGGAAGTGGCTCAGCCTTTCCTGGAGGAAGTACACCCTTGGGGGGGGGGCGGTGATGCACTTCACAGCTTGCTCCACTTCTGGTTCCCTCTCTACTTTGTGTTGGTGGTTGAAGATGTCATCTCTCAGCTTCCTGCTCTGGCTGCCTGCTCCAATGTCTTCGCCACTATTACGGATTTGCTCCCTGGAATCATTAACCAAAATAAATCCTCCCTTCTCTAAGTTGCCTTGGTCATGGTGTTTTATCGCAGCAACAGAAGAATACAATCAACCATAGTCTTTGACTTCATTTCCTCTCTCCCAGCCCTGNAGCAGTGTGATGATCCCAATGTGAATTGTCCCCCTAGGCTCATGTTTTGGAAGTTTGTAAGATGAGGTTGATACTGCNGTGGGGGGCTGTGGAACCTTTAGGAAATAGGGCCTGGTTAGAGAAAGCAGGTCACTAGGTGTGGGGACCTTTGATGGTTACAGCCTGTTCGTTATGCACTCAGCTTTCTGGCCTGGGCCGTTTGTATAACTGATACCATGGACTGGATGGCTCTACCTCTTGCCTGTTGTGATGGCAAAAGTCAGTTTGGCTGAGCCAAATAATCTTTCCTCTGTTGCTTCTGCCAAATTTTGGTCACATCAGTAACAATGTACTCATGAGGTCTAAAGGGGACTACGGGTTGCCTCTTAGCTTCCTTGTCCTACAGAAAACGGCAGCAGAGTCTCTGCTTCTTCTTTGTGTCGTGTTGAAACTATTAGCTAAACTACAGCTCACATCATCCTGTTTCAGTCTCTCCAGAGCAGGGACGATGACTGCAGCACCATCCCTAGTACAGCCTTTTGATTCTACCATACGCAGAATGGAGTCCTAATAAAAATACTTAATGTATACGAACCCCCCACTCTGCTCAGATATATACCAAGGGTTTTACTCAAAGTGATGGTTAATAGTGGTTGTCAACTGGATTGGATCTGGAATCGACTAAGAGATGTGCATGCCCCTGGTAGGTCCAAGAGGAAGATTATTAGCTGAAGATACTCTCCCAGAGAGGAACTCTCAGAAGCAGCCCAAATATGAGGAGGTCTTGGGGGGGAAAGCATTGCTATATTTGTCCACTGACCTCTGCTTCATGGCAGTGTGTGTATATGCACCATTTCTTCCCANGCTCAGGTGCTTCCTGATGTTGGAACTCAGCTTCTTTGGCTTCCAACATGAACTGAAGACCAGAGGTTCTCCAGGAACCCTCCAGGCCTTCAGCACCAGATTGAAACTGCTGAGGCATCCAGCCTCATGCATCCAACAGCTACTGGATTTTCAACCTCTCCAGTGCACAGCCAGCCATTGCTGGGCTATCCAG
>LZPO01044485.1:182679-196575 GCA_001675575.1 Neotoma lepida | reverse complement strand
GCATTGTAAGCTGGGTCATAGGACCCAGCTATGTGCCCCAACCCTAGTGCATTTTAATGCAAACATTTACAATTACATTTTATTTCCTATGTGTTCATGTATATGCACTTCTCTTTGTCTCTCTTTCTGTGTGTGTGTGTGTGTGTGTGTGTGTGTGTGCAATCAGAAGACAGCGTCTGGAAGTTGGTTCTCTCCTCCTCCTGTGTGTGTGGGGGGGCCAAAACAACTTGACCACACAGCTGTCATGACAGGCTTAGAGGTCCAGACACAGCTTCTGGCAGGCAACACATGGACCCAGGAAAAGCTANAAGCTGACCCCACCCATGGAGGCCTGCATCTAAGGGGAAATACCTGACATTCCAAACAGTCCCTATATCCCTAGACAAATGTCAGCCAGTCAGGGTCTTGAACCCTGGAAATCCCCTCTCCCCAACCTCTGCTATGATAAAAACCCCACCCTGCCTGGAGCTCGGGGCTCTCTGTTCTCACCGCTGCCTTGGACAGAGAGCCCAAGCTCCGAGCTTGAAAATAAAGGCTCTTTGCTTTTACTACGGGATTCAATCTCCATGGTGATCTTTTGGGGGTCCCCGTGATCTGGGCATAACACTAATATGTGGGTTCCAGGGATAGAACTTAGGTGATGAAGGTTGGTGGCAAACATCTTTACTTACTGAGTCATCCTGCCAGCCCTATATTTAATTTTAATGTAACTGAACTTTCTGATATTTTCCTTTATGGATAATATACATATATCATATGTGTAAATTAAATGTGTTTATTTTCCTCTTCTGATTTTTAATTTCAAAAATGGAGTGTCCCTGTCTCAAAAAAAAAAAAGAGTGTATGTATGTGAGTGAGCTAATGGTATCTCATATATAAATCAATTTTAATAAAGGTTAAAAGTATTGTTTTCATATCATTTCATAATGTAATTTCCTTGTGAAATGTACAAATAAAGTATTAAATGTATCTAAATAATTAAAAGAGAAATAGAGAGAGCATGATTATCTACAGTTTGGGTCACATTTTAATCAGAGCTAAGGAAGAGAGAGGGCTCAGAGTCCCACAGTCCCCCAAAGGCAGCTCTTCTGATGACCTCCCTTAAGGCCCCGCCTCCCAAAGTTCTGCTGCCTCCCAACAGCACTTAGGCACTATTAACATCTAAACTTTTACAATACAATATTTCTGCACATTGTTAAATTTTCTACCTGTATGCCTAAATAATAAAAATAGTGTTACATTTACTTCAAAACATTTTCGTTTTCCATCACATTGAGGTCTTACTTCACATGAAATTGATTTTTATATTCTATGAGGTGAAGAGTCAATATCTTTTCTCCATATGGAGAATCTGCTTTTTCAGCATCATTTAGTAAAGTCCATCTTTACTTCATTCATCAATCAATAATGTGACCTCAATTATNTATCAGATATCTTGAGACTTCCTGTTTTGTCCCTCTAGTGATATCTCAATTAATACTTGTCTATANTAAGCCTTAAATATCTCATGCTTTGTTCTTCAAAATTGAATTGGAATTGTCCATTTGTTTTGATACTCATATGCAATTTAAAATTGGCTTATATAGAGTGCTATGAAGTACTCTTAATATTTAAAAAAACATTAAATTTATAATTTGTAGGACATTGTGCTTGGAAAATTGTTCAGTCAGCTCACCCATAAACATGGAACAGAAACTGTTAATTTTTTTTCCATGACGGTCTTATACTTGGCTATGAACTGTATTTGTATTTCCTCCTTCTGCACTTCACATTTTAACACCTAGCCCTTAGTATGATGGCCCTTGCAGGTAGAAAATTTGCAAGGTGATTTGGTCATGAAGGTGGAACCTTCATACATGGGACTTAGTCCCCTTTTCGTCCTTTAATTATAATCTTATTTGGATGGTTGATTCACTTTATTATTTATTTATTTATTTATTTACTTATTTATTTATTTATTTATTTATATTTTATTTGTTTGCCTGTATATCTGTGCACCACAGGTGTGCAGTGCCTGCGGAGGCCAAAAGAGGGAGTCTGATCTCCTAGGACTGGAGTTAGAATAGATGTGAAGCTGCCATGTGGGTGCTGGGAGTTGAAAATGGGTCCTCTGGAAAGAGCTGTAATGCTCTTAACTGCTGAACCATCTCCCCAGCCTCTGGGACTAGTACTCTTATAATCAGAGATACCATAAAGATTATGTTTATCGAAATGAAAGGGCACAAGAAGATCAGCCCTCTAAACCAGCAAGAGGCCCGTTACCAGACAACCACTGTGTCTGTGCCCCGATTGTGGACTTCCCAGCCCTTAGAACCATGGAAAATAGATGTGTATTGTTTAAGCTGCATGGCCTTTTGGCGCCTTGCTGGCAGCCTGGGCTGCTAGGATGCACATGTGTCAGAAACCGTTCATGCCTTTCCACATCTGCTCTCCATTTCTTGCCACATTCCCTCTGCTCTGGAAGGTTGTTCTATGTGCTCTTGCCTGTGGCTCCTACTTCCTGATCCTGTTCACCCAATAGGAGGCTGCAGCAGTAGATAGGCCAGAATGACTCGTACAGCTAAGGTTGCCTAAACTGAGCATTGCTGCTTCTCTCAAAGTGGTCTGATGCTCTTTCTTCACTCTAGTTCTTATCTTCACCCNTTGTTTTGAACAAGAGATTATAACCTTTTTAAAAATATAGAATAAAGAATACAAGTCTGAGTATTGGACATTAAGGCTTATTTAAGGGGTAGTCTTAGAGCAAATCCTAAGTGGGGTTATTTTATTTTATTTTGGTGATGCAAGGCCCCGAACTCATGCTGTCTGCATGCAGGCATCAGGAGCAGTAAAGACTGCAACAGCCTTTTAAGCAATTATAACTNTGAAATTATTGTGCATAAGTAATGTGCCTTGCTCTGCGCTGGGNGGGTTATTTCAGTCCTCTTATAAGATAGATTTTATTAGAATTGTTTGCTTGTTTGGTGTGTGTGTGTGTGTGTGCTCTTTCTTATACACATCTAGATGTGTATAAGAGACAGGTGTATGTGTGTGTGTGTGTGTGTGTGTGTGTGTGTGTGTGTGTTGTTTTTTGACACTGGCTGGGAACTCATATAGATGTACTCACAGAGATCCATCTGCCTGCCTCTGCCTCCTGAATAATGATAGGATTAAAGATATATGCCTCCATGCTCAACCAAGATAGGTTTCGTTACCTGGATTTATTTCACAGTTAAGTTTAAAGATGCTTTCTCAAGGTTGCAGAGANAGCTTTCAAGGATAAACCAGAACTTTAACTCAGGGCCCCCTGATTCTAGAACCCAGTTCTGTTCATTTCCTCGATGCTCTGCATACACGTTACCATTCAATTAGTGCTTGGAGATATGTGTCCTCTTAGGCTGTAGTCTCAGTTAAGTGATAAAGGTGACTTTTTAGAGGCTTTATCTGACGGGGTGACCTTGGGAGTTTAAGGAATAACGTAGGGAAGAAACCAAGATAGCAGGAGGAAAGGCTTTATAGTAAAAGGTTGGGGATGGATAGTATTAATTGCTAAAAAAGTCAAGTTCCATTTTTTGACAAACTTTATGTCACACAAAGCCNGACTTCTCATTGTGAGAAAATGCTTAGCTTGTCCTCTCTGAGGAGTTCCATCATCCTCATAGGATGAAAGAGCTGGACAGGAAGCCTCTGGGAACAGGGAAGCCTGAAGAATTCTACCCACAGAGCCTGACATGCTTCCAGCTATTCATTGTGATCTGGGCTCTACTCTCTNTGTCTTACTGAGGGGCTTGCTTATCCTCATTAACATTAATACAGCAACTGTCTTCCAGGTCACCTTGCTCCAGCAAACAGAGGAAAAGATATNTATGTCGCCATCCTCCTGGCTTTTCTTCCTAATAGCTCTCCTACCTAATACTTAAGTACAGGCAGGTGCCATTTAACAGAACACTTGTAAAGAGGTTAGGGGAACAATCAGCTTTCACCTTGAAACCCAACTCTCCAAAGAGAAATCATCGCTATCACAGCAAACAGGGAGGTTCTGTGAATACAGTAACTGAGATGTGAAAAGAAAGCTAATGTGCAGGTTCACGGCGAGCAGGCGACAGGACAGGTAACTAAGAACCATTTCCCTCCCTGTCCTGGGAGAGCAGAGAGCAAGGAGAACTCAGGTCAACCCGCCTCACTGTCCTGCAAGAAAGTTGCGGACCCCACCTCCAAAGAAAGATGTGAACCCCCCACCCCGAAAGAAATGTGCTCAGGTTAGCTGCCAAATCCCACTGCTTTCTTCTTTTCATTGAATTTTTAACTTCCTTTAACTCATTTTACACCTTAAAAAAAATCTTTCCTAACATCTTTTCAACAATTATTGGATCATAGGGCACAAAAATGTTACTCAAACAGTTGGGGAAAATAAATATGAAAAGTAGAGCTGCAAAGACTGTAATACTAGACTTTCAGCAAAAAACAAAACAAAACAAACAAACAAAAAAACCCCACCATGTCACAGTCATCTAATAAGACAGAATGCAGGTTGTATTTATGACACACTAATATTAGTTATAGGAATGATAATAATTATAGATTAAAGCTCTTAAGAATTGAAATAAATGAGAAGTCATAGAAGATTGCTAAGTATAGAACAAATATGTCTTACATCATATGGGCTGAGTTTTGGAAACTGGGTTAGAAATTTAAAAACAGAGTGATATGCTAACTGCTTTTGTGTCATTTTAACCAAAATACCCGACAGAAACAGCTTAGGGGAGGAGNGCTTTCCTCTTCAGAGGACTGCGGTCCATTGCTGCAGAGAGTCCAGAGGCATGGCAGGGCTCATACACTGTTTTCCTGGCACACCAGGAAATAGAGAGGGCAGGCTGGACTCAGGGAACCAGTAAAGGCCGGCTCCTATGCCCTACCTCTGCCAGCCAGATCCATCTCCCAAAGGGCTCAAAATACGGGCTTGTTGGGGCATTTTAGGTGTGAATGATAACAATTAGCTTGCCATGGTATGGCTGACAGAAAGTGACGCTTTGAATGACAGCTCTGCTTGCTCATTTTCATATCTGTAGTCAGATGGCATGGTCCAAAACAGCACTTAAAGGAAATATCTGATTTAATTGACATGAGAGAGGATTTTGTAAGATTTAGAAGCCTAAGATAAAAACGAGATGAAAGACAGTCAGGGTGAATTTGGATATTTTATGTTCTTGGCAAAACATAGAATGAATGTATGCTGTTTTAAGTGTAATTGAAAGTTTTCCAATGCTGAAAATTGCTCATATTTCATTTCTTAACCCAATTAGAGATTTCCACAAAGAAATGAAAAATTAGATACTTTGTTCACTATTTTGTTTTTATACTGTAAGTATTTTTTCTTTCTTTTTGAGACGGTGTCTCATATGTAGCCCTGGATAGCCTGAAACTCTGTGTGTATCCGGCTGTCTTTGAACTCATAGAGATCCGGCCGCCTCTGCCTCCTGAGTACTGAGATGAAAGGCATATGCCACCACGCCTGGCCTATAATTATTTCTTTCTAAAGAAGGTAGACTATTAAGTTTAGAGAAAATGTTTTTTTAAGAGAAGAAGAAGAAGAAAACTTGAAAGTTAATTCCATCTTATGAAAAGGGGGCTGGAGAAATGGCTCAGTAGTTAAGAATACATCCTACCCTTGCAGAGGACATGGATTTCATTTCCAGCATTCAAGCAGGGTGGCTTGCTCCCACCTGTAACTGTTCCAGAGAGCTCCAACACCTTTGGCCTTTGAGGGCATCTATACTTACGTATACACACACACAGATGCATGTAGACATAACTAAAAATAAAATAAATCTTTACAAGTACTATTAATTGGTAAAGTTTGCTTGTAAAGTTATTTAATTTAGTGAAATTAATTAAGATTATTTAATTAATTTAACAATAAGTTGTTACAAGGTCTGATCTAAGTAAACTTTGGTAGTACATTCTCCCTTAAAAGTCAATGGGTTAAAACTAAAATGTTCATCTCCTGACAATAGAATTTTGAATCATAATAATAGATCCCCCAAAATTAGCATTAAAATGGTGAGGAAAGTGGGTTTATACTTTATAATATTCTGCATTGACTTATAATATTCTGCATTGACTTTATCTGATCTGATTGGAAAGCTTGGTAAGGCAAAGCTGAAATAGATCTCTAGTCCCGGATGGGCTAGAATAATATATCTAATTTTTTAGCAGGTCATTAGCCACCTGAAAACAAAAACATATCAGATACACAGTGCCGCAGTGAAAACAAATGGCTATATTATTCCAAGCTCAATACCACAAAAATACTCCCATTTATACATTTATGTTCCCTTTCGCAGACACTGGAGCCTTTAGCATCTCATAAATCCTGGCTGATTACATGTCAAAAGAAAAGGTTACTGATAATTTTAATATGCCTCCCCTTTCTATCTAATGAATCAATACCACACATGGAGGAGGCCAGAGGTGTAGAGCAGAAATGATACAAACACTTAGGACTTCAGCTTCAACAGGTGACGAACTCAAGTGATAACCCTGCTCCATGGTGGACACAGTGGCCTTGAGAGGAAAAGCAGTACGTGGCCTTCAGCTAGGTTCCTGATACACTGCGTCAGGTTCTGGGTTGTATAGTGAACAAACACACATGAGACAACCTTGCTGCTTTTCAAAGAGCTCAAATCCCTGAGGTAAGGAATTCCTCCCTTTGGATCTGCTGCCCTGTGTTTTTAGAAGATGTCCCTGGCACATGACCCTTTAGCTGCTGTCAAAGCAGGCCCCTGCTTCTTGACTGCTTAAATGACTGACCCTAGGGCCCCATCTTGCCAAAAAAATATCTTTTTTTCTTAAAAAAAAAAGACTATTTCTAAGCACTATAAGATTTTGTCAATTGCATATATGTAATAAACATATATGCAATAAACACATAGAAAAGCCTTNAATACAACAAGCTAATTTCAGATTATAATTCGAAAGATATAATGTGTCTTCATTGATATTCCCTAAATCAACAAATTGTTTTGCTGTCAAAACTAGCAGCACTGGCCGAGGAGTGGTGTCACACACCTTTAATCCCAGCACTCGGGAAGCAGAGGCAGGTGGATCCTGTCTCTTATACACATCTAGATGTGTATAAGAGACAGCACACACACACACACACACACACACTACAAAATTATCAGCACTATGGGTAGGTTCACTAATTCTGCCAATCATATTCTCTATTAATCTATGCTGCTGTAGAAACACCATTCTATTGTTCATGTTCTTATTGGCTACATTGAAAAGATTTTAACATTGTTTCTCAACTCTCCAATGTACTGTGCATTTTGGATTATTTTTCTGACGTGTATGGTATGGATGAACCCTCGAGTATGACCTCTATCACTGTGTCTCGCTCCAGGAAGTTTTGTTTATAATGGGGAGAATACTGCATGTCTTTGGGGGTGAGGGAGCTTTAGTTCCACCTGTCTGGCATCACACAATGCACAGAAAACAGCAGGAAGGCAGTACACGGCACAGCAGTGGGGTTAATGTCGCTTGAGAATGAAGGAGCCTGAGAGACAGCCAGTCTACTGCTTATTTCTTTGTAAGATAGTTTGGCTGTGCAGTGTCCTGACCCACGTTCTCACTGCCTTTCCTAATAATTGTCTAAAACAAGCTTGGAATCCTTCATTCTGCAGAGCACATTTAATCTTAAAGGTAGGTTAAACCACCTTGCGCTGAAGACAAAAAGCAGCCGGAGCTAGAGTTTGATCCAGATCAGTGTTAATTTTCATTTTCTCTTCCCAGCAATTTTTTTCTCTACCATGAAGCCTTGTGCATTCACGTTATCCACAGAACCTAGAGATGGAGAGCCAGAACAAACAGGAAAACCCAGCTCAGGTGACCCACTGGTCTCTTCTTAAAGTTACACAAGAGCATATTTCACCAAGACTACAGGCATCTTCCAGTTCCAGTGTGACCCAAAGTAAACTGATAGCCATGTTACGGACAGAGCACAAGGACCCTGATGAGAACCACATTGTCATGGTCACTTAGTCACACCGTCATTAAAGCCACGGCAAGCTGTTGATGCTCTTTGTACATCACTGACTATAGAAAATTGGTGTCCTTTAATTTTAGAGTGTCTAAGTTTTTCAGAGAAGCCATTGGGGTGACAAAGTGANAACAAATGGTGACTCNCCCAGCAGAAGCCCTCTCACGCCTCCAGGGAAATCTCCAGACCTGTGGGCTCCAGAACTCTGAGAGAATACATCTCTACTATTCGAAGCGACAGCATTTGTGGTCATTTATTCCAGTAGNTCAAAGAAACAACTACANTGTGCTACATAAACAAAGTAAGACACCAAAAATATTTNCNCTATAATCTCAACTATGTGAAAAATGTGTGGAAAATTTTAAAAGAAATGTTGGTAATGACTGCCCACAGGAGATTATAACAATCTTATTTGCTTACTTCTCAGTATCCAAACTTTTTAGGATGAGTATGATCTTTATATTAAAATGTATCCTTTGTGTGTGGCAAGCGTATGGGTGAGTATGGTAACTATTGTACAGATTATGATTAAAAATGGAAGCAATCTGATTATGTAATGTTTNATAATGTTTAGTTTTTTTTCCTTCTGATGGAGTTAAGCTGCTATAATTATGAATATTAGGTCACAATGAAAGAAAAGCCTTAGGACAACAAGGAGACAAGATAGTTTATAGGTTAAGATCTTGGGCACTGGGACTCGACTAACTCCGTTTAAAAGGACCTGNTTCTTACTAACTATACATCCTGATAATCCCATTGTTTTTCATCTGAGATATAATAAAATTGATTGAAAGGTTATTTGAGGATCAAAAGAATAGTACTGCATTTTTACATATGCTAAAGACAATTGGTTTTCANGTTTTAAGAACTCTGGTGTTGGGCTGTGACATGATTGGTGNCATTCTGCTGCTCTTACACAAGTGCTGCTGTCTCTGCCCACAAACTTGGTTGTCTTATGAATTGAATCATCTGCATAGTGATGTTACGTAATTTGAATTGAATTTCCATTTATAATCCTTTTAAAATTCCTTTGTGATTCAGAACAGAAACAGAAGTTCCATGTGTACAGAGACCCAGGAGAGCAGGAGCGCTTCATTGTAACCATTGATGAAAACTGTATTTGTGGGCTGCAGAGATGGCTCAGTGGTTAAGAGCNCTTGCTGCTCTTGCAAAACACCAAGTGTGGTTCCCAGGACTCACACTGGACAGCTTACTTACCACCTGTAACTGCATTTCCCAGAGATCTGACTTGATCTTAAGGTCTCTAAGGGCACCTGCAGTACACACACACACACACACACACACACACACACACACACACACACACACGTACACATAGTTAAAAATTAAAATGTAAAACCCCGCCAAGACTGCAGTTGCATATACTTATGTAGAGCCACCCCAGAGAGGATGCCGATTACACTGGGTGACTGAGAATGTCTGTCATTCTCCAGCCAGTGCTAAGGAACCTGAAATGCCTTGGAAGAGTGAAAGACATTCCTAAGTAATGACAGGCTGCTGTGACCAAGTCATGCTCTGTAAAGAGCCATCATTAAGGTGTCAATCACCAACATGTCATAAATTTCCTGTTGATNTTAGGTAGAAGTCCCTCAACACATGACTCAATCCAAAAACAAAACAAAAGTAGCGCAGAGTTTCTGTGGCTTGTGTTACACTTGGTGGGCAGGTTTTATAGTTTTACTTTTTCCTTAATGCTATATAATACTATGCCTTAGAGTAAATAGCACTTTTGTTCCAATGAAAGAAGATTTGAAGAATTTCTAAGTACTGTAAGTCAGAAGTAAGAAAGGTTATAATGCTGGGCATGATGGTGCAGACATTTCATCTCAACTCTCAGGAGGCAGAGGCAGATAGATCTATGAGTCCCAGGCCAGCCAGGGCTAANGTGAAAATGTATAAAAAGATAAATGATAAGGTGATGTTTTAATTAATTTAGTTTACTATTACGATGTGTGTATGTGTGTAAGTCCGAGGACAATTTTTGGGAGTTCTCACCTACTGTGGTTTCTGAGAATCGAACTCAGTATGTTAGGCTTACATGGTGAGCACTTTTATCTACTGAGCTATCTCACCAACCCAGATCAATATGTTGTTATATGTTCAAATTATTACAGAATTTTGTTATTTTTCTATAGTTAAAATTTTTAAGTTGGAAAACATGTATTTAAAAAAAACAAAAAAAGAAAGCATGTATTTCATGAAAATAATTTTTAAAAAATCCAGTTTAGGAGACACATGCTTAAAACATAAGTCTCTCTCTTAGACCCCACTTTGGGTTTTCTAGAAATAAATATTGATTTTTTAAAACATAACCTTCTATGATTTCTCTGTGTATAAATAATCCCATGTTATTATACACATTTTATTCTTTCCTACTTTCAAGTATTACTTTAGTGCTATAAACTTGAATGTTGCTCCAAAGCCCATACAGNTCTTAATTATTCTTGACATCCATATAGAATCCAATGCAGGAAAAAGACACCACTAAGCACTANATAGAAAGGATCTAAAGCAGGAAATCAGGTACTCACAAAATGATTGGACAGATTCAAGGAACAGAAGACAAGGATCTGCCTGGTGTGTGGATTTCAAGGACAAACACTGCTGTTCCCACAGGTGCCTGGCTTCTGCTGTGGCTGATGACCAGACACTGACACTGAATGCTCCTCCTGGGCTATGAGGAAGCTGATAACTAGACAGGAATGCCAAGTCCAGCTGCAAGCACCAGTGAGCCACCAGCTCACTATGAGGGAAGCCTCCATGAATTTCCAGTCCCTAACAGAAGCAAGTTCTCATCCAGAACCTGAGAAGCAAGAGAGTTTGAGAAAAGCCATTTCTTCCTGTGGGCAAGAACATAGTAAGGTAGAAATGGNTGCTGTGTGGGTAATTCACCACAAACACACACTGTTTCCCTATCACCAACCAGTTGTGAATTTATTAACTGGGTCTCAGTTGTAGGGCAGAGTGTGTATGATATGAAGGCCTATTGCAGAATTTTATTATTACAATGTGCCCTTCTAAATATGTCCTTCAGTGTCCATGAGAGAACAACCCATTCTAGGAATTGATGTTATAATTTGGCTGTAAAAACTTTACATAAGTAGCCAGGTGGTGGTGGTGCACGCCTTTAATTCCAGCACTCAGGAGGCAGAGGCAGGTAGATCTCGGTGAATTTGAGGTCAGCCTGGTCTACAAAGGGAGTTCCAGGATAGCCAGGGCTACACAGAGAAACCCGGTTTCGAAATCCCCTCCCCCCTGCCAAAACAAAAGAAAGAAAAAGAAAAACTTTGCATAAGTTACAAAACAAAACTCATCCCACCCTGGATGAAACACAAAATGGCATTAATAGTGCAAACATGTCCCAGTGGATATATTTAAAAGCCATTAAAATGTCAGTCATGAACATTTTCATCATACAGAAGTGCTCCACACCCCCATTTAATTTCTTATCTNCGTGATATCTACAAATGCTTGAGAAACACCTCATTCCCCTATCATAAAACTTAAATTAATAGCAGGTTCACAGTTTTATGCATGTCGTCCAAATACCCAGCTTTTTGTGGTGTCATTGTTTACCCTGCCTTAAGGACATAACAAAAAGGGGTGTGGCCAACAGTTCAGAGCAAAGTTAACTGGGGCAACAAGAACAGAACAGATGAGCTCATGGCAGAACAGTGTTCTTACAAGCCTGAGCGGGAGTAATAGTGATTAGCATTCTCAGAGTGCTTGCCAGAGGCCAGACATTTAATTCTCTGGTCTCTGGTTCACTCTTGGGATGGAGCAGAGACCACTATGACACTCTGCTCAGAAGCAATCCTCAGAAAGGAGGAACTTACCAAGGTCACAGACTTGGGTTTTGTAAGGGCTGTGCCACAGAGCTACGTCTCTGATCTTGTCTTTTTCGTTTGTGAAATAGAGTTTTTTTTCTGGGCTGCCCTTGAACTCACTCTACACCCAAGCAGGGCTTGAACTTGCAATCTCTCTGCCTTAACCTTCCTAGTAGGTAGGATCACGGGCCTACATCCACCAGGTCCACCTCAGGAGGTTGGACCTGATTTTATGTTGCTGGGGCTGCCTTTGCCGTCCCACTAGTGTGCAAATTTGCTCTATCTGTCACCACTAAGCTGGATTCATAGAATCTGAGATGACAGAGCTCTNTATTNNGAAGAATCAAACAAGATAGTAATTCAACTGTGGGAGACCAGCTGGGAGATTGGCTCCCACATTTTACCCCAGGGTACTCTTGAGGAGTGAGGGATAAGAGATTTAGATAGAAGGATAGAGGGAAGAGAAACAGATGGAAACACAGGATAGCCTCAGGAGGGCCTGGATCCTAATGCACCAGCCCCTTCTGTCTCTTCCAAAGGGCTATTTATAGGAACACCAAGGTGTGGAGCAAAAGACCTCCCCCAGCACAGTCAAGTGCAGACCCTTCCAATCACCTAGAAACCATGCACATGGTCAAGCAATGCTCTAATGCAGCTCTCCTGGGTAAAGCAAGCTCAGATCTCACTAGGAAACCTTTGTGGGCCTCCACACTCAACCACAGTGAACAAAGATGTTCTAAAGCCACAGACCTCTCTTCGTGTCTGTGTTCGAGTAACCATGAAAGGGGACCATAGATCAGAACAAGCAACCACTGAGAAGCAAGGCATAGTGCTTGTATACTCATTTAGTCAACTGGCCAGTGCTTTACTCATTGACTAGAACTCTGTGGAGACTAAGAAAGTAAATTACAGTCTCCCTGATGCCCCAAAGGAAATTTCAATCCCTTTGTTACAATAAATATAAATCAATCATTTGAAAAACAACTAAGAGTATATGATAGCACAGTATCTTTGTAGTGTTCCTCATGAATTTTAAAAGTTGTTCAGTTCAACCACAGTTGTAACTCTATGACTTTATATATGTGGGTTGTGTTANAGAAAAAAATTCTATAAAGGGGCACTGACCTAATATGTCAAGATTATAGAATATCGTAACTACCAATTTATCATGATGGCCCCATTCAATCTTCAACTCCACATATCTTAATTTGCTCTAATTTCTACTAAAGACAACAATTTAATAAAAATACTCTAGTATAAAGTTCCCTTTATTGAGATGTAATAATAAGAAGCCCCTGCTACACAAGGTGGAAGCTCCTCTATGGCTAATACCTGTGGGGTTGGGAGCAGGAGGAGATGTATGGCTTAGTCTTGGCTAAGTAGATGCCCCNGTGTGAGTGAAGGGGACAGCCTAAGTTGGTTGCTTCATTATAGCCAATGTTCATAAAATAAGGTCCTGGCTGGGTGACAGCTTGTCCAGTGGCAGCAGCAGCAGTAAATCGTTACTGTGATGTGATTGGGATTTTGGATTTGCACATTGGTCCTGTCATCTGTTGGTTANTTCCTGTCTGTTTTTTAAGCCTGGATTCCAACTGCCCTTCTAGCTCACTGTGCTATCCAATAACCTAGCAATCATTTTGTTGTGTGTACTCATCTAAATTAGCCACACACATCTTTATTCAGATGCCAAGAGTCTCCAGGACTAGAAGTCTTGGGGAACTTTGAGAGGTCTAGGGCAGAGGTATCTGTACTGGGTAACGGTAGCATCTGAAAATATTCTGGAGTCGCTGCTACAAATGAGACAAGAGTAAGGGCCCCCATGATGGCTCTAAGTGGGTCTTTGACTTCACCTGTTATACAGCAAGTGTTATGAGGAGGTATAGAAACACTGAAGGCCAAGAGGACCAGAGTGAAACAGTGTCTTCTGGACATGGCAGGTCCACTGCACTCATGAACTCACAGCTGTTGTTGGCCGAACAAGATCTGCATAAGATCAAGCCAGTCAATGTTCTATTGTGAGTCCTGACT
>LZPO01044485.1:166812-177977 GCA_001675575.1 Neotoma lepida | reverse complement strand
GCTTGGGGCCTTCCCTAGAAAGTGAGTGATATACCCAGTGACAATCCCTTGGAGAAAAATAACTTTTCCTATCTCCACAGATATCAACTGCAAATAGCTTCTTTGTTAGGTGTGGGACTTTGTGTACACTTCCCCTTCTCTGTCCTCAGATTTTTTTCTGGTTTGAACTTGTGCACATCTTGTGCATGCTGTCAACAGTCTCTGGAAGTTCATGTGTATATCAGCCCCATTGTGTCTGGAAGGTGTTGCTTTCTTGGAGTCATCCACTGTCTTTGGTCCTCGCAATCCTTCTGCCTCCTCTTCGGCATAGGTAGAGTTTGGCCTTGAGTTTGATGAAGACATCCCATTTAGGACTGAGTTCTCCAAAGTGTCTCACTCTCTGCACATTGTCCTCCAGTAGGTCTCTGCGTTAAATACCACCGACTGCAAGAAGAAACTTCTCTGATGAGGGCTGAGCAATGTTCCGACCTGTGGGTATAGCCATATGTCATTAGGAACAATTTTATTGCTCTATTCCTCTAGCAGAGCAATAGTAGTAGTTTTCCTCGGGCCAATGACTTGTCCAGTCTCAGGTTCTTGACCACTTTCAAAGTGTCAGGTATGGGTTCCATGCCATAGAGTGAGTCTTAACTTCAACAACAACAACAACAAGAAGGTGGTTGGTTACTCCTATGACTTCTGTGCCCTTAGTGCACCAGCATATCTCACAGGCAGGTCACTGTTGTAGATCACAGGGTTTATGGTTGGATGATATTGATGATTACTTTTCTTCTCCTCTGGTAGCATGCAGAGTACCTTCCAGCACCATGAATGCCTGTCAGTAGGGTAGAACTTTTACCAGTTTCTAGCCTGTTTTCTTATACTGTCTAGCACCATGGATGCAGGGATGGCACCACCCCCAGTGGGCGGGGCCTACCCACATCAATTGTTAATCAAGAATATGCTCCACAAGCTTGTTTACAGGCTAATCTGGTAGGGTCATTTCCTCAATTGAGGTTCTCTCTTCCTAAATGACTCTAGCCTGTGTCAAGCTGAGAAAAAAACTAACCAGGACGTTATCCTCACACTGTCAGAATTTGTACCTCAGGAATGTGAGTTTTCTTTTGAGAATTTCTGTGCTTTTCCTCCTTTTGTGTATTTCCAGATTTCAGCTGCAATATGTTTTAATAATCAGCTTAAGGTAGGCAGAATGAGTCCTTCCCANCCTTAGCAGCTGGCATCATCAGTCTCATCATTGGATTTTAAACTTTTTAACATTTATTACTATTTTTTTTATGTGTGCTGGGATAGACACCAACACCTTGTGCATGCCTAGCACATGTTCTATCACTGAGCTACACTTCTTGCTTCCTATAGGGTTATTTTACAATTGCTTATATTTCCAGATAAATCTAAATATTTGAGATGAAATAAAAAAAAGGGAATGGCAACTTCAGTAGAAAGAATAAAATGTGATTATTCTTAAAGCTTGATATAAAGACATTAAATCCTGAGGTGTTAAAAGCAGCTTTTGAAAGGGTAGCGGCACATGTTTTTAATCCTAGCCCTCGGGAGGCAGAGGCAGGAAGATCTCTATGAATTGTAGAGCAGCCAGGCTACACAGTAAAAGTGGAGTCTATGTCACTTATTTTTGTTGTCAAAAAGCCAAACCATAACTGGTTTGGAATGGGCAGTAATCAGGACTACAATTTTTATCACACCATCATGTGGGTATAAAAGGAAAAAAAAGTTCAGTATGTAAANTGTAAGTACATTGCATTTTCATTGTGTTATATTTCATAAACACCAGCACAAAGACATTTTACAATCTCAATTACGAGCACTTATTTATAAATCAAAAAGTGATTACATGTTGTCTTAGTTAGGGTTCCTATTGCTCTGAAGAGACACCATGACCATGGCAATTCTTATAGAGGAAATCACTTTATTGAGGTGGCAGTGTACAGTTTCAGAGGTTCAGTCCATTATCACCATGGCAGGGAGCATGGCGGTGCGCAGACAGACATGGTGCTAGAGAAGGAACTGCTACATCTTGATATGCAGGCAACAGGAAGTAGTCTATGACACTGGGAATATCTTAAGCATAGGAGATCTCGAAGCTCACTCCCACAGTGACATACTTCCTCCAACAAGGCCATATTTACTCCAACAAAGCCACACCTCCTGATAGTGTCACTTCCTTTGTGGGCCATTTTCTTTCAAACCACCACATTCCACTTCCTGGCCCCCAAAGGATTGTAGCCATATCATATGCAAAAATGCATTCAGTTCAAAGTCTCTTCTGAGACTCATGGCAATCTCTTAACTGTAATCCCCTGTAAAATTAAAATAAAAAAGCAGATCACATACTTCCAATGTATAATGGCACAGGATATACATTACCATTCCAAAACATAGGGAAGGGAGCATAGTGAGGAAATACTGGACCAGAGCAATATCCCAAACCAGCTGGGAAAACTCTGAACTCTGCAGTTCCATGTCTGATGTGAAAGCTCTCTTCAGATCTCCAACTCTGTTCAGCTTTGTTGACCACAACACATTTCTTTCGCTTGGGCTGGTTCCACTCCCAAGGATACCTCTCCTCAGCAGATATTCCACAGCTCTGGCATCTCTAACATCTTGGGGTCTCCAAAGCAATCCAGGCCTCAACCTCACAGCTTCACGCAATGGCCTCTCTTGGCCTCCATACAGGGACATCCCTGACACATGCCTGATCTCAGTGGCTTTCCTTACGCATGGAGGCAAATTCCATAACTCGTTTCTTCTACCGAAGGGAGGCAAAGCAGGCTGGAGAGGTGGCGGGTTCACCTCTTGGTATGGTTTAATAATGTCACGGATTGAGGACCAGATGTAACATTTACCTAAATTGTGTTAGTATTAATAAAACTAGGGAGTTAGAAATTGAGATTAATAACCTGATAAATCCAAGGAACAGTGGAGGGGTGATTGGCTGACCCCACTCTTCATGTTTTCCAATCCAAAAGCCCTGGAAATCCCTCTTCTCCCTCCTTCCCTCTTCCTTTCCCTCTCTATCTGACTTCCTCAGTCCTCCAACATCTCTATGGCTAATCCCAGTCAGCGAATCACTGACTCTGTCCTTTATTCAAAGTGGCTTTATTGGCACTGCAGTGGCAGTGAGAACAATTCTCCTGTAACAGCTTGCTGGGGCTGGAACATGGACACCTCACGTAATTACATCTTCACCAACTTTCTGTTTTTGATTGTCACTTTCACTATCTACGCTTGGCTGTCCTGAAACTGGATCTGCAGACCAGGTTGGACTCAAACTCAGAGATCTGCCAGCATCTGCTTTTCCAGTGCTGGGATTAAAGACGTGCACCACCACAACCAGCTCTATGTTTTTCTTTAATTCCTTTCACAAGTTGGAAACTTAGCTGGGTGGGATCTTGCCCTGAAGGCACCACTCCCCTTATTCTATTCCTTAATCTGTTTATCTCCTTGGACACAGGATTTAGCTTTATTCCACTTCCTGGTGCCCCTTTTCTCAATCTGTACATTTTGTGCTTTTATTTGCTCAGCTTGCTCCTTTTCATTATAAATCTTCATCAGAGTTAATACTAATAACCATACAACAGAGTCTATACTAGGCTGTTTTGAGATTTTTCTCTGCCAATGGAATTAATCCAAAACTCTTTACTTTAGCCTCAGGCAGACTNTTCGAACTAGGGCAACAGCAGCCACATTCTTCACTAAAATATCATAAGAGTGGTCTCTAGGCAACATACTAAAATTCTTCTCCTCTGAAACATCTTGAGCTAGCCCCTGACAGTTCAAATCACCCTCAGCACCACTGTCTTCCATGCTCCTATTTGTATGGCCTGTTAACCAGTGTGTAAAGCATTCCACTGCTTTCCTATCTCCAAGTACCAAAGTCCAAATTCCTCTAAATAATAACAAGGTTAGGCCTATCACAGAGATACCCTAGTCCCTGGTACCAACCTTTCTTTTAGTTAGGGTTTTTATTGCTGTGAAGAGACAACATGGCAGCTCTTACGAAGGAAAACATTTCATTGGGGTGGCAGCTTACAGTTTCAGAAGTTCAGTCCATTATCATCATGGCAGGGAGCATGGCGGTGTGCAGGCAGACATGGTGCTGGAGAAGGAGCTGCTACATCTTGATATGCAGGCAACAGGAAGTAGACTGTGACAGTCGGTGGTACCTTGAGCATAGGAGACTTCAAAGCCTGCCCTCGCAGTGCACACTTCCTCCAAGAAGGCCAAACCCACTTAACAAGCCATACCTCCTAAAAGTGCCACTACTTTTGTGAGTCATTTTCTTCCAACCACCATGCATGTCTACCTGTGTTTGTCACTTTTCTTATTGCTGTGACCAATACCTGACAAGAAGCAAGACAAGGGAGGAAGGATTTATTTTGGCTCAGNGTTCCATAGCTGGGGCCCTCATGGCAAGGAAGTGGCCAGAAGAAGCTGGGACAGCAGGAATGTGAGGCTGCTTGCTCACATCTTGGGGGACCAGGAAGCAGACACGGGACAGGAAACCTTTTGTGGATGTTAATCTCAAAGCCCCTCCTTCTCCATCTATTTCTTTCAATGGGACTATATCTCATGACTGTTTCACAACCTTCCCAAACAGCATTATTGAAGTAGAATAGGGTAAAAAAAAAAAGACCAATTATTAGATGCTGATTTATTGATTTATTTAGTGACTTACTTAAAGCACTGCTTATACTGTCTATTTGCCAAGCATGACTTCACTTGCTACCTGGAACAGAATGACCTGGCGAAATAGGTGGAATAGGTTATTGCCTTAACAACCTGCTGACTGCCACATAAATCTCACTTGCTTGTCTGTCCCATCTTGTAGTTTTAGAGTATAAGCTGAGAATGCAAACTGGAACTGAGGCCTTCCAGGAGCTGTCCTGACTCTGTTCTACCAGTGCCATCTCCTCTCTTCCACTCTGCCTTAGTTAGGTTTTCTATTGCTGTGACCAAATCCATGACCAAAAAGCAAGTTAGGGAGGAAAGGGTTTATTTGGCTTACACTTCCATATTGCTGTTCATATTGAAGGAAGCAAGAACTCAAACAGGGCAGGATCCTAGAGGCAGGAGCTGATGCAGAGGCTCTGGAGGGGTGCTGCTTACTGGCTTGTTCCCCATGGCTTGCTCAGCCTTCTTTCTTATAGAACCTAGAACCACCAGCACAGGGATGGCCCCACCCACAATGGGCTGGACCCTCCCCTATTGATCACTAATTGAGAAAATGCCTTACAGCTGGATCTTATGGAAGCATTTCCTCAGCTGAGGCTCCTTCCTCTGATGATTCTAGCTTGTGAAAGTTGACACAAAACCAGCCAGTACAACTCTCACTGGTGTGGGTCAGTGCTTCTTCCAGAATGATTCCTGAAATATTTCTGGAGTACCACCTTTCCCCACTCAACAAGATCCCCCTCACCAAGACCCCAGTGAGTCTGGAGGGATTGATGCTCCTAGGCCTCTCAGCTCACTGGGGGTTCTTGGAACCCAGGAAGCCTGCACGCCTGCTGGAATTCTGGGGTTCCCTTCCAGTGGCCAAGGGGACTGTGAGACTCAGGACTGGAGTCTCCAAGTGGAAGAAGATGAGATTCACCTAGACATCCAGACTAGGTAAGGACCCCTGGGGAAGAGCTGGTGATCTTGGTCCCCCAGCAGGTGATTGTATTTGAAGCCTCAATGGTATACGGAGGTGACACTGCTCTCCAAGGAAAAGGCTCCAAGGGACACTGAGGCACTGGTACTGGTCTCCAGAGAAATACACTAGGAATTTAAAATGGGAATGTACAACTTTTGAATGAGTGGTCAAGGAGTGTGTGAATGCATGCAATGGTCCCATGGTTCTGGGGATACAGGATCTGATAGGGCCCAACTCTCTGAGGGCTTTTCACCTGAATGGTGAATTCAGCTTCCACAACAGGAGGTGACAGAACATGGGGTTATGTTTGTGGCCCTAAGGTAAGACTTCTTAGATGTTTGTGAGGCTGCCAGCCAGCCAGGCCACCTGCTTGAGGGAGAAGTTGGTCTTCTCCACTCTACCCTACACACCACACAGTGTTAGGCACATATAAAATCTCCCAGCTCCTGATTAGGGAACTCTTCTGAAGTTGGAAATTTTCCTGTGTCCCACCCAGTCTGCAGCCACTAAGACCCAAATAAACACACAGAGGCTTATATTAATTATAACTGCTTGGCCATTAGCTCAGGCTTATTACTAACTAGCTCTTACACTTAAATTAACCCATAATTCTTATTTATGTTTAGCCACATGGCTTGGTATTTTTTCTCAGTTCTGCCTTGTCATCTTGCCTCTTCTGTGTCTGGCTGGCAACTCCTGACTCCGCCCTTCCTCTTCCCAGCATTCTCCTTGTCTGCTAACCCCACCTATACTTCCTGCCTGGCTACTGGCCAATCAGTGTTTTATTAAACCAGTGTACAAAAACATTATTCCACAGCACTCTTCTCCTCATGGGGTCTACACAGTCCTGATGTGAATGCCCATATAGTCTGATCAAGACTGTTAAGCCTGAAGACAACAAAGAAGCATACCCATTATTATCCCAGAGAATAAAATTTTGCCCATGATTCAGCCCTCTACTGGATCCAATTGCCAGCACCACACTGTATGCCCAAGCAGTCACAAGACCACATGATGCTGTTACTTCAAAGGCATCTGCCCTGTGCAGTGCTTACTAGCCTCTACAGGTGGCCAGCTCACCAGACACATTGGCTACATTCCAGGAATGAGCCCATTCCAATGTGTCCACTAAAAGAAATGCCAGGTCCTCCCCTCATCCAAGAAGATGACAGATATGTTATTCAGCCACATATATGCCTGAAGAGGAGGGAAAACCCATTCATGATTGTGGATAAATTATAAAAGAGATTTTCTACTCCTGAGTGGTCTTAAATGACAAGACCCAATTTAGGTGTGCAGCCTTTCACTGATGGGAACAGAAGCCTGCAACAGGGGGAGTAGCTCCTCATATCAAGAGACTCAAAACAAAAATATGTCAAGAAAGAGAGTGCTTACCTCTGCGGACAAAGAAATTAAAGTAGAAGCCAAATCCTCCAGCTCCTAGAAGACGTCTGGGCCCCCGGCTGTGGCTGCAGTCACTGCCAGACTCACACAAAGAGTCAAGGTTAAGTGAACTGGGGAAACCAACTGACAGACCAGACAGCCAAATGGACTACCCTCTGTGAAGACACAGACCTGCAGTCCCCTCCATTANCCTCCAGAAGGTATGTTTACACTCAGGTGCCCCCAGATTTCTCCTCATATAAGCCAGGAGAGAGAGAGAGGTGGTGGGGAGGGAGAGGGAGAGAGAGAAAGACAGAGACAGAGACAGAGAGACTGAGAAAGGGTCTTCAAAAATCAGGAGGACTGTCTGATTACTATATACAGGAAAATAATAAATCCAGAGATGACGCCTCCCAGCCTAGTCCAACAAGCTCATGAAGCAACCCATCTAGAAAAACTGCCCTGTAAGAATTGTTGCAAAGATATTTGGCAGTTCTGAGGTTGCCAACACTGACCCAACAAGCTAGCAAAGCATGTCTACAATGTGCTCAGAACAATCCCAGGGAGGGACCCGAGGTTCCCACACTGACACAAAAAGAAAGCTCCTGCTCATTCGAACATCTAGAAGTGGACTTTCCTGACATTCAACCCAGCAAAGGGTACCAATATTTGCTGTTTGTGGTGTGCACTTTTCAGTGTGGGTGGAAGATTTTCCTACCTGCACAGAAGATTATCGTGAATGTTGCCACAGGGTACCACCCCCAATCATCAGGATGAGTTTCGAGAATGAATAGAACCTTTAAAACAACACTGGCCAAACAATGCCAAGAAACAGCCTCCCTTGGCCAGAAATTCTCCCTCTCAAAATGTTTAGAGTGCACTGCACACACTGTAAATGCAGTGATTCTCCTTTCAAGGTCTTATTTGGCTGCCCACCGCCAATGCTCCCAAAGGACTCAGGGGACTTCCAAGAGTGTGGAAATAACTGCCTCCAGCAGTTCTTGAAAGACTTGGCTGACACTGCACAAAAAGAATTGCTCAATCCTCACCACTCCCTCAGCTCTTAAAGTTGCAAGTGTCACCAGCAGTTGTAGGATACACTGCACCCACACCAAGGCTGCTGTGGACCCCAGCCAAGAGTCAACCATGAGAGTCCCAGACCCAGACTAGCATCTGAAATTGACCTTGGAATGGGGACAATGGCTCAGCTCCTACTCTGCCTCCTGATGTCCTCCCTGACTGCATGGATGCACATCTGAGCCAGTTTCCACTCAGCCTCTTTGACCCTATCACATAAATTAGTCTGGAGAGCAACCTTGTCCCAGGGCAACTCCAATTCCTGGACACCCACCTATATAGCCAACTGCTCCCCAGAGGGGCTCTGCCTTATCTCCATCCTTCCTGAGCCTAGGCCAGCTCATCCCTTGGATCCCAGCATGCTGTGACAAAATTGCTCACACAGGAAAACAAACTGTCATTCNTTTTGGAGATGGCCCAAGCTAGTGACAGCTTATGGACAAGTGGTCAGAGGTCACAAGAATGATTGTGGGGAAACCTATTGGTCTTACCTTAAATACTGGTCATGCATAGACTTCACCACAAAACAGGCCTAGAAGGGAGCTGCCACAGAGGAACAAGGAGTTTAGGCCATAATAGGTCTTAAAGGGGAAAATGTGGGAGGAATAATATGGGAACTGAAAAACCCTTCATGGGAAGAAGCCATGACCTCTTGATGGGACAAGAGACCCCCAATGACCCTATAGTTACTACATTGTAATAACTGTACCAGTTAGCAGAGTTAACACCCCAAGCCCTCGGGCCCCAGCACAGGACAAAGGTAAACAAGACAAAGCCATCCAGTTGCATCCTGATGTTCCCCTTTTAGAAAACGCTAGCTTCAGTAAATGCCAGCCATGAGCTCCTTAACCCAGGTCAGGACTGCGGGATATGCTTACCTACAAGCCTGGTTATTTATACTGGATTAGGAATGAATAACCAACCCAAAAGGGGAATGTTTAACTGGGCCACCTAGGTATTTAGGTCACAGGAAAAGACCAATGTACAAAAAATTAAAGACAGGCAGTGGTGGCACACACCTTTATTCCTAGCACTTGGGAGGCAGAGGCAGGCAGATCTCTGAGTTCAAGGTCATCCTGGTCTACAGGGTGAGTTCCAGGACAGCCAGGGCTATACAGAGAATAAAAAAATGGAAAAGGCTGTACCAGACTAGTTAAAAGAGCAGTAGCTGCTAATGGGACACACCTCACCTGCTTCAGCAGACAGCTGCAAACTGGTATTCTTGGGCCCCAAGGTAGATGTGCTCCCAGGAAGTGAGGTCCAACAACACTTACATCCCTTAGAGTCAAGAAATTATAATTTTTTTCTACAAAGATCTTCAAATGAGGAAAAAAAATCATCTTTTGTTATTCATGAAGTTTTTAGATCAGGATTGATGGAGGCGATGTGGAAATAAAACAGAGCAGACAGACATTTCTAGCAGCAGAATTGTTCTTTAATCAGAACAAATGAAGGCTGCAGTCTCTCTGCAGAAATGAAACCGTGTGCACATGGCATGGAGGGTCTTGGGGCTTCGTAGGATGGAAAAGGAGGAACTTTGGGGATGGGAGAGTCTATCTGCAGGTCAGTTCCCCTGCAGTCTGGAGATGGTAGATGTCAGCAGGTTTGGTACATGGAGGTCCTTATCAGAGACTTGCAAACATGTCATCAGTTAACTTTCCTGTCTGTGTTTCTCAGTCCCACTGTGGCTTTTGTGCAATTAACCCTCCAGCAAGCAATTCACCGTTTCTGCTACTCTTCCTTTCTCTGTCTAGATCCAGGTTCCCATCTGATGATGTGCACCTCACTGGTGGGAGTGGCATGGCTGGAATTGCTAGCGATGGGTCAGGTGCCTGTCTCCGGCTTCCTCATAGCATGGCCTTGTGAGAACAGTCAAGTTTTCAGCTAGAAGATCCTAGGTGGTTTCTTTTTTTTTTATTGTCTAGTTCTGGAACTAATGCAACTTCATCCATGTTATAAGTGGTAAATGGAGCTGCACAGACAGTCGAACAAGGGCCACACAGAGGTCCGTGCATCAGGAGTTATGGCTTGTGGTTTATGTGAATTAGGTGCATATATATACAACATTCTCCAGTGTCAGTAAGGACTGTAAGGACTCTCAAGAAATACATTCCATGGGCAAGATGATGAACTATAAATAAGGTTTTGAAGATGTGGAGCCAGAGCCACCCCTAATGGAAGAAGAAGGCAATACCAGTGAAATGAACTTGGTACCATCTAGAGGTGCAGGAACAGGCTTGTTTTCCTTGGTGATTAGATAATTTAAAGGCAGGAAAAGCTGGAGAGCCAAGCAAAGCCGAAGTTTATTCAAAGAGAATGCTTTTCTTAGTGATTAAAAGAAAAAACCCAAGGGCAGGCAAGCTGTAAATCTCAGCCACCTCCTGAAGGTGGAGAACCGAGAAGAGGTGGGAAAAGCTATGCTGTTTTAGTTAAACCAGCGTGGAGGTCAGCTGTATGACTGACAAGCAACATGGCAGGAAAGGAAGCTTCACAAAAAAGGAAGAGAGCTCCAAGTACCCTGAAAAGCCCACGTCAGGCCTGGCCATCACCTGAGAGAAAGAGACAAAGAGGAAGAAATAAAGCAGGCTGGAGAGGTGGCTCAGTGGTTAACATCAAGTCCTGCTCTTCCGGAGGACTGGAGTTTGGGCACTAACATCCACAACAGGTAACTAACAACTCCAGCTCCACGTCTAGGAGGATATGGTACACCTCTGGCCTCCACGGGTACCCGAATGCATGTGCATGTCCCTCCCTCCCATATATACATAATTAAAAACAAAATTTAGGACCTGGAGAGATGGATCATGGGTTAAGAGCACTGGCTGCTCTTCCAGATAACATGGGTTTAATTCCTAGCGCTCACATGATAGCTCATAATTACTTATAACTCCAGTCCCAGGGATCCAACATCTTCTTCTGGCTTCCTTGGGTATGCAAAAGGTGCATAGACATACATGCAGGCAAAATAACCACACAGATTTTTTTTTAAGAAGAAGAAAACAAAAAGAAAGAAAGAAAGAAAGAAAGAAAGAAAGAAAGAAAGAAAGAAAGAAAG
>LZPO01044485.1:94937-133846 GCA_001675575.1 Neotoma lepida | reverse complement strand
AATGCAAATAGGCTTTAGGCACTGCAGACAGAGAACAAACAATGTCCTCATGGTGTTTCCATTCTGAAAGCTGCAGCTGGGGTAGAGAGAGGACTCCGTCTGTCACACAGATGAACAAGCCCAACGTCAGAGTGAAAGTTGCGATGCACAGAAAACAGTGTCTTAACAGTGACCCTGGGTGGCTGNGCGGAAGGAACAGAAGGCAGGTTAGTGACTGGAATGGAGTGATGGGTACAGTAGTGGTAGGAGATGAGGTAGTATGTTAGATTTGGAAAACCTGTGTGCTGTATTTGAGTTTTAGTGCAATGGGAAGATCTTTGGAGAGAGTTTGGCCTAAGCAGTGACAGAATCTAAAGGACATTTAGAAACGTGGCTGCANAATGGATTCGGTAGGTCAGGAGTAGAAGCCAGATGTCAGAAGGTGTGGGTCTGGGTCTGGAAAAATAAGTCAATGGCGTAGACCAGGGAGACAGTTGTGTAGGAGTTGGTTAAAGACCACACATATGATTCTGCACAAGTGATTCCACACTTATTATTCTGCATGTTCCTTGAACACCCATGACAAGTTCTAAATAAAATTTTAGTCAAGAGAAGGAGAAACAATTCCAAAACTTCCAAAGATGCGTCAGATGAGTTAGAATGTCATTTTTGACAGTTAAATGTGCATGTAAGCTAAACACTGGGACACACATTTGATCTCATTTGCCTTCATTGATACACACACGTGCACACACACATATATATACACACGTGTATATATATATACACGTGTGTATATATATATATACACATACATACATATGTATACATATATACACACATATAGACATAGACACACACACACACAGATATGAGACAGGGTTTAACTATGTAGCTGTGGCTGTCTTGGAACTCACAATGTAGATCAGGCTGGCCTGGAACTCCAGAGGTCCATCCACCTCTACCTCTCAAGTGCTGGGATTCAAGTGTGCACCAACACTCCTGGCTCCTCATTACACTCTTATGAAGGAAAATGCCACCATCATTCCTATTCCTGCGATAAGGAAACAGGCTGAGAAGCCCACAATCGCACAGCTAATACAGGATGTAGTTGGAATTTGTAACCCAGATCTGTTTTTTACCAAAACCACTGAATTGANCTATTAATGTAAAGTGTTTTCTGAGAATAAAATGTGTAAGGGACTTGCTGTACATATCTAGGCCATTTTCATCCCCTAAACTGTAATTTTACTAAGGACCCTCGGTACACTATGCATGATAGCAGGGTCAGGATCACATGACTTGAATTTATGGCCATGGCTTTGGAATCAGGCATAGAAAAAAGGACGGGGGTCAGGGAGGGGGGGCTGGAGAGATAGCTCAGTGGTTAAGAGCACAGGCTGCTCTTCCAGAGGACCTGGATTCAATCCCAGCATCCACATGGCAGCTCATAACTGTCTGTAACTCCACTTCCAGGGGATCTGACACCCTCACACAGACCGACATGCAGGCAAAANACCAATGCACATAAAATAAAAATAAATAAAAAAAATGAAAGAGGACTGAAGAATTGTGGATGGATTGTATCTTCCCCAGAAACTTAGCCTGGAGCAGGCATATGGCTAGGCACTCTCAGGCTGGTCTTCAAGGGTACAAAGAAATTGAACAATCTAACTTTGTGCTTTTATTTATTTTGTTTGACTGGAGATGAAACCTAGGGCCCTGAATAAACTAGGCAAGTGCTTCATCACTGAGCTATATCCCCAGCCCCTGGGCTCTTACTTTGAAATATTGTAGATTCCATTTCTGTGCTTTGTAACCATACCCCTTCCAGTTCCCAGAATAAAACTACTGATGGTGCTTTAAGTTTAGCAAACTCCTTTATTTTACATTCATCACTTCAGCTTTCTGTGCTGTGTGATAGATGGGACCATATCTTACTGGTTTGCTAATGNGTGCTGCAGCTCACCCACTATTTTCATCCATTTGAAACTAGGATGTAAGCACATGCTCTGTTACAACCTAAAGTTCCTATTAGCCCGGTGGCAGCTCTGCTGTGTTGCTTCAGCTAACATTCTTTTTTTCTCTGGTGCCATGAAGAGAGCTGAGTCTTCTCAAACGTCAGCTCTCCACTGACAGAAAATGAGTCCTGGAAATTGCTTCAAAACCTTTCATTGAGCACCTTGGGTGTTTTTCCAAATGTTTNGACTACATGGGCTAGGAAAAAAACAAACAACCATAAAGCCATGGAAAGTGGAGCACTCTTTTAAAAAAGATGGCATCCGTGCATCTGGGGTATAGAGGATGATGCNGTGTAGGTGAAATATGGATGTAGAGGACTCTGAAGTAGTGGTACAGAAGAACTGCCCATTAACTTGAAAAGGTTTTAGGAATGCTTTCATATACAGATTCCCAAANTTCCTTGATTCTAGAGTTTTGGGGGCTTGCTACCTTTTTCATATCCTTCCCAGGCCCANAGAAATGCCTAACCATTTCATTTATCAAGNTGTTGGGTGCAGCAACTTATTAGTCANTTGAAAAATATTCATCTCATTGTTAAATAACTACAGTTACCCACCAACGGAANGGCTATGCTTCTTGGGCACCAAACAACTTCCTAAACTTGGAATCACAACAGATGTTGCCATGTTTATATCTTCTTCCTTACTGTTGTTGTTAGTTTGATTTGGTTTTTTGAGACAGGGTCCTACGTTGTAGCTTTGGCTAGCCTGGAACTCACTGTGTAGACCAAGCTGGCCTCAAACTCACAGAGAGCCACCTGCCTCTGCCTCCCAGTACTGGGATTAAAGGCATGTGCTACTATGCCTGGCATTATTTTTGATTACAGCAAATGCTAATAAATTCACAAAAGATGACCCTATCAACAGCAATACAGCCTGCCTGACACTCTGTTGAAATTATGACTAGCTTTGATCTGAATGTTTGTACCATTACTAACACAAGTCAAATACCAGGGCATTTAAAAATGCAAGCTATCCCATGGTACTCCAGTGAGTTTCTTGTGGCTCTCTCAGGTGCTGTGGTATATGGCATGGGAATCATGGCTTTTGCCAATTCATTTTTCTTATAGTCTACTTTTATGGATCCTCAAGAGTAATATGTAATAAAAAAGCAATGTCTACATAACTATAAAAGAGGAATGTAATAGCTACAGAAATTTCAAAGTGATAAAAAAAATCACTTTCTATGGTTTTATTGACAGGAACTTTTTCTGGGTGGGGGGAGAGGGAGCATATGTCAGTGCATCTTATAAGAGAAGGCACCTTGGATTCGACCTCACAGATGTGAGTAAAGCATTGGAATCTGGCCTGATTTCTCTGCTGAGGGATCAGCTTCAGCTCATCGTGGTAAAGAAGGGGTGATAGCGTTCCTGGCGGCAGGAGCATGGGGTGAAGGATGTTCCTCAGGTCATCATAGATCAGGAAAGAGAGGCTAATATGGGTCAGGTAAGATGCCCTATTGCCCTCAGGGCCCACTCCTAGTATCCTATATTCCCCACCTAGGCTCTAGCCGCAAAGGTTCTACAACTCCCCAAATTAAAGCCACTCGCTGAGGAAGCGCTTCAAACCCTGGAGACTGTAGTCAAACTATAGCAGGGCATAAAATTTTTTTTTCAAGCAAAAGTAATTGAACACTGTGCTGGATAGTTTTATGTCAACTTGACACAGGATAAAGTCATCTGAGAGTCGGGAACCTTGATAAGAAAATGCCTCCATAAGATCAGACTGTACACAAGCCTGTAGGGCACTTTTAAAATTAGTGATTGGTGTGGGAGTGCCCAGACCACTGTGGGTGTGGCCATCCCTGGGCTGTTTGTCCTGGATTCTGTAAGAAAGCAGGCTGAACAAGCTATGGAGAGCAAGCCAGTAAGCAGCATCCCTCCATGACCTCTGCATCAGCTTCTGCCTCCAGGTTCCTGCCCTGTGTGAGTTCCTGTCCTGACGTCCTCCAGTGATGAACAGTGTTATGGAAGCATAAGCTGAATAAACCCTTTCCTCCCCATCTTGCTTTTTGGTCATGATGTTTCATTGCAGCAGTAGAAACCCTAAGACAAACCNAGAGGAAGCAAACATGACGTTGAAGCAACAGTAAGCATTCTGGTAACTTTAAACAANCACCANATGTTTCAAGCCCCGTTTTTAAGGGAGAATATAGTTCCAGATAGGAATGACATGTTTAACTGAAGAGAGTCTGGATGGAGACAAAGTACTAGAATTCCTCTGTGTTGTGCAAGAAAAAGGGGAGANTGACTCAGCAGAGATCTCACTAATTTGGACCCAAAGTTATAAACAGAAGGTCAGTGCTAAAAGAACAGAACCAAAATATGAAACTTCCCTGGCAACATCAGCAACAGATTAAAACCATCCCAAGAAAGAGCAGGGGAGAACAAAAGAAGGAAGTCATTTTATATTTACTATGTAGATCTATATTATAAACACAAGCTACAATGGCCAAAAAAATTACCTCAGTATAGAACATATACAATATATTAAAACATAAAAAATAGATTATATTTCTTCTGCTAGGTATATTTAATTTCATCCATTAAAAAGGACACAAACTACAGAAGATTTAGTGGAACTGAATGTAACATGACTCTTAAAAGGTCTTATTAATAATAAAAAAATACCCAAAGCCAGATATTGGGGTGAAAGCTGANAGATCAGAGGAATAGAACAAGCCACAGCCAACCTCACCTCTTCAACTCCTCAGCTGATCTTGTTTCCTCAGACTGAAAGCCTCTGAGTCCTCACCTGAATGGATCTCAGCTGAACTGCTTTAGCCACCAGCTTACCTGTATGAAATCCTCAGTCTAAAGAGAGACTTCCTGTATACTCACGCCTTCTATACCTTTCTGTGTCCTGCCATCTTACTTCCTCTCTCTGCCCACCTACATCACTTCCTCGTTCTGCCCAGCTACATCACTTCCTATCTGTCTGTCCAGATCTCCAGACCTCTGNGGTTAACTAGCACTGGGATTAAAGGTGTGTGCACTACACCTGTCTCTGTTCCCAGTGTGGCCTTAAACTCACAGAGATCNGGATGAATCTCTGCCTCCNGAATGCTGGAATTAAAGTGGTAGGCATGTGCTACCACTTTCTGACCTCCATGTTTAACATAGTGGCTGGCTTTTTCCCTGATCCCCAGGCAAGCTTTATTTGTTAGAGCACAAATAAAATATCACCACAACTGGACATAAACACACGGAAGAACTCTTGTCTTCACTTCTAACTTAAAAGTCTACCAGAGATGTAGTTCTTGATAGGGCAGCTGAAGGGCAGGCAAGGGTCCTGGATTGGCCTTCAGCACTACAAAACAAAACAACAAAACAAAACAAACAAAACAAAACAAAACCAAACCAAACAAAACAAAACAAAACAAAACCACAAAAACAAAAAACTCCAAAAACAAACAAACAAAAACAAAATGATAAATACAATGTAAACCCTTTCTTCGTTTTTCTTTCTGTGTATTTGCATTTCTGTGTATTGTATTTCTGTGTATGTGCCTGTCTGTATGTGTACCACTTTCACGCAGTGCCTGAGGAGGCCATGAAAGGGCATTGACTCTTCAGGATGGAGTGACAGGTGTCTGTGAGCTGCCATGTGGAAGTTAAGGAACAAACATGGGTCCTCTGCAAGAGCAGCAAGTGTTCTTAACTACTGAGCCATTTTTCCAGCCCCATAAATAACTTTTTTTTTTTTTTTTTGGTTTTTCGAGACAGGGTTTTTCTGCGTAGCTTTGGCACCTTTCCTGGAACTCACTCGGTAGCCCAGGCTGGCCTTGAACTCACAGAGATTCACCTGCCTCTGCCTCCCGAGTGCTGGGATTAAAGGCGGGCACCGCCGCCGCCGCTGCCACCGCCACCACCACCACCACCACCCTGCCCCATAAATAACTTTTAATGAATTCCCAGTGAGATATTTAAATGGAAATCCTTAGTGCTGAAGGGAATGTAATGATACAATAATTAAAAAGAATATATATTGATTATAAAGTTAATTTGTGTAATTTTCTAGCATATAGTTTGGAAAATAGATTACAAGGGCTGGGAAGGTGGCACTTGCCACTAAGCCTGACCACCTGAATTTATTCATGGAGTCCATGTGCAGGGCTCCATGAGAGAAACAACCCCCAGAAGTTATCCTCTGGCCACCACACCCTAGAAATAAACAAATGTAAAAAATTAAGAAGAAAAAGAGATTATGAATCCTTAAAATATGCACTCCCAGTAAATAGAGTATGAGAAAACCATAACGTGTTAAAAGATTTATCTATTAAATACAGCAAATTATTTGTAACATAAAGACTTGATATCTAAATACCCAATCATTACAAAAACTACTAATTGTCTATTAAGCATCCTATACACTTGACACTGTCCTAAATATTTTGTAAATCATCATATTTTAATCTCCTTTAGTACCATATTAGGCCCTTGATCTGAGTATGTAGAATTTGTAACTTGTCTAGAATTACACAGTGAGGAAATGTAAGAGCAAAGAGGCCTGTCTCAGGACCACTGTAGTATGTGTCTGTTGGATACAAAACTATCATAAGCATGTTCTGAGGAATACCGGCTGATTAGCACCAAATATACGAGACAGAACGTACTATAAGTACGGCTTATTTGGATACAAGCGAAACCATGGAGACNTGACTAAGGTCTCACTCNAGACCCCCACAGTGCCCAGTCCTTGACAACGTGTGTCACAGTGAATGGCATCAGGTCAGTTTTCACATTTTTAACACTAACACTCGTTATATTACCTCCCTTAATTAAAATATTGAAGACTTTGCTCTTGTCAATACAATCAAATTCGTGTCTCTTGAGGTGATACATTGTGCTCGATGCTGTCCATTCTAACACACCTGCACCTGTGGTCACAGCCTGTGCTCAGCAGAGCCAGAGTTTCAGCCGTCTTACTAACCAGCAAGCTACCTTACTAACCAGCAGATCNTTTCACTGTGTCTTGGTTTCCCACTTACAAATTGAGTCATTGAGTTAGAACTATGACTATTAAGCTATTTATAAATTACTTTTATTTATTTGTGTGTTTGGCATTTGTGGAGGCCTATGAGAAAGCAGCCTGAGCAAGCCAGTAAGCAGCACTCCTCCATGGCCTCTGCATCAGCTCCCTGCCTCCAGGTTCCTGCTCCACTTGAGTTCCTGTCCTGACACCCTTGGATGATGAACAGTGATGTGGAAGTGTAAGCCCAATAAATCCTTCCTTCTCCAAGATCTTTTCAGTCAGATGAAAACTTGTGACAGTTGATTCCTTCAACCATGGGGGTCTCAGGGATCAATCTCAAGTTGTCAGTCTTGAAGGCAAGCAACTTTACAGGCTGAGCATCGTGTGTGTGTGTGCTGTCTCTTATACACATCTAGATGTGTATAAGAGACAGGTCTGTGTGCATCGTGTGTGTGTGTGTGTGTGTGACAGAGAGAGTATGTGTGTGTGAGTGTTCCTACTGTAGTTGATTGTCCTTGTTTTCACTTACATGGGGTCTTCTTGGCACTGTTTAGCATTGGTTTCTAGGTCAGCTTTGGTGACAGTAGGCTAGAATGTGACTACTCAAGCTGCAGTCTTAGATGTAGGGTGTCACATCACCCAACTTGTCAGAAATGCTGACTCTGAGGTCATCTCTGGGCCAGTTCAATGAGACCATACATTTAAACATGATCCCTGTTGAGATGATTTGTCCATGCTGAAGTGTGAGAGGCCTTTGCCTAGATGCTACCAGGCGCGGATGCTCTGTGACCCATGATCCCCTTGCACAGACTCTGCATGACTGCCTAACTGTGACTGGCAATATGATTTCCATTGTACTAATCTTGTTTTATTCACCAGGTCTCACTTGTTTGACCACCTCCACTCCCCCTACCTGTGCTTCAGTGGTTGGCTGAAGTTCTTCCATCTTTGTTTCTGCATCCTCCAGCTCTATGTCACTTCAGGCAAATTGATTTTTCAATCTAAGTCAGTTTCCTCAACCATAAAATGGGGATCATGCTATTCACTTTCTAGAGCTTTGGAACAGATTAAATGAGCTAGCAAATGCAAGCTTCATGCCGTAGTGCTTGGCATAATAGGCCCTTCACAGTGGCTGCTAGTGTCCTGGCTGATTTGTACATGGTATATTTCTGTTCCTGTACAGTGAGAAACCCAGGACCTTGAGCATGGCAAGTGCTGTACCATTGACTTAATGTCTTCAGCCCCTTGTCATTCTTGCCACCGTGACACAGCAGTATATTGGTTAGTTTTCTCATCACTGTGATCAACTACCTGACAGGAACAACTTCTGGGGAGGAAAGGTTTCCATTGGCTAATGGTTTCAAAGATGCTAGCCCATCATGGTAGAGAATGTGTGGTGGATCAGAGAAAGTCACATCATGGTGAATATGCGGTGGAGCACAGCAGGTCACATCATGGTGGCCAGAAAGCAGAGAAAGATGATATAGGAAGAGACCAGCGAGAGATGGAATCCCAAAAGACACACTCCCAGAGACCTATTCCCTCCAACTAGGCTACACATCCTGCCCATTCACTAGCTCACAACATACTAGCATATTATGAACGAATCAAGGGGTCAAGTCACTCATGCCATCAGTATCCTCCTGATGTAGCGCTCTGTGGAAACCCCATCACAGAACTCCCTGAGGTTTTCTTTGCTAATCTCTTAGGCATCTCTCAACTCATTTAAATGATGATGAAGAGCAAGTGTCATATACAGAATACCAAGCAGACTAAATTCCCTGTCCTGCAGAGCTTAGGGCTGTGGGTGCCACCAAACAAATGCTGGTTGAGTGCTAAAGTCGAATCTCGACCTGCCNTGCAGTTACTCAGAAGTCAAAAGTCAGAAATCATGGCTACTAGAAAATGTTTTGTAATTCTTTTATGCTTTGGTTATGGTATTTGCCACATTATGAATATGAGTATGCCATGTTTTCTTACTAATGGAATTCTAAGTGCAGTGCTTCTAGATAGAGTCCCCTGGTACTTGGTATGAAGTGATATGCTTCGTGAATGAAAGCATTCTAAGAAGTCTGTCTGTCTTAGATACTTTTCTGTTGAAGAGTACACCATGACCTTACAGGACAACTTACAGGAAAAGCTAGAGTTTATTGGAGGATTACAGTTCGTGCAACAGCAGGCTGGCAGGTATGATGCTGGAGCAGTACCTGAGAGATTATATCTTAAGACACAGCCCTGAGGTAGAGAGAGGCAGAGAGGGTTAATTAGGAATCATGTAAGCATTTGAAGCTTCAAAGCCCACCCCCAGTGACACAGTTCCTTCAAAAAAGCCACACCTCCTAATTCTTCCCTAGTTCTACCAACTAGGGACTAAGCATTCAAATAAATATATGAGCCTATAGGGGTCTTTCTTCAACCACACTGTCTTTCAGATTTCTTTATCCTTTTAGCAGGAAGCTGCTATAGTGAGGGCTGCCTGGGCATAACTAGAACCAGGATAGTGTGTGTGTAGAAATGACTGGACCAGGACAATGTGTGTCCATTAGAATGACTCTAATGGAGTTTGTTCTCTAAAGAACCCCTCAGCTGTCAAGCTGACACCCAATAAACAACTGTCCCAGTCTGAAAACTTCAACAAAGCCTTTCTCTTCAATACTCCAATTACAGCTGGAGCTGACATGCCCCAGGATACAGGGATTTGTGCAGCAAAAGTGACCAGCTACAGGGCAGCAGGAAGATTTTCTTCTGCAAGATTTTCAGTCATGGCCCTTCCTGACCCTTCACCCTGGTGACAGGAATTTAAAAGTAAAGTGAATGCCCTTTCCATGAGTTATTGAGTTTTCCTAGCCTGCTCTTAGCATAACTTGCTACTTGGGAGAACAAAAGGATTCTGTTCGGTCAAATGTCTGAATTAATCATCTCCCCAAGCATCCTAGTTAGGGCGTCACATTTGAGGAGGGAGAGCAGACGGGCATCCTTAGCCATAGCTGCCGCTTTATTGGGAATGCTGAAGAAGGAAAGACTAATATCTGAGCTGATGCTAAGACTCCATCGGGAGGCGCTGACCCCAGCTGAAGCTGATTTAAAACTGATCCAGAGAAGCTGCAGTCATGGCCTCGAAGCTTTACATGGGCTTGGGAAACTGTTTCTCATGAGCATACAGCTTTTACCTTCCCAAAGTTTTGGTAAGAAGATGGCCAACTGTCCTTACCTGAATTTGNCAAACAAATCTTGTAATTAATTGAAAAATAATGAGTATCAATTATATCATGGGGCAGACAAGGCCAAATAGAACCATAAGGCAGTTTTGACTTCCCTGAAATTACTTTAGAGACATCTTCNTTATTCAAACTAAAAGTTGCCGAGACCTTTTTTTCACGATAGTTGTTCTCGTTTACTTTCTATGGCTGTGATAAACACCATGATCAAAAGCAACTTGAGGAGGAAAGGGTTTATTCTGTTGACACTTCAACATCACTGAGGGAAGTCAGGGCAAGAACTCAGGGCAGGAGCCTGGGGGCAGGAGCTGAAGCAGAACCATGGAGGGATGCTGCTGACTGGCTTGCTCCCTATGGTTTGCTCAGCCTGCTTTCTTATAGAACCCAGGACCAGCAGCCCAGGGATGGAACCACCCACAGTGAGCTGGGCCCTGCCCCGTCCATCATTAATCAATAAAATGTCCCACAGATTTTCCTACAGGCCACTATGAGGTTCCCTTTTCTCAGATAACTCCAGCTTGTGTCAAGTTCATAAAAAAATAAAAATGAAGGGCACGGACAGCCACCACAGGTGACCCTGGAGGACAGCCAGAGACCTGGGACACAAGGCTTTGCTTTTTACTACTTCTGGTTTTACTACAACCTAATGGCCAGATGGGTAGCCAGCTTCAGATAGGCAAGGAAAAACATCCCATTTGGCTTTGGCAACCTTGGCCTGTATTTAGCTTCCTCCAAGATGGCACCATGTCTGCTTTCTCAGCTTACCCCCACATCTCTGCTTATAACTCCTTTATAGTCAGGATATGAAGTGTCCCCCTATCCCCAAAGACTCATGTGTTAGAGACTCNATTGCCAGATGATGGCCTTTGGGGGTTGATTAATTATGAGGCCTGTGGCCTTTACAGTGGACTAATCCTTTGTTGAGTTCATAATTCGATAGATTCATCATTGGGACATAGTGGGTGAATACTAGAGGGCAGGACTTAGTTGGAGGGAGTAGGTCACTGGAGATGCACCATGGGAGGGGATATGGTGTTCCAGGCCCCTTTCTCTTCCTGCTTTCTGGCTGCCATGAAGCAAGCAGCTTTGCCACACTGGAAACTTCCCACAACGTTCTTTCCTCACATTGGACAAAAAGTAGTNCAGCCAGGGGACCATGGACTGGAACTCCTGAAACTGAGCCAAAGTATCTCTAGAGCTTGNGAAGGAAGCCACTTTAAGAGTTGATTCTTTCCNCNGGAAAGCTGAGCAGAGCTTTTCCATATGACGCTTACAGGGTGAGAATATATGCGCCCACATTTTGTAAAATAAGAAGTTGAGGACAAGTCATGGCCATATTTGGCTAGATATTCTCTACTATCAGAAGCATTGTACTTCATAGGGTTCCTGTGACTGAGTCCGAATGAAGTTCACCTCACATGACTTTTCTTTCCTTTTTTTTTAACCCCTCCCCAACCATGTTTCACATTCCCNTGGAACATTTTTGTCTTTGGCCACCAGCAGGCATCTTCTATGGGCATCCAGACCAGAACCCTGCAGCTTGCCANGACCTTANTGATACAAGGACAAGGATGACCTAAGCCTAACAGATAAGTTATGTGTGCTGGAGGGGTGGGGCTACCCAAACCCTTTGGAATCTGGAAGATTATTCTGACCCTTGATGATGGACATTGAAGCAGTATTTGGTGTTTCTGCTACTGCATTTTGGCTTTGCTTTGGTGTGACTATTTTATGCCCTATGTTCTTCCATTATTACGAGTGTGTAAATTGATTTTGATTCTATAGGGCCCGCAGTTCAGAGACTTCGAACTTTTAAAGGGTTTTAAATTTTAAAGATTTTTCGGTACTTTAACAAAAATTGAGCTTTATATTANGAGATAAACATGAGACATTGGGGGCAAGAGATGGAAGGTTATGGANTGAAGTAGTATNTTGTGTGTCAAGTTGGTAAGGAGTGAAATCATGATTGTTAGTTTTAATTGTCAACTAGCTACAATCTAAAATGACCTGAGAAGATAGCCTGATTGAGGGATTGTCTAGAANAGGTTGGCCTGTGAACATGCNGGTGGAGGCTGTCTNGCCAATTAAGCTAATTGATGTGGGAAGACTCAGCCCACTGTGGGTGGCACCATTCCCTGTGTTCGGGTCTCATTCTATANATGAGTACAGGAAGTGAGTTGAGCACTGGGCATACATTTATTCTCTCTCTGCTCCTTGTTGTGGATATGACCANCTCCTTCACACTTANGCTGCAGTGACTTCCTTATGATGGACAGTAACAGCAATTGTGAGCTAAAATGAACCGGTTCTCCACTAAGTTGCNCTTCNTANGGNATTTTATCACAGCGACAGAAATGAAACTAGGGCACGTTGTTTTGGGTAACCGTAGGGATTGTTGATGTAACAGTATTAGTGATTTGTCACTGCAGTTCTTAGGAAAGGACTGCCTGGTAGAGACAAAGGAGTCTGATGTCAGCCTTGGTCATGAGGCTGACCTTTCCTGACCTTATGGTTACCTCAGATATTTTGTCCCGCTTTTGAAAAATGGCAGTGAACATGGGAGAAAAGTTATATGTTCCTGGATTCCTCTCCTCTCCACTCCACCCTTTCCTTTCAAAAGTCATTTCATCTGAAATACTTCAAGCAATAAACAATCTAAGAACTAGATTTACAAATAAAGTGGTATGTTACTTCAGCAACAGATTTCAACCAAAAGGCAGGATGCTGGGGAGTTCAGTATGGAGGAGGGATTTTTTATGGAATAAAAAAAATGAAGAAAAAGCATAATCCTCAAAATTAAAAAAAAAACAATCATCTTTCACGAATCATTTTCCGTTTCACAGAATTTAGCCAATAGCCGAATTTAATTTGGTTTCTGAAGTGTCCCTTGAATCCGTTACCTTTCACTGTTACCCAGGGCCACAATTCCAGTGTGGAGCTTTATCCAGTGCTGGNAATGAAACCCAGGACCTCAAGCATGCCAGTCAAGTGNTCTACCACCNGGCTACAACCCTACCTGAGACCCTCAGTTTCCCTTCAGATAATNTTACTGGATCCTGTTGGNTCTTGCCTCATTTTCAGTCATTTCTAATTATTATCCATTCTTCATTTCGGGACAACGACATCTTGGAAATGCTCTAGTCACACTACTTTTCTGCATGGAAACATTAAATGGCCAGCCACCAGTCTTCTCTAAGTCATGTGCATTTTTTTTTCAGATGTGCTTTAGAAACCCCAAAATTTGGCTCTGGAGAGGACCTGCTGTTTTTCCTACTGAGCAGACAGTTCTTATTTGGGTAGGTCTTTAAAATACTTGATGGAGTTCCCTCACATTCTCGAATATCCATATGGTTGTCTGGCTCTGGCCCTTCTTGGATCTGGGAATGCACACATGACACACTCTCCAGACACGGAAACAGGTTCAGGGACAGTCAGACAGGACTGAAAGTGGGGCAAGGGTGTCTCTTTTTCTGGAGCTGTTGCCTGAACAGTTGGGAGGAAAAGCTCATTTTCTGTGGAGACCATTGAAGTAAGCTCTGTGATAAAGACTGAAGCTGCCAACCAGGTAAACAAGATCAGAGGGAGGTGAGATTTAAAGTGTGTGTGAGAATACTTGGAGGCCGTGTTACCAGGGCAATGGAGATTCCTGCCCCACAGCCTCCAGTGAAGCGGGCGATGCACACCTTTCTCACCTCAGCCCATGGTTTAGTTTCTTTTCTATTGCTGTGAAGAGTCTCCGTGACCAGAGAAGAAAGAATTTATTGGGTCTTGCTCACAGTTTCAGANGGTGAGTCCCTGAACATCATGGCAGCAAGCAGGCAGGCATGGTGCTGGAGAAGTATCTGAAAGCTTANACCTGACCCACAGGTTAGAGGCAGCGAGAGATGGGGAGAGGGAAGAAGAGAGGAAGAGGAGGGGGTGGGATGGCGACTGGGGCTGCCATAGGCTTTTGAAACCTCAAAGCCCAATCTCAGTGACATGCTTCCTCCAAAAAGGCCGCACNTGTTAGTCCTTCCCCAAATAGTTCCGCCAACTANGGACCAAGCAGTCACTATACGAGCTTATGGGGGCCATTGTCATCCAAACTCACAGGTCACTTGCAGTTTGTGTTGCAGTCATCTCCAGCCTAAAGCATTCTGCCTTATACAACTGTCTTTTCCAAGCCTTTCACATGTCGCTACACTCCCTACCCCTGTCTCGGGTTCACCTTCGTGTGTCTGATCTTCTCCTTGTGCTGTTCTACCCAAATCGTCCGCAGCCATCTCCCTCAGCCCCATCTTTTAAGGCCTTCTAGACACTAACTTAACACTTGACGTCTTTTTCTATCCTTCTTGCCCTCATTCAAAAGCCCCTCTGACTTCCTGACATTCTTCTGGCTGTTAAATGGTTAACATTCTTCCCTGGAGGCCCATAGTAGTGGTCAATGCACCAGTCTGAATAGGANCAAATAAGAGGGAAATGAAGCTAATGCTTGCTGGAGGCAATTGATGTTAAACCCTGAGGAAAATAGCAGGGAATAGCTTGTCATCCTTCCTATGTCGTACCTGTCCTCCCGAGGACAGGTTGGCATTTTCAGTGTTCCTTCCTTAATACACATGCCACTGTAAGCTACAATTTAACAGCGTCNGAACACTTTCCTTTGAACCCGTGGGAAATAGCCTTTCTGGTTACAGCAGGGCATTTCNCTTTAATGCAGGCTGCTTCCTTCTGTGNATAAATTGTGTTAGTGTTGTTGTTTCAGTGTTTGTTATTTTCCAGAGTCAATATTACAGACTTATTTGACTCACAATTTCAGTATTTCTGAGCTTTTTATATCGCGCTCTTCTCTGGGGTACTGTAAACGCCTGGAGCCCTGTTGAAGTTTAATACGACGCCGTGTGAAAGGAATGATCAGCTGTAGTCAGTGTTTGCTCAACACCTGTCAGTTTATCCTGTAAGTGATTTCCAGCTCCTGTATGGAAGAGCAAAGTAAGCANGCAATATATTCTGGCACCAGAGGGGTTTTTTCTATAAATGTCAGCCTGGGTGGTTAAACAGGAGAAATGTAACCCAACACCTTAAGTCTGTATGACACCAAAGACCCACTTTCAACAGTTGCGTTAAATAGCTACTTTGTTGGCACATAAACACTACATATGGAATCAGATATTCAATTCAAAAGAAATCCTGGGTCTAAGATCCAGCCCACTCGCCCTTCCTTTCATAGAATACTGTTGTGGGATATATGATCACACTGTGAACCCTGAGTTTCATTTACATTAATTAAATAAAGTAATCATAGAGAGTCAGAGGGAGTCTAGAAGACAGAGACCTTCACAGGAAGTAGTAGGGAGGGACTTTAAGGGTGGTGGTTTGGAGCAGCAGAAGAGATGCTCTCTTTCCAAGAAGACTGTGAAGAGGGAAGGTCAGCTAGTTGCTCCTCAACCTCTCCGAGCTATCAGGTTTTCACCCCAGNCTCTGACTCCCAAGTCTTTACTGATAAATAGAACGATAGAGATTTAAAGACTGCATTTGGTGGCAGTGGCAGTAGACTGACCCAACGGGAACATAGAATTTCTACCAGGCTGCTGCCTGAGAAGTGGGCCAATGTCATCAGAGCTGCAATTACTGGCTGAAACAGCAGTAGATTCAGGTGCAGCCACTGTGCTAGAGATCATACAATAGAATACATTTATGTTCACTGCTTTCTAGTGAAGTAGAAAACAAAGTCCAGAAGGTGATGTTTGTCTAAAGTCTCTTGAAAGATGGACCCTAGGTGGTCTCAGCTTTTCCCACAATGAAANAATAAAATGATTTTTTTCATATGAATAATAAGAAAAAAAACATTAGAAGCACACAGACACAGACACACCCCCACCCTCCACCCCTCAAACCCATAAAAACACAAAATCAGAGACCATAATATACAAGCAAAAGACCAGTAAGGTAAAAAACTCCCAAATAAAGTAATGAAAGAAAAAGTAATAATCCCAAACTACCACTGAGATCGTTTTGTGTTGATCTTCTACTGCTGGGCATGGGCTTGCCCTTAAGTGTGATTGAATGAGACTCCATTGGAAAAATACAATTTTTCATTTTAAAGAGTTTGTCAACTGGAGACAGCTTCTTAGTTAAGGATGGGAGCTCATGTACACTTCCTCCTCTTAGCACTGGGACCCCANCTGGCTTGGAGGTGTGCAGGCCTTGTGCATGCTGCCAGGATATCTGTGAGTTCATATATGCATCAGTCCTGTTGTGTCTGGAAGGCCTTATTTCCTTGGTGTCTTCCATCCCCTCTGGTGCTTACAGTCTTTCAGTCTCTTCTGCATAGATCCCTGAGCCATGAAGGGAGGGGTTTGATGAAGATATCCNATTTTTNGACTGAGTGTTCCAAGGTCTTTCTCAGCACATTGTCCAGTTGTGGATCTCTGTATTAGTTTCTATTTATTGCAGGAGGAAGCTTCTCTGATGGCTGAGCAAGANGCTGATCTGTGAGTAAAGCANGAGTCATTTCATTACTGTGTNCCTTTAGCACAACAATAGTATTTGGTTTTCTTCTAGGTCAATGCTCTATNTATTCTCAGATGCTTGGCCACCGAAGCAGTGTCNGGTATGGCTTCCATCTCAAGGANAGGGCATTAAATNCANTCAGATAGTGNNTGGTCTCTCCCTCAATGTTTGTGCCACTATTGTACCAGTGTGTCATACAGACAAGTNGGTCACCATTGTAGATTGTAGTGTTTGTAGCTGGATTGGTNTTTACTTTTTTCCACTGGTAGCATGCAAAGTATCTTCCAATACTATGAACACTAGTCAGTAGGGCTGNAGGCTTTAGGTAGGCACCAGCTTGACTTCGATATGTTCANTGAGATACATAAGTGTTGTCTTCAGCAATAGAACCTTACATTCAGTTTGTGGAGAGCAACCAATAGCCTTGNCAATAGCCTGAGTTGNTTGGGGATGTCACTGGGNCCCCCTTGGCCAACAATTTAATTAGATGTANCCAATTACTAGAGGTTTNACTTGGTGGCAAAAGATGTCTAGTTGGGGCTTTAGCTCCTTCATTATTTGGAGACTACATTTAGATTTCTTTCATACGTATATNTTTTCAGAAGCTTTTACTGTTGCATATGACCCTTCAAATGATCCTCAATGTTATTTGTTGTGGGCCTCCTTCTTCCTTGGGGATCATTGGCCACCAGTCCTCAAGGGAGGAGGGAGCAGAGGCAGTTAGTAGAGTTCAGATAGCTGTGGGTATGATAGAAAAAGCTTTCCAGGGACAGTTTCAGTGTTACAGCTCAGCTTTATTCCAGAATAAGGGAGACATATATAGGACGGAGACAGTAGCTGGGGCATCACCTGATTTGCATTTGGCAGCCCAGTCCTACTATACAGTGGGAGCACAANACCTAATTATCATANGGGCAGTAGGGGGAGAACACCTGCAGGGATCTGTGTCAAAGGTCCTTAGTTGTAGTCATTGCTCACCAATAAATAGGCTTTTGATCAAAGACTTGGNTGTCTGATTATGCTCAGGGGGAGGGGAGGGTTGAGATGGGGTCTCTCTTTATAGCATAGGCTAGCCTGGAACTGTGCAGACCAAGCTGGCATTGAACTCTCAATCCTCCTGTCTTGGCCTCCAACCACTGAACTGTTTTCATATCATCTAACTTTTAAAAATTCTTTATCATTTTCAATCTTTTATATCTTTGNTCTATTTCTGAGTGATTTCCTTTATTCTTATGAGANTTCTAATGCTTTATTTAATTTTCAAAGCAATAATGGTGACTATGTTTAATTTGAATTTTAGANACTTNATATGATTCCTTGGTTCACTGAGGAGTAAACTTGATACATAAAATATTCTCACACAAAGAAAATCAAGAAATGTGGCATAAAAATGAGAAAAAAAGCAAAGGGCAGGCAATACAAATTTTGGTGAGGATTTGTTGCTGGTAGAATGTAAANTGTTTCAGCCACTAAAGAAAGAATACTGTTACCTGTAAGATGAATTGCTAAAGGCCTTATTAATAAAAAAAAAACCCAGAGCCAGATATTAGAATAAAAACTGAGAGATCAGGGAAGCAGAAAGAAGCCAGCCACATTCTTACCCTAGGAAATCCTCAGCCCAAGAGTGAGGCCTTCTTCCTGTATACCCATGCCTATATGCCTTTCTGTCCCTGCCCCCTTATTTCCTCTCTCCGCCCAGCTACATCACTTCCTGTCTGTCTGTGCAGACCTCCAGACCTCCATGGTTAGTGCTGGGATTAAAGGCGTGTGCCACCATGCCTGGCTCTGTTCCCAATGTGGCCTTGAACTCACAGAGATCTGGATGGATCTCTGCCTCCCGAACAGGATAAAAGGTGTGTGCTACCATTGCCTGACTTCTATCTTTAATATAGTGGCTGGCTTTTTCCTCAGATCTTCAGATAAGCTTTATTGGGGTCCACAAATAAAATATCACCACAGTTTCCATTCAACCCAGCAAACCTTTACCTTGATATTTACCTAAAGGAATTGAAAGACCTCTGTTCATGCAAAATCCTTCACACAGGCATTTAGCAGCTTTATTCACAGTTGCCCAGACTTGGAAACAACCAGTCCCAATGGATACATTTACAAAATAACTCCCACAATTTCCTGTGATTGATAAACGTACATCTATACAATGGACTATCATTCCATGCTGGAAAAAGTGAGCTATTAAACTAGAAAAAGACATGGTGAAAATGTTGTTGTACACTACGAAGTAAAAGAAGCAACCCAAACAGCCACGTGCTGTATCATTCCAACTGTATGACATTCTTGCAAAAGGGAAAGGCAAAATAAGGGAGTCTGTAAAAAGATCACTGGTTGTCATAGGTTACTGGGGAAAAGTATGAACAGATGGAGTATAGAGGACTTTTGAGCAGCAAAACAATTACATATGTTGGCAACAATACAATTATACTTCATGAGTGAAGGCTGATGTAACTGTGCCTTGGTGTGATAATGGCAGGCAACTATGTACTCACCCATTTTAGCAATATTGATCTTGAGGAAGGCTGNCTGTGTCAGGAGAGGAAATAGATGGGAAATCTCTGTACTTCNTTTGATTTTGTTGTGATCCTCAAATTGCTCTAAAGAAGACTTTAAAAAGGAAGGGAAGGGGCACATTGGGTAAGGAGGAAGTAGAAGTTTAAGCTGGAGGNTAGGAGGTGCCAGTAACAGTTTCTTGAGCAAGAAATGACACAGTAGGAACAATGGTTTGAGAATGCCTTCACCATGATGGAGAGAGGGAAGACAGCAAGACACCAAGAACAAGTGGATGAGGGGGAGGATGCAGCTTTGGTGGAGAGCTGAGATTGGCNGGTATGATGGAACCCTGGTGATTGACAGCTCAACATCTTGAGCCCCATGGCTTGCTTTTCATTATTCTGATAAGCAACAGGCAGCAGTGAAGCCGTCTAGAAAGGAAAGCCAGAGTGTAAAAGAGTTGAATGTGCCTGGGGTTTTGAAAACCATTCTTCAGAAAGAGGCTGTGCATGGGAAGCCTTTGGGTGCATAAAAAAGCCGCCTTGAGAATTAGTTTAGAAATCTAATTTGCAAAGGCCACTGGCATTGCTTGGATGCATTTGTAAATCAGGCAGTTGCTTAAGTCATCTTGAACAGCTAAAGCTATAATTTCCATGAAAAGCCTCAAAATACGAAAACATTAATTGAAAAAGAGTACTTTGAAAATCNTGTTGGCAGAGTTCATTTGGCCGGGTAGGATAGGGTCAAGCCGGTTTCTCATCTGCAGGAAATGCTAAGTTTTTTTTTTTTTCCCTTTCTTTCTTTCTTTTGCATGATTGCCCTGGAAAACAAATCCTTCATATGGCAAATGAATGACTCCTTGGTCTGTTGGCTTTATTAAAGGCTATTGCGGTCNTTNTTTATTTATTATGCTCTCAGTTTCCACTCACCCTCAAACTTAAATATGAAATGTCCTGCATTATTTAATCTTCTAGCTATTGTTTATCCACTCTCATGGAGCCAGGATCGGCAGACTTAGCTTTTATTATAATGGCTGTAAAGTGTCTGTGGCATTGTGAAAAGGGCCATCCCGGCAGGCCAGGGATCTGCTGGTCTCTGCTCTACTCCTGTAGGCTGGCAAATTGGGGTAGTGGGCACAAAGGACTGCCCCCACCAGGCCCTCCTGCTAAGCCTTAGATCACCGTTACAGAGCAGAGGGTAATTCAATATCAGCATTTCACACAAGCTAATCTTTCCTCTGAGGCAATTGACAGACGCTGCTGAGGACTGGAGATGCTGAGCAGAGAGATCTGTCTCTGAAGGTCTTTGCTGATTTCAAGGTCAAGTATGTAATTCACATGCTTTCTTAAGGAGAGCAAAAGCTACAGAGTCTGGGAGGAAATAAAATGCAGACAAGGGAGGACTCGGATTCTGGTCCCGGCACTTGGCATATATTATCACATTTTATTCTCCTACCATCCTGTGATGAGGAACATTATTTCTCTCTCTCTCTCTCTCTTTTTTTTACAAGGAGAAAGATGAACACATAGGGAAATAAATTCAGCCACAGGTGGGCATGCAAATATGAAGTTATTAGCAAGTGCAGAACTGGGGGCAGGGGCTAAACCAAACCTGCCCAATTTAAGAGCTTGGCACTCTGTAGTCNGTGGATTCTTGCCTTAGTTCACTTTGCGAGGCCCAAGTGGGGCTCATGACTTCTGTGTTGTCTTCCTGTGTGTTCCATTACTATATTAATTCTGATGTCCATGTTTGAATGGCAGAGCCAAATCGCTCTGCCTGGAAAGTTACTTCTCCATCCCTCCCACAGAAAGTTATTCCTCCATCCCTCCCACAGCCTCTGCAGGTCAGCTGGGAAATTTTCATTCTTGTCACACACACACACACACACACACACACACACACACACAGGCACACACACCTGCACATGCACATGCACACACACACTGAATTTTGTCAGTGATAGGATTAATTTAGCTCATTAAGTACCTTCTCATTAGGCTTGTGGCTTTACTGAGGTGTCAAAATTTGATGTCTAATGTTTTATGAATTACTCTGATAAGCTACATCTTTGATCCCATTTCATAATCCGTGTTATGACCATCTGGACACCTCTTTCTCTTGGAGTTTTTGGGACAGCAGCCAAAGCAAGTACAGAATACTGAACAGATCAATATAGTTAAGCACATTACCATAATCCACAGACATTAAAACGTCAATAACTCATTCCCCTGACAAANCTTATATCAAACAGAAGGCTAGATGGCACAGGAGACAGATTCATTAGGTACTCACCTCTGGGAATGGGTTTCAACAGGCTGAGGTCACTAGCAAAGATGAGTTTCATAATCTTAACTGTGCCAACTTTTGTCTATTGGCATTTGGGCTCCAATCACAATGCAAGCAGGCTAACAGCCTTTCCTGGAGAAGNACTATCCTCCCCGTTTGTCTTAGCAAGCACATCATGTTGACATAAAAAANAGNGCTCTGCATGACCAGTATCATGTTCTAGTAAAACATNCACATTTGGATCAAAACAATTCACAATAAGCACATCTGTATGAAGAATTGCAAAACTTGGTGTTTCTCAGGCACCTGTTATGTGCCTGGCACTGTCAGAGGCTCTGGGGAGGCAGTGAGGTACTCAGCACCCTAGCACTCAGTCTCACAGAGCTATGTTGTATTGGGAGGCAAAGCCAAGAATGTATAAACCTAAGACAATTCCAAGCAACCAGAGGCATTATAAAGAAGATGACAGTGAGCATTGAACAACGCACTTAAGAAAGCTCGGAGGGGACAGCAGTATAAGGTGGGGGCACGTGGGACAGACAGTGAGAGGCTTGCTGAGTGTCCACTGTGTGAGAAAACAGCCGTGCCACAGTTCAGAGAAGGGTGTTCTGCCTAGAGAGNAGAAGCTGGCTTGAGATGAGGAATAGAAGTCAAGTCACCCGGGCTGATAAATGAGAGATGACCCAACCTTCCTGACCACGAGGGAATGAATGCTCGAGGAATTGCAAGGAAGCTTAAACTAGACAAGTGTCAGTATTGCTGTTTTGTTATGTCACTTTTCTCCATTATGTGTGCATATTATTATTAGTTATGACTTAATTAAAATGTGATTGTGCATAAAGTATATGAGTATGTGTGTGTTCATGTATGTATGTGTGTTTCCTGTGTGTGTGTGTCTATGTGTAGACATTTGTGCCAAGGTGCATTTGTGGAGGCCAGAAAACAAGGACTTTCACTCATTGGTCCTTGCCTTTCTGCTTTTGATTGAGCCAGAGTCTCTTGGCTGCTCTGTTAGCTGTCCCATGAGCTTCTAGAGATTTTCATGTTGTGCTTCCCATTCNTGTAGGCACCNTAGGATTATGTACAATTTCACTTCTATGTGCAGCCTTTGCATGCTTTCTGGGGATTTGAACTCAGGTTGTCAGCTTTCACAGCAAGCACCCTTACCCCTTGAGCATCCTCCCATGTCCCTCATTTTAAAAAGCAAAACTTGCTCTGGCTGTGGCGACGATTCTCACTGGCTGGTGATTTTGCCTCTCAGGGATCACTTGCCAATACCTGGAGGCATTTTTGTTTAAACAACTTTGGGGATGGGCAGTGCTACTGGTGCCTAGTGGGTAGAAGCCAGAGATACTGTTAAGTACTCTCCAGTGCTGAGACAAAGGCCCACACAACAAAGAAAGAATTATCTGTCAGCAGTCCTGTTGTTGATGAAAAGCCCTGAGTGATGGCCTGTAAATGGGGTTGATGGGGGAAGGAAGGGGGCTGGGACAGAAACTCTGAAGGAGGAAGGGTTGTTTGGAGGAGAACAGCAGTGGTAGTGGGGAGAGTGGAGACCTGGGGCTGAATTGGGGGTGGGAAATGAAGGGAAAGGAGCCAAGGACAATTGTTGGCCTTGAAGTCACTTACAGTGATGGGACAGAGCAGGTGAGGATGAGAGGGCTAAGATGAAGGGCAACGTGGAACGGACCTTTCCTAGTGGAGCTATCGAGTGAGCTTCTGGGCATAGGAACCTGAAACTAAATACAGGGGCCCATTACTGATAGCAATGGCAATATTGGAGGCCACAGGCATATAAAAAGCTACCGAAGAAGAGATGATGGCTTAGGAGTAGGGAGAGAGTGTGTCTTCTCTACAGTATTACTTAGGAGCCAACTCGAGGAGGAAGATCTGCAGGGGAGACTGAGAAAGAGCAGTTAGGGAGCCAAGAAGACAGGTAAGGCGCCGTCCTGAAAGACACAAGGGTGGGGCAATGGTGCTGTCCTCCATGGAGACTCTTCTGAGNGGCCAGTAAGATCAGAGTAATAAGAGCCCAGGACGCAGCTGGCTAGCATGGTATCTAGGACATAGACTACAGAATCTTCATTGGCGCGGTTAGCATCGTGTTCTCACTGAAGTGGTTGAAGAAAACAAGTGTTTGGAGTAATCATAACCAAAGAATGTGAACTGGAAGCTGGGTACACTAATGCACATCTATGGTCCTAGCTTTTTAAGAGGCTGAGGCAGGAGGATTATTCGAGCACAGAAATTCANGACCAGCCTGAGAAACACAGTTTCTGCTCCATTTCAAAGAAGATGCTTTATTATTATTATTATTTTAAAATAAATATTGTTTAACAGAGAAGACAAAAAATGAGGCAACAGCAGAATTCCAAATACATCAAACAAAAAAATCTCCAGAACCACTGAAAATCTACCAAAACTTTTACTGGTTTTTANGTACTTTTAAAACNCCTGTACAAAATGGATTTGATTTTAAAAGCAAAATGTCATCAGTCAGTCAGGAGGGCAATAAGATTTTACACTCCACACANTCTCTCTCCTGGCTTTTGAATTATAGTAATCTCATCACTGTCATTTCATCACTGTCATTTTTAGCTTGTTGGCTTTGGGCAAGTTACTTAACCTCCTGACATCTAACAGTCACATTGATAAACAATTGAGGCTACCATCAAAACTAAACAAAGAAACAGTCACAAACTGTGTATGTCACACATGGGGTCCACCTCCCGATTCCTAGACCTTTCACTGTGGAATTTTCTGAAGTAGCCATGCCATGAATTTGTGTTAGGACATTACATCTAGTAGAGCTTGTCCTGTGGGAAGGTTGTGGCTATTTTTTTATTTCACTTGTGATGTCTTCTGGACACATATAGTATATAGCCCAGAGTATGATGGATTTTCAAACCATGAAGCTGTTGAAATTAGTCTATGTCCTGCTCTACGTTAGTGNNTGTTGTATGACATATTTTTCAGATGATACCTTCCTTGGCCTGAAAGACTCCATTTATTTTTAAAGATTTATTTTTATTTTACAGACACATTGATCAATGGAATCAAATTGAAGACCCAGAGATAAATTCACACACCTATGGACATCTGATTTTTTTTTTAATAAAGAAGCCAGAAATACACATGGGGGGGGAGAGGAGGAACCAGCATTTTCAACAAATGGTGCTGGTCAAACTNGATATCTGCATGTAGAAGAATGCAAATAGATCCATACTTATCACCCTGTATAAAACTCAACTCCAGATGGATCAAAGACCTCAACATAAAAGCAGATACAATGAACCTGATAGAAGAGAAAGTGGGGAATAGCCATGAACTCANTGGCAGAGGAGAAGACTTTCTGAACAGAATACCAATAGTGCAGGCACTAAAATCTACAATTAGTAAATGGGACCTTATGAAACTGAAAAGCTTCTGCAGGGCAAAGGACCCCATCATTTGGACAAAGCAGTAGCTTACAGAATGGGAAAAGAATTTTTTTTTACCAACTCCATATCTGATAGAAGACTAATATCCAAAATATATAAAGAACTCAAGAAACTAGATAACAACTCCCCCAAATAATCCAATTAAAAAATAGGGTACGGATCTAAACAGAGAATTCTAAATAGAGGAAACTCAAATGGCTGAAAAACACTTAGAGAAATGTTCAACATCCTTAGCCATAGGGGAAATGCAAATCAAAATGACTTTGAGATTCTATCTTACACCTGTCAGAATGGCTAAGATCAGTAACACAAGTGACAGCTCCAGCTGGAAAGGATGTGGAGCAAGGGGAACACTCCTCCATTGCTGGTGGGAGTGCAAGCTTATACAGACACTATNGAAATCNGTGTGGTAGTTCCTTAGAAAGATGGAAATCAATCTACCTCAAGATTCATCTGTACCACTCTTGTGCATATACCCAAAGGATGCTTCATCCTACCATAAGGACACTTGCTCAACCATGTTCATTGCTGATCTATGAATAATAGCCAGAAATTGGGAAAAGCCTAGATTTCCCTCAACAGAAGAATGGATAAAGAAACTATGGTACATTTACACAACAGAATATTACTCAACTTGGGACATCCCCTAGTCCAACTTGATGTGATTTTTTTTAATCTTATATTTTATTTTGTTGTGTTTTGTTGTTATCTNTTAGAAGCCCATTTTTTTCTTTTTTTTATTTNATCCTTTTTCTCCTCCTCCTCCTTCTTTTTCTTGTTTTGTTTCGTTTTGTTTTTGAGACATGGTTTCTCCATGTAGCCCTGGCTGTCCTGGAACTCACTCTGTAGACCAGGTTGGCCTTGAACTCACAGAGATCCACCTGCCTCTGCCTCCAAATGCTGGGATTAAAGGTGNGCACCATTATTGCCTGGCTGAAGTTTGTTTTTTCTAATGAGAGACAGAAAAGAAGTGGATCTGGATGGGAGGAGAGGTGGGGAGGAATTGGGAGGGGCAGAGGGAGGGAAAACTATAATCAGGCTATATTGCATGAGAAAAGAATCTATTTTTAATAAAAGGGGGGACAGAGTTAGATTTTTAATATGTATTACTATTTTTCCTTTGTGTGTTTACATGTACCATGTGTGTATCTGGTGCCCACTGAGTTCATAAGAGGGCATCAGATCCTCTGGAACTGGAGTTCTGCATGATTGTGAGCCACCATGTGGGGGCTGGGAACTGAAACTGGGTCTCCTGCAAGAGCAGCAAGTGCTCTTGACTGTTAGGTCTTCTCNTCCGCCCCCAAACTCTCCATTTTGTGAATAGACTTTGAGGTTGGAGGATGACTGTGAACCTAGGTAGAAACATAAATGGTGCCATCTGGCCAGTGGCACTCATACAGTACAGACTGACAAATGACTTATTCCTGGGAATAGGAAGTGTCCCATTCTGTAAATCTGTCAGGGAATATTAGCATGTGGGCGTATTAAAACTACATCAGGAAAGACATGCTCAAAACTTAACTGGAAAACTAGGCTGAAGACAGAAAGGTGTGACTCCCTCACATGAACTGCATAAAGAGGTACTTAACACTTTGATAGCAGTGACCGCTACCATGTTGTCATCTGACCACACAGTGTATGTGTCAAAGGACTGACAGGCAGAGAACTTTCTACTGTCCCGAGGGCTTCAGTTTGGCTCGGTCCCTGCTGTTGATGAGGCCTATTTGAATTCCCATCTCCTGACTGAACCTGTCATCCACCTATCTGCTGAGACCCAGGCCTGCTTTTCACTTCCCTTGCTTCTGGGTTCTCCTCTAGCCCTGCAGCCTGACTCTATGCCCAGCAGCCGGCAGCTCTAGTAGCTTCCCTGGCTTCTTCTGCAGCTCAGATAGGTTCAATATGACATCTTTGGACTTTCTGTCACTTTCCTGGCTTTGGCCTCTCAGGCCTCTGTGAAACTCCTTGTCCTTTGTAACCCTTTGTGCCATTCTGTTATCTATCAACACATACACACATACATATATATGTAATGTGACCTGAAAGTTAATGTAAATAATTAAGGTTGATGGAAGAATGTGTTGGGGCTGGAGAGATGGCTCCGTGGTTAAGAGCACTCAGTGGTTAAAAGCACTTCTTCCAAAGGACCTGGGTTGTATTCTCAGGCAACTCACAACTGCCTGTAACTTTAGCCCAGGGAATCTGGTGCCGTCTCCGGCCTCTGTAGGCACCACATATGCTTGTGGTGCACATATGCACATTCAGGCAAAACACCCATAAACAAACAAACAAACAAACAAGCAAATAAACAGAAACCGTGTTGTTGCCTGGATCAGAGTTTTCAAGGAAATTAGGATAATCTGGTAAAGTACTGGCATTGAAACTATCATGCCTTATCAATTTCTTGTTATTAAATAGATTCTGATACTGTGAAAAGACAGAAACATATCTGCTTATGTGTGCACAGTGTGCTCATGATAGAAGCATCCAAACAATGTCAGAACCAAGGTAAGGCTTGTTTCTGTGGCTTCTGGGTTTTAGTGTATGATATTATGAAAAACCAAGTATGTAAGCTAGGACATCTTTGAAGATAGAACTCAACTAAATTTTTGGTTTAGGGCTTACATATTGCCAGGATCATAAAGGGTTCCCCAATCTTCCAACCATAAATAGAAGGTTTCACTAAGAGAGAAGAAAGACACCAACAATTACATTAAGGCTTGGATCGTTACTCCAAATANGAGTGAGCAGAATCTTAAAGATGACTACTGACCCAGCACTGAGCGTGCTGCAGTGAAGAGGCCATAGTTATTGGTTTGTGTTCTCATTCTGGTAACAGAGGAGATGGAAGGAAGTTGCAATACTGAAATCTTTGTGTATTTTAAGCAAAGCAATCAGCCCCAGAGCATGAAACTGCAGGCTTCCTGTGCTCATCAGCGTAGGAGAATGGCATGTTCACAATGCATCCTTAGGAGGGCTAGAGCTTTCTGGCTTTGTTTTTTAACTTCTAGACGTTTGTTGTGTTAACTTTTCCTGGGAGGGGTGAACAAATGTGTGTTCAGTGCAGGGCTCCAATGACAGACTAGAGCAGTGGTTCTCAACCTGTGGGTTGTGTCACCTGTGGGGGTCAAATGAACTTTTCACTGGGGTCACCTAAGACCATCAGAAAACACAGATATTTACATTACAATCCATAACGGTAGCAAAATTACAGTTATGAAGGAGCAATGGGAATAATTTTATGGATGGGGAGGTCNCCACAACATGAGGAACTGTAGTGAAGGGTCACAGGATCAGGAAGGTTGAGAACCACTGGACTAGAGTAATGATTCAACCAAAGGGAAATACGATTATCAGGTTTACAAGCACAGAGGAGGGACTACTTAGGGGAGTGTGGGTGACCCCCAAATAGTTGCATCACTTCAGGTTACCCTCATGGATAATGCCTGCATGGCAGCCACATCACCAGTCTCTCTTCCAAACATCCTCCTACTTTCAAATATCCTAGCATCTCCGAAGATGACTTGGAGCTTGGGAAGGGTAGGGAGAAGTAAACCCTGCAATGCCCGGAGAAGATGCTGTGACCCACCCCCCCACTTTTACTAAAGAGTGTCAGTATTTCTGCTACCATTATCATATATCTATGTAGCTCTATATTGTTCCATCAATTGGTAGCCATTGCTACAATGGATAAGATAATTTCTGCTTCAAAATGCTGACAAGATAATGGATCACGTTATGTCCTAAGGAGGCAAAGCTGCACTACAGCACGGGTAGGAAATAGTCACAAAGCGAGGTCCATCTTTCTTCCCACAAAGGGATGCTGACAGTGCACTCCAGTTCCTGGATTTCTTCTGATTGCAGTGATTGGAAATGGATCTTATTTCTGAGCCATCGTCTCCCACCATCCATATAGAGAATAAATTTAATATGAGTTAAGTTTTTCTTCCTTTCTTTTAAGACAGGATCAACTTGGAACCGGCTATGTAAGATGACCCTGGCTTTCTGATCCACCTCTGGAGCATTGGGATTTATTGGCATGTGCCATGACAGCTGGTTTATGTCATGGTGGGAATCAAATCCAGGGCTTTGTGGTAGGCCACTCTATGGACTGAGCTGCATATCCTGTTAGAACCCTTAGGTGCTGCTGGGAAAAGATGCATGACACCTTGTGTAGTCCCTCTCCACTCACTACAGCCATGAGAGCTGAAAGGACAGATGTATCCCTGCAGCCTTTCTCCCCACATAACTTCCACAAAGAGCCTATGCTCCATCTCTACCACTACCACTTAGGAACTAAAGGCTGAGGTCACATAGCACGTGTGACATTGTAACTGCTTCCTCAGGTTTCCCATCTCCCTTTCCTTGGAAGCCTCTGAGAATACATACCTTATTTTGTGTGGAAAGCCTAAGGGTTTTTTACTTCATAACTGCCCCCCCCCCAAGCCTCCATGTCAGCTCCCATGCACTGGAACAAAGCATTGGCGCATCAAGTTGAGGTAGGACCAAGCTCCTCTGTGGTGATATTTTATTTGTCTTCCCTAATAAAATTTATCTGAGGGTCAGAGGAAAAACGGGGCTGCCAGCCACTAATAGAAAACAATAGCCATGCAAGTTAGCACACGCCCTTAATCCATTTGGTTCTCTGTGACTCCAAGGTCACATGGGGAACTAGCAGTAGGAGGTGGTGGCACACGCCTTTAATCCCAGTATCAACCTTAGAGTTCTGAAGATACATGCAGACAAGACAGGAAGTGATGTAGCTTGGGAGGATGGGAAATTAGTTAACAGATAGACAGGTATAAAAGCCAGGTTAGACCGGAAGGCAGTCTTTTTCCTCCGGTTCAATCCTGGGAAGTAGAGGCAGCGTTGGTGAGTGGTGGCTTGCTCCTAATTCCTCTGATCTCTGTCAGATTTTCACCCTTATTTCTTGTTCCGAGTGTTTATTAATAAGACTGGTTAGAAGTTCTTCTTACACTCCTNCCCCTGCATCAAGGCTGGGCAAGGTAATCCAGCATGGCAAATGTTTGAACTGGCCATCTCCTGTAATCAGATTGGTGACTACCCTAATTGTCATCAGAGAGCCTTTACCCAGTAACTGATGGAAGCAGATGCAGAGGATCCACAGCCAAACACTGGGCTGAGCTCTGGGAGTCCTCCTGAAGAAAGGGAGGAGGGATTGTATGATTGAGGAGGGGTCAAGGCCATGACAGGGGAACCCACAGAGACAGCTGACCTAAGCTCGTGGGAACTCACTAACTCTGAACCAACAGCTAGGGAGCCTGTATGGGACTGACCTAGGCCCTCTGCATGTGTGTGACAGTTGTGTAGCTTGGTCTAGATGTAAGGCTCCTAGCAGTAAGATCAGGACCTGTCCCTAGTGCTCAGCTGGAACTATGTTTTTCTTAGGAAGACAACTGGGGGCTTTATGGCAGACAAGGACTTAACATGGTTGTCACCCTGAGCTGCCTGTTCTCTGATAGAGAAAAGAACCTAATGGCTAGTTGTAAGNCAGGATTGTCTCCTTTGTTGTGGGAATGGAGCCAAAAGGCTGTTCACTCCTGGTGAGCAAACATTTACAGAAACATCCTAGCAATGCTCCAACAAGCCTGCTTAGTGTTTTGCTTATCTTTGAGGTATTTTGGAGGCAACACCCCCTCAGCTAAATTCTACTTTGTGCAACTTAATGTCTCTTAAGCAAATTTATTAGTGACTTTACAACATCAATCCTATTACTTTGAGTTTCTTCTACATCAATGAGACCATCTTTTCCTCAGCAGCATTCAAGGCCACTCGACATCCATGAAGTATCATCCTCAGCAGACCTTGCTGATTTCCATCTACTTGGATGGTTGTCATTCCATCCAGGTACAAAAAGCCAAGCTAATTCCTACTTCTAGACATGGAACACAACACAATTTAGCTCTTCCTGGTAGATAGAGAGGGCTGGAGGAAGGTAGGGAATGATGAGATACTGGTTCCTTCCAGCACGAGATTCCTAGGGAAATTCCCATTTCTTTGGGGTCCATTGTTTCAATAGTCTGATAGCCAGATTGACTGACACAAGTATCTCTTTAGAATATATCTATTTCTGCCAGGTGAGTTACAACCGGGACTTCAGAGATAGGAATGGCTCTCCCAATTATATTGAGTTAATGATGGCAATTAGCTAGGATCTGNCTAGAGTTTTCTTCTTGCAAACTTCTTTTAANTAAATAGCCTTAGAAAGGATTTTCAAATACCTTTAGTCTCAAGTAGGACATTAAAGGTCTTCCACATTATCAGCTTTTGTCCCAAAGATTTCTTATCACAGAGAAACAAAATACGACAGTCCGTTTCTAATACAAAAGTGACTTGTCTGGACCTCTTGGATACCATTCATTCAAACCAAAAGTTCATCTCAGGATGAAAAAGATGCTACCAGCTGCTGTGTGATGAAACAGATTCACTGGAAGAAGGGATAATAAGATGTAGGTGACATTCCAAAAAGACAGTTCCTCTGGGAGTACCCAGCCAAGGGTNAAGGNGGATGGAANTGGGGAGCTGCAACTGGGGTTCTAAGNATGACTTTTTCACACCTGATTTGGCACACTCACCATTTTGTANGGGTTGATGCTTGGTTTTGCAAGAGTATAACTGTCCTGCTTTTCCCTCTGGAGATCTCTGGTCTGAGTTGCTATGATGTGGGAGTCCCATTTTCCACAGAGAAGAGTGTCAACAGTTCCTTTGTCATTGTTAAGGATCATTGTCATGAGGGAACAGGTCATTGTTNGATCATGGCCTTCTCCTTTAAGACACTGGTCACTCAAGTGACCAGATACTACAGCCTGAAGACAGTAGGCTGCCCATCCTCGAAGCACTCTCTGGGACAGAGTTAGGAAGCACACTACGTTGTGGCATTCTTTATGGCACACAGCTTTTCCATGCTCTTTGTCACATAGCCTATCCCTGAATAAGTCACATGTGTGGAACTTACCACCACCCTGAAATAAAAGTCTGGTATTTTCCTTTGTCTAGTGTAACACGAATCTTGAATGGTCTTTTAATAAAAAAAAAAAATCTGGGCCAGATATTGGGGTAAATGCTGAAAGATCAGAGAGGCAAAGGAACAAGCCACTGCCACGTCTCACCTCGCCAACTCCACAAATCCTCTACTGAATTCCTCTGAGTCCTCACCCGAAAGGCTCCAGCCCCGCAAAAAAGCCTCTAGCTGAAAGGGACGTTTCTGCCAAAAAGCCTTTAGTTCCTGTCTCCTCACACCTTATATACCTTTCTCTGCCCAGCCATCACTTCTTGGGATTAAAGGTGTGTGTGTACTTCCCTGTACTGGGATTAAAGGTGTGTGCCACCACTGCCTGGCTCTGTTTTCTCTCCTAGACTGAGACAATATCATGTAGTCCAGGGTGGCTTTGAACTCACAGAGATCCAGATGGATCTCTGCCTCCTGAGTGCTAGCATTAAAGGTGTGTGCCACTACTGCCTGGCATCTATGTTTAATCTAGTGGCTTGTTCTGTTCTCTGATTTTCAGGCAAATTTTATTAGGGTACACAATATATCACCACAGCCTGGGGGATTTCTCTAAAGCACCTCTTCTAGGCTTTCCCTTCATCCAGCCTCTGGTGGTTTTCTTTTTAATTTGTACCTCTTAATGAAGCTCCTCCAGTCTTTAAAGGGAAGCCTCTCTNTCCTTTTGAGTCTCCGAACATGTCAACTCTGCTATCATGTACTGTGATGAGAATGAGAAAGGCCCCATAACCTTATGTATTTGAATTCTTGGTCCCTAGTTGGTGCAAGTTTTTGGGAAGGATTAGGAGGTGTGGCCTTGTTGGAGGAGGTGTGTCACTGAGGTTTCAAATGCCCATAACAGGTTGCTGTCTGTCTCTTACCTGAAGACATGAGCTCTCGGCTACTGCTCCAGCACCATGGGTCCCTGCTGCCATGCTCCCTGCCATGAAGGTGATACACTCACCCTCTGAAATCGTAAGCAAGCCCCCTGTTAAGTGCTTTCTTTTATAAACTATCTTGGTGCTGGTGTCTCTTCNCAGCAATAGAACAGTAACTAAGACATGTACTGACTCTCTTCAATGCTTTCCCACCTCAAGGCCTGGTCATGGCTCCTGTAGCCAGGAGACTCTTTTANTAAAACATATTCCTGAAGGGTAACTTATGAAACTTCTTCTTCAAACCAACCCACATGTCTCTTTCTCTCATCTCTAACAGAGGCAGGNGTTTTTGTTTGTTTGTTTTGGGTCCTAATTTATCTTCTGTTTGTATAATTTTTATCTCCTTTAGATTCATTTTCNTATTGTTTTTAACCAGTCANTCAATAGTGATCAAACAGGGTTGTGCCATCTAGTTTTTATGTCNACTTGACACAGGTTAGAATCATCAGAAGGGAAGGAACCTCAGCTGAGAAAATGACTCGATAAGATCAGGCTATAGGCAAGCCTGTTGGGCATTTTCTTAATTAATGATTGATGGAGGAGGGCCCAGCCCATTGTGGGTGGGGATACCCCTAGGTTGGTGGTACTGGGTTCTATAAGAAAGAAGGTTGAGCAAGCCATGAGCAGCAAGTCAGTAAGCTGTACTCTTTCATGGTCTTTGCATCAATTCCTTCCTCCAGGTTCCTGCCCTGCTTGAGGTCCTACCATGAGTTCTTTCAATAATAGACTGTGATATGTAAGTCAAATAAACTCTTTCCTCCTCAAGTTGCTTATGGTCATGGTGTTTCATCGCAGCAGTATTAACCCTGACTAAGACAAACAGCATATANTTTTCTCATTTAGAGTTCCGTAACAAGATAAAAACATGTCCTTCCTTCCAAATAATAGCAGCAGAACATTTAGTATCAAGCAAGAAATTAGGTAGTGACTAAAATGTAGGGCCGGAGATCGAGCTCAGTATTAGAGTACTTGCTTAGCATGCACAGGCCTAGGCTTGATCCCAGCACTGTCACACACACACTCACATGCACATGTACATACACAATGTACACATACACACACACATGCACACACATACATACACAATGCACATACATACATACATACACACACACATACAATGCACACACATACACACATATACAATGTACACACATACATACACACACACACACACACACACACACACACACACACACACACACACACACAGACACCTAAAATAGAAGCTTTGAAACACCTTACCAGTCACAGAGCAAATCCACAGGCTTGGAAAGCAGTGGTTCACTGTAGACTAACTATAGTAATTTTTCACTTTTTAGGTAGTGTTACTGCACCTACTAAGGAGCTAGCCCCTTAATTCTANGTCTGCTCAGAAGTTCACACCACTCTTTTACACACTCNGTTTCCCACTCTGTAGCATTGACACCTTTTGTCCATTCCTTCCCAGCTGGTAACATTCGGTTTTTCCTCGAATGCAAGCTAAAGCTCCTGGTTTAGCTCGATTCGATCCCANGTTAAATCTGTGGAGCTCTAGAGAGGAAAGGACAATAGTTGCTGCCTAGTCTTATTCCCTTAGGCCCCAAATCAGAAACCTAAGGCCAAGGCATAAGTGGTTACACCAGACACAGGGACTAGAACCACTGCCTTGTCGTTTTCTGGTCTGGTATGCATGGCTACTGGGCTTGCATACTGAGCCCTGGCTGGTCCAAAAAGCTGCAGGATTCTCCAGTGTGACAGGCTGGGTCCTGCTTCTGGCACTTGATTCAGGAAACTTCCCTTACCTAGACTGCACCTACAGCCACCACCCCAATTACGCTGCAGAAAGTGGGTTCATGCTCATAGTTTGCCTAGAGTAGTTCTTTTTACATCTTCAGACCCTTTTAAGTCAGGTAGACACACTGCGTCTCTTGTGATCTCCTTGCTGAAACCGAAAATAATTTCAGTTATTCACAAATACTGAGTTTTTACATTCCAATAATGTTACCTATCACGTCTCACTTAATCCTTGCAATACACTCTGCATTGGATCCGGATGTCTCCGCTTTAAAAATGGGGCAACTGAGACTCAGAGATGAGATATTTGTAAGAAATTCCACAAGTCAAATTGATTCCCTCCCCATGGAGAATCAAGAGCCACACGTGTAACCACTGTCCACGATGCTGTATGTTGTGCCCTTGTACAGCATGGCATCTCTGGCATGTGTGTGCTCATATCTGCACACACCTTTTTCTTTCCCACTGAAAGACACACTCAAAGGAAGGGCTTGGGCTTTATCATCCTTTCCCCCGTCATGCCTGTCTGGTAGCTTCTGTCAGATGATGTGCTCTCTCTATTTGCTAACTAAATCAATGAGTGCATGAGATAATCACTTTGCTTATGTGGATCTCTCAAATCAGTCCTCGCACAATGACCATTTATAAATGGGAAGACAGGAACTGTGGCTTATATGAACAGAAGATGACTTCCCTTGATGAACAGTACAGATCACTGACAAAAGTGTCTGAGAATAGAATATTAACCAAACCAAACATTTTTGTTAGTTAGCATAGACACTTCAGATCTGACCCCCCCCCTCTCTCTATCTCTATCTCTATCTCTCCCTTTATTGCTAAGAAGAAAGTAAGAACAAGAGAAGAAAGAGAAAACAGAAGACAGAACACTAGAGCAGTCTTCGGTAAGCTGGACCCAGGGCCTGTCCTGTAGTCACTTGGCTCCCAGTGAGACTCTGCCATGTGAGACAGTGTGTAAAAACAGCTCTTTCAGCTTCTATGCAGGGCTATGCTTCCAAATGCTCTCTAAGGTCTTTCAAATGCAACAGTCTGTGGTTTTAAACTTTACCAGGTGGTCTGTAGGCTGATATGAAATGAAGGTCATAAGAAAAAAAGTCTGTTATTTTGGGCTTCTGAAAAGTACGCGTGAATATATATACATTTATATGCATATATATGACTGGATACTAATGCACACATATGTTAGACCAGAAACTGGATTAAAAGAATTTTTTTTAAGAAATTGAACCTATGCTGCTTTTCCAGGGTCAAGTCTCTGAAGACCGTGCTGGTGATGGTAGGACTAGAGAGGTTCTTGTGTATAATTGGTCTTTATCCAGAAAATGGGGAGCTATTTTTAGCCTTTCTTGACCTCATCTGTCAAATGGAAGGGTGAGAGCTCATCAAGTTCTCTCCAAGACAACTATTCCGTGAGTTCATGAACTTCTGAAAGCAATTGCTCTCTCCCCACATCTGCGCTCAGGGTGGCCCCAGAAGCCACTCCTTCCTCCATTTTCTATTCAAGTTTTGGATCTGGTCACCCTCTTCATCTTCCTGTGACTGAAGTCAGTTCAAAGCTTTCCTCCTCCTGTTATTTTTCTATCTACACTTTTATTGATAATTGTAAATTATCTCTGTAATTTGTCATCTTCCAGTCAGGGGTAACAGGACTTGTACCCATCTCTTACAATAATGGAAATACAGTATGTGTGCCTTTAAAACACAATTTCATTTGGAAAGAATACTTTTTAAATTATCATTAGTGTGTGTGTGTGTGTGTGTGTGTGTGTGTGTGTGTGTGCATGCCACAGTGCAAGTGTGGAGGTCAGAGAACAACTTGAGGGAATTGGTTCTTTTCTTCCACTAAATGGGTCCCAGGGAACAAATTCAGGCTGTCAGGGTTACTTGTAAGTGTCCTTATACGCTGAGCTGTCTATTATTCTGGTCAGTCCAGAATATTCTTAATTGTATAAAGAAATTGTTTATTTGGTTAAATTTTAAATTTTAAAATTTAAATGACCATAATCTTTAATTTTTATGGTTGTTTAAGGAAATATATTTTGCCTTAAAAACCACAAGTTGCAAAAGAAATGAATTTTACCATAGTTAATCATTATTCAATAAGGGGCTATTTGTTTTGTATTTTATTTTATTTATTTTAGCACGTAATGTGTAAGTTTCCCACAGATACCTTTTGGAAATTCATGTCAGTTGCTCGGAATGCCATGAGCTCCTTTTTTAGCCGTTATCACTTTCTCCTTAAGTGTGTTATAAATAGTAAAAAGCAGCCAAGCTTCCCAACAAGGTGTTCCAGTTTGCATTTTCCTCGATGGCTACTGTGACACACCAGCTAGGAAATCCTTGGATTTTCCCATCTCAGTAAATCCTAACCTAGGTTTTTGCTTTGTTTTTGTGAATTGAGAAGGCTTGCAATAACAGATAAGAAGAATGTAATGCCCGCATGTCCCCTTTCTCAAGATGGCCACATTTCTGAAATTATCCATTTTGCAAAATGGCAGTTCACATTCCGCTCCAGTAACTTCACTGTAATGGGAAGTCATGCAAGTGTGGCCAGAATCAGTGTTTTAAATTCTCGTGTCTGTCTAAGACGGCAGGATTCACGGCGGTGATTCTGTGTACCATGAACTCCCATTTGAAAAACTCTCAGTTTCTTATATGTAGTAGGCTCCAAAATGGTGCGATTCCTAGTCTGCTTTTCTGCTGAAGTGATGCATGGTTTTGCCTTGTTTCTTAAGAGAATGCATTTTCTTCCCAGAACGTTGAGAAATGATTCCATGTCTCTGCATTTGTACCAACAAGAAAGAAGCAATTGCTTATTTCCATTTCTTCTCTGTCACACTAGTTGACAAGCTAATTTTCCTTGGGCTCCAGTGGACATCCGCCTCTCAGTTATTTATAGCAAGTAATGATCATTCTTCAGGAACCCTTGTCTGTATTCCACATGTTAGCTGGCAAGAAGCTTCACTGTAGAAACCACTCAGAAACTAGATTTGGGATTCTCAACATGTATTGGTGGTGGGAAATAGGATACGGGAAATATTAATTTTGTGTTTGTCACCAGCAACAGATTGGGAATTTAGAGTAGGTGGGGGTACTTCCATGTGAATGGTGGTCCAGGTTCCCACATGTAGACACTTGTCACCAACAACACACTGGGGATACTGGGACTAGAACCCAGGTCCTCTGGAAGAGCAGTCAGTGCTCTTAACCACTGAGCCATCTCTCCAGCACCATAGCCCATTTTTACAGGGTACTTTGCATTAAGCAGGTTTTTCTCCTTTAGACCATGAAGCTGACTCATCGCTTCCTCTTGTCTTCAAACAGAAATCTTTGTTCCTTACAGATGGATGTATGAGGCTGCATGGTCACTAAAAACAGGAGGTGGGGTGCCAGAAAAGACTGCACTATCATGCTATCTTTTTCTTCATTGTCTGCCATGGGTTAAATTTTGGTTTTTTTGGTGTTTTTTGTTTGTTTGTTTGTTTTTATTTTGGGGGGTTAAATTTTGTACACTACAAATTTGTACATTGAAGTGCTGACCCTCATGGGGTGGCCCTCAACAGCTATCTAGTGAGACCTTACTCAAGGTCAGAGAATCTGAGCTTGCTTTACCCAGCAGGGCTGCATAATGGGAAGAATTGGCCACAGGCGTGGTTACCAGGTATTTGAAAGGGTCTACACTTGGCGGTACTTTGTGCTTTGATCTTGCAAGGGGGCGGTCTTTTGCAGTTCCCCTTGGCGTATTATAAAAAGCTCTTTTGAATAAACGACTGGATGACTGGGTATTGACCCAGGGCCCTCCCGAAGCTATCCTGTGTCTCTTTCTTATCATCTCTTTCTATCTATCTAATATTTCCTCATTCTTCTCTCCTCTACCCAAGAACTCTTCCGCAGGTCAGAGATGGACTCCGGCAGACTCCAACAAGCCCAGTATTTCATAAGGTGACTGCCTTTGAAGAGGTGATTAATTTAAAATGAGTTTACTTCAGTGCACCCAATCCAGTTTACTGGTGTCCACGAGAGAAGAGAAGAATGGGACACAAATGAGGGAAGCAGAGGAACTCCACGGGCAAGGAGACTCTGCAGAAGGAGAGCAACCCCGCCATCTTGATTTTGGACATCCATAGTTGTAAGAAAACATCTTTTTTCTTTTTTTGTTCTATGGTTGACTACAGCAGCTCTATCAAAGTGTCCGATGGCCCTCTTCTTGATATAAAAGTTATCAATTTAGGCCGGGCGGTGGTGGCGCACGCCTTTAATCC
>LZPO01044485.1:80996-91527 GCA_001675575.1 Neotoma lepida | reverse complement strand
CCCAGTTTACCCAGGAGATCTCTTCTATTTCCCCTTCCCAGGGAAATCCATGTGTCTCTCTTTGGGCCCTCCTTGTTACCTAGCCTCTCTGAGGCTGTAGATTGTAGCATGGTTATCCTTTATTTTACAGTTAATATCCACTTATGAGTGAGTACATACCATGTTTGTCTTTCTGGGTTACCTCACTCAGGATGACTTTTTTTCTAGTCATCCATTTGCCTGCAAATTTCATGATGTCATTGTTTTTTACTGCTGAGTAATACTCCATTGTGTAAATGTATCACATTTTCTTTATCCATTCTTCGGTTGAAGGGTATCTAGACTGTTTCTAGGTTCTGGCTATTATGAATAACGCTGCTATGAACATAGTTGAGCAAGTGGGCATATACCCAAAGGATGCTCAATAATATACCCATGTTTTGTTTGATGGTATATAACTTAAAAAAAATGAATTGATCCTACTACAAGGATACTTACTCAACCATGTCATAGCAGCTTTATTCATATTAGTCAGAAACTGGAAACAACCTAGATGTCCCTCAACTAAAAAATAAAGAAAATGTAGTACATTTACACAATGGACTATTACTCAGCAGTTAAAAAAAAATGACATCATGAAATTTGCAGGCAAATGGATGGAACTAGAAAAAATCATCCCAAGTGAGGTAACTCAGACCCAGCAAGACAAACATGGTATGTACTCACTCATTTGTGGACATTAGCTGTTAAGTAAAGGATAATCATGCTACAATTCACAGACCCAGAGAGGCTAGGTAACAAGGAGGGCTCAAGAGGGGATGTGTGGACTGGGGGCAGATGGAGATGGGAACTGGAGGGATGGGGGCAATGAAGGAGAGAGAGAGAGACAACTGGAGTTGGGGACATTTGGGGGGGCAGTGGGGAAACCTAGTGCAATGGAAATTCCCTGAAGTCTACCAGGGTGACCCTAGTGAGGACTTCTAGTGATGGAGGATCCAGATGTCATCTTCTGTAACCAGGCAAGGCTTCCAGTGGTGGGACTGGGACACCAACCCTGCCACAAAACCTTCAACCTTCAATTTGTCCTGCCTACAAATTGTGCTAGGGTAATGGTGGTGCAGAACTTATGGGAGTGGTCAACCAATGACTGGTCTAATTTGAGGCCCATGCCACAAGAGGGAGCCCATGCCTGACACTGCCTGGATGGCCAGGAACTGGAAGCTGGATGGCCCAGAGACCTAGGATAGAACCAAATACAACTGGCCAAAAAAAAAAAAAAACTCAATGAAATGATACCTACCCAAATTCTGCTTCAATCATAGCTTGGTGCCTAGCCGATTGTCATCAGAGAATCTTTCTCTTGCAGNTGAAATGATTTCTAATGATACTCTGTTATAATCATCATCAAAAAGGCTTCCTCTGGCAGCTGATGGGAGCAGATGAAGAGAACCTCTGTCAACCACTAGTCCACAGAAGTGGGGGAGGAAGGATTGTAGGAGTCAGAGGGATTGAGGACACCAAGAAAACCAGCCTACAGAATCAACTAAGCAGGGCTCACAGGGGTTCAGAGAGACTACAGCAACAGTCACAGAGCCCCTGCATGGGTCTGCGTTAGGTCCTCTGCATGTACCTTATGGTTGTGTAGCTTAGGGTTTTTGTTGGACTCCTAAAATGGGAGTGTTGGGGGGCGTATCTGACTCTTTTGCCTGCTCTTGGGACCCTTTTCGTCTTACTGGGTTACCTTGTCCAGCCTTGAGATGAGGGTTTGTGCTAGTTTTGTTGTATCTTGTTAGACCATGTTCAGTTGATATCCCTGGGAGGCCTGTTCTTTTCTAAAGGGAAATAAATGGAGGAGCAGTGGATGTGGGGGAGAAGGGAGTTTGGGTGCAGGGGACTGCGTGGAGTGGAGGGAAGGGAAACTACAGTCAGGATGTATTGTATAAGAGAAGAATAAATTGAAAAATATTTCATGAAAAGAAAAAAGAATAAAAACATTAATTTTGAATAAAAAAAAAGAAAAGAAAGTGAGTTTTGGGGCCTGGGTGATGGCTCATTTGGTAAGTGCTTGCCACTCAAGTAAGCACACTTGAGCTCAACACCTAACACTCATGTAAAAAGCCGGGCACAGCAGTGTCACAGTCTCAGCATGGGGAGGTAGAGCCAGGAGGATCCCTTGTACAGAATTCTGGCCAGCCAGGTTAGAGGCCTTTACGCTCCATATTCAGTAAGAAGCTGTCTCAAATAACAAACAAACAAAGGTGCAGAACAGTTGAGGAGGGGACCAGACATTGACTTTGGTCTCTGCATGCATGTACACTCATGCACACACATGTGGATGCATACCCAAAAGCGAAGTATGTTCCAACCGACCTTTTATACTTTGAGCCTGCTAGATCTTTACAGTATGTAATCTATAGAACTATCATGCCTTTAGAGATAAATTACTCCTAATTCAATTAATAAATGTTTCTCTTTGCCACTTCTTCTCCCATAACCCTTCCTCGTCCTTTTTTTCCTTTTGTAGGAATAAAACAATTTATAATAGAGGAAAATAGCAGCACAAGGAAAAAAATGTGAACATACTCCTTAGTCTCAGAGATCATTGCGAGCTGAGGATTGCACGGGGGAAGTGTGCTAGTTTGTCTCCACCGCTCTGGTTGGTGCTGTGGATTTCAGCCTTTGGGACAGCCTGGGGTCTTAATAGCTTGGGGATAGGACAAGCCAGCTTGCACTCTGCTGGAGAAATTTGGGGAAAGGACAGAGAATCCAAGGCACGACTGAGTTTGAAAGTACAGCTGAGAGGTTGGAGTGCTCTAGGAGTAGGGATTTAGGTGAAAGACCAAGCAGAGGGCGAAGACGGTTACCGCGACCAGCCGCAGGCATCTGTAACTGTGTCTTCTCTTGGAACTCCTAGGCTTTTAGAGAATATGCAGGTGGAGTGGGTGGTACGTGGTCAATGCCAGGAAACTCACGAAAATTTCCCGTGAGCTGTTTATGGGCTTCTTTTTCTTATTTTATTAGCAGATTGTTTTAGGTTGTCTCTCCACAATCCCTAAAGCTTCATTCTTTCCCCGGAGAAAATGTTTCATTTTTCCCTTGCGTGAATCTAATCCTACGGGGCCTCTTGCTGATGCACGCGTGCTGTTGTACTTCTGTTTTACATATTCTTTACATCTCATTTCCCAGTGATTGTATTATTTCAACTGTGAATTGCACGGTTTTGTGTGCTTTACTTATTCTATAGGCATTTATCTGCCACCTTTCATGAAGTTTTCCCCCAAAAGTAAACTCGATGGAGGCACTTGACACGTCAGCATCCAGATGGTCCTGTAACTCTGGAGCCCAGTGGGACTCCGCCTTCTTACAAACATGGCCCTTCAGTGTTACACAGATGCTCTGACTCATGAAGAGTCCCCTAGAAAACAAAACAAATACTACACCAAGCATACTTTGTATAGCCATGGAAACGCCATCGTGATTCAACTTTGAATTATGAAACACTGAAGTACAAAAAAGTTGTTGGCTGGATATTGTGCCTAAAAATCAAAAAGCAGTTGTTGCAACCCCACAGAGGGCTTGGGCTGTGCTGGGAACGCCAGGTGTTGCTCTTGGTTCTTTACCAGCCCAGAAGAATGGCTCNTAGGGGTATAGATTTTGGCCAATCTATACACATTTTGGCAAGAGGGAAAAAAGATTTCAAACAAAATTTCCCTGAAAGGAATACCACGGAGGCAGAGGGCAGTCTGCCAACCCTACTGTTCTCTCTGGCCACACTTCAGAGAAAAAGACAGTGTGGAGACCTTGGTTCTGCAAGCAGGTTGGTTTCAGCAAAGTAAAACTAGGGTTGGTATTTACTTTCTTCTCAGCCCTAGACTTGGCTGTCTTGGAATATCTCAAGTCATTACAAAGCCAGTCAAGCTAAAAAGCTGTCTCTTATACACATCTAGATGTGTATAAGATAAAAGCCTCTGAAGTTCTTGACTACACCATCCAAGGGTCTGCTTAGTGGCTACATGTTGGGCAGGTTAAGAGTGAGTCTGAGCACTTTGTCCATATCGTGTCTGACGTAGGCTGAAGGAATCTAACTTGGTGTTTGTTGCGTCTTGTGTGGGCTGGAAACGGGAACATGCAGTTGCAAGTGGAGGAGGTGGTGATTAGTCACATTTTCACACACAGAGTATCTCCAGTCAAGGTCACGTATAAATCAAATAGATGTCATTTCATAAACACCCCTCCACAACTGTATTTCATTATGAAAATGGGAAGCAGCACTGTTAATGGGTGTCTAAGGACCAAAATCAATTTAACTTACAGGCACTCGGCTGCTGCGACAGTTGTGAACACGTCTGAATTTTAATAAACACTGATTAGTATTAATATTATACAAGATTTTAAATGTGGCTGCCATGAAATTCTCAATCTAATGGACAAAGAAGTCTGCGTAAGTCGAACTCAGGTTGTCAGCCTTGGCAGCCAGCGTCTTTTCCTTCTCAGAGCTGGCACCCAGTTTAAAACATAATGTTGAGTCTTACCTTCTTAATAAGATGTAGGTGGTTAGAAAGGGTGTCATCCTACAATGGGGCAAATATTTCATATTCTATAAAACCAGGATTTTCTTTACGCAGACTTCTTTCTTCACTTGTCTGAGGAGATTTTCGTGGGTTTGAAGGCATTACTGTCATACAAGGATGCTGTGACACTTCTTGATTTCCAGAGACTATAACAATCTCATAAAGAGGAGAAGGTTGACACTCATTTGTCACTCAGAAACAACAGCAAAATGACGCTGAGCAAACCAGGGAGCGGCAGCGGGAGAATGTGAAAGTTAAGAGGAAAGAAGGAATGAAAACTTGGTTCTTCAGAGCAGCCCTAGGGACAGCAGCCTGGGATCCAGGATGGGCATGGATGCTGAGACAAAGCTCGGAGAATGACGTCACCTCTCAACACGTGTAAAGGACCAAGACCAGGGGTGGGGTGGGGTGGGGTGGGGGCAGCAAACCCATCGGAGTTGCAGACAGCTGACTGAGCAAGCCACACACAGACTGACCCGATTTCCTCATCACTTGCCTCCACCACCCTGTGTACGCAGTGACTGGATTCAGCTGAGAGTTAAAGTCAGAAAGACAAACACTGCAGGAGTCCACATCATGTCTGGGCTCTTTGACAGTGAGACAGGGAAACAGACAGGATGGAGGTTGGTGGGGTCTGAAAACTGGGGAAAGGGCAGATGTCGATCAAGAGAAACAAAATTTCAACTGTGCAAATGAGTCAGTTCGGGATTTCTAATGTGTAGCTGAGCAACTGTGGCTAACAAGAATGCACTGTAGTCTTGAAGACTCCAAAGAACTTATTTTCAGTTCTCACCACAATATAAATATGTGAAACAAAGCGGTACTAACATGCTTGCTTTAGCTATTTCTTAATGAATACATATTTTAAACCATCACATATAGGATAAATACATATAACTTTTATTTCCCAAATAAAATAGGAAATAATGAGGAAGGGACGGATAGAAGAAAGAAAATCCTGGTTTTATAGAATATGAAATATTTGCCCCATTGTAGGATGACACCCTTTCTAACCACCTACATCTTATTAAGAAGGTAAAACTCAACACTATGTTTTAAACTGGGTGCCAGCTCTGAGAAGGAAAAGATGCTGGCTGCCAAGGCTGACAACCTGAGTTCGATCCCCAGGGCCTACATGACTGAAGGAGAAAACCAACTCCCACAAGCTGTCCTCTGATGGCCAAACCTGTGCATTGCTGTAGCACCTGTGCACAAGCTCACACAAACACAAATAAATAAATAAATGGAATGAAAAAGTGAAGATGGATATATTNTCCTGTGGGGAGTGGAGGAAGCCCTGAGTGAGTGAAATCTGAGTGATTGTATGTTTTTGACAGGGGCACAGCCATGTCAAGGACCACGAAACTTCAGACCCATGGGAAAATTACAAAGCCTCTGCCCCAGGGTGAGGCTCAGAGGGGAAGAATCTGGTCCATGCAGATGTTATTATAGTGTGCAGAAAACATTCACCACAGCTTTCTCCCANTGGGTGTTCACTGCCTGGAGATTGCTCCCCTATAGAAACTGCTCCTGCTGACATCAGCTAAACCTGCCTCCTTCATTCAGCTGTGTGGAATAACCCCACCTCCCTGTTCAACTGTATGCTTCAAACACGCTGAGCTCCCGGGTGCTGTGGTTTCTCCATCCGAGAGCCTAGTTCACACAATATCCAATCCTAGCTTCTCTGTGTGTTTGTCTTTTCTTCATTCCTTCACTGCCTGAGTCACATCTGTGTCTGAGGCCATGCAAACATGGGGCCTTCCACAGTTAATATTCTTTCTAATGTGTGACTTGATGGACCCTTCTTACTTCCTGGCAAGCTGCCCTTTGTCCCTGAGTGCCTTCTTTCTAGCACAAGCTCTTCCAAGCTTGCTTTGTGCTTTTCCCTGTTTCAGGAATGGAATTGGTTATCTCTCCAAGGGTTTTGGTTTCTCTCCTTATGGAGCAGTAAGAATGAGACTGAATGCTATGTGTGCCGATTGTCACTGTGGTGTCATTATTTCTGAGCCTTTAGTATACCTTTTAAAAACTACAAGTTCATACAGTTTATTATCTATCCCATTCACAATCATGTTTCCTCTCTGTTTTCAATTCCTTATTATNTGTCCCATCCTACAGTGAGGATTTTGGTGCCTGGCTNTCTTGTATTAAAGACTCTCAGCCAGGGAAACAGATGGACTATCATCATGCCAGCAAGGCTGCTTTAAACACCCTATAGATGCCTCAAGGAAGCCACACTGCAATGACAGCTCCTTGCTGTCCACAGCTCTCAATATAAAAGGCCGTATTCCAGGTATGACTACTTCAAAACACTCCATACCTTCTTGCCATCACCCCAGGAGAGCTCTTCCCCTGGTGGCCCAGTGGAAATCCTGTAATTGGTATAAATATGTATATTTATTTGCATGATGGATTGTGCCATAGTTTATGCNAACACGGGCCTTCATTTGCATAATGGACTTCTGTGACTGATGCAAACACCCTCACCACATCCCCTCTTTGGCTATGTAGGCAGCTCATCTCACTTTTCAGTCATGTGGAGATACCCTGAGCTGCTGTCGGGTGCTGCAACATGAGGCTCAAGGAAAGGCTTGCCTCCTTTCACCTTTACTTGCAAGAGTGGAAAGAAAAATTGTAATTTCCTCCCATGGAAACGGCAAGTGACTTTAGAGCTAAAATTTTTCTGGAAACTAAAATCTTTAAGCAGAGAACTCCATCCTTTTGCATCATTTGTCAACTTTTGNTGGTATAAAAGTTTAACAGTAAAAAGTGTAATATCATTGTTACATAAGAACTGAGATAAACATCAATAGATTTCTGCCACCCTTTTTCCATTTTCTTTTTATCTCCCTCTTCCTTTCCTCTCTTCCCTACATAGATTCTGTGCAAATGCCTATGAATAACACAGATGGATCCCTGCCTTGAACAAATCTCCTCTATTTTGGGAGATGGGCAGTGAATGAATCAAATAAAGCAATGTGGAAAGATAGCAGTCATTTCCTCACCTGACTGTTGGCTAGTATCACCTGTTAAGGTCAAGGAATCAGCTCAATCATCTGAGTCACGTGAACATCTTATCTCCGTCTACTTGGCTCCTTCCCTGATTCCATGTGAGTTAGGNGCAAGGAGAGCAACTTCCTTCCTTCCCTTTGTTTAACTGATCAAAATTTGCTTTCCTATGACAAGTTGGAGATNGGAGCACTGGGGATAAAGGCTGTCAAGCAGGAGCTACTCTGCAAATCAAGTTTCAATTGAGAGATCTGCTTGCTTGTGGAAGAGGGTCACCTCAGCCCCCTCCGCTGACAGATGGTGGTAGCAGGTGTGTGGTTATATTAGTCACAGGCACAGTGCTNTTTGTTANCCCCATGGCAATTATGGCACATTTGTGCTTTGTTGCCAGATCTAACACAAATGCATCAAAACCCCTAACTTCNGAAGAATAGAATAAGCTGAGAAAAAGTTGGCCATGACCGTGATGGAAGTCAAAATAATGTTAGCTTCACATAGACTTCATATTTTGTTCATACATACTATATTGGATTTAGAATCTGACTTTAGACTATAACACAAATACATAAATACAGGATAATCTGAACTTGAAAATAGANACATCAATCCTTCATCTTTTAGCTATTTGCCCAGTAACAAATGATTCTTAAGTCACTCTTGTATGCCAGANGTCCTCTGTATTCACAATCTCTGGATATCCCTAAAACGATGTTAACTCCGTACGGCAATTCCAGTTTGAGGATGATTGAGCCTCTTAAAAAAGAAACAAAATCAAATTTCTAATGAAGATGTCTTGGCACTCAACTCATTCACCTTTTAAGAAAACCATCAAATCTTAGACCGCACTGGGGTATGGACGNGAATTNTATGCCTCCTTTGCTNAATTTTTGTATTGACTTCATGGTCTAAGGGCAGTGAACACTTGAGTATTTCTGTGTCGTTTTGAAGAACTAATGGAATGTATGCATCAAAATACCTAGTCTAGGGATGTACATAGTTGGCCCTCAAAATGTAAACATGANTTGATTTCAAGTCTGATATATGTTTGATCAGATCCATNTGCCACTTGCTACGTGAAATGTGTATTTCTATGACTGTATTGAATTGTTGTCACACTTATGGATTTNGAAATTGGTTTAGNGTCCCCTTCAAGTGGAATTANACTNAAGGGATAGATTTTTATTATTTGTTTTTCTATTTAAATTATTTTTATGTGTACGAATGCTTTGCTTGTATGTACTTCTGTGCACCACAAGTGTGCCCTGCGCCCATGGAAGCCAGAAGAGGGTATACAATACCATAGGACTNGAGTGGTAGACAGTTGTGAGCCACCATGTTGGTGCTGGGAACTGAACCTGGGTTCTCTGGAAGAGCAGCCAGTGCTCTTCTCTTCAGCCCTCAAAAGATAACTTTAAAAAGTAATAATAAATTATTTTACNTCCCAGCTGCGTTTCCCCTCCCTCCTCTCCTCTCAGTCCCAACCCCACCTCCCTCAATTCCTATCCCCCATCAACTCCTCCTCTGTTTCTGTTTAGGAAAGGGCAGGTTTCCTGTGAGTATCAACAAAGCATGGCATAGCAAGCTGCAGTAAAACTAAGCACCTCCCCAGGTATTAAGCCTGGGCAAGGCAACCCAATTTGAAGAGTAAGATCCCAAAAGCCAGTAATTTATTTAATTTTTAATTTTTTTGTTTTAAAAACTTTTTTTGTTTGTTTGTTTGGGTTTTTTNGTTTTGTTTTGTTTTTCGAGACAGGGTTTCTCTGTGTGGGCCCAGCTGTCCTGGAACTCATTCTGTAGACCTGGCTGGCCTCGAACTCACAGAGATCCGCCTGCCTCTGCCTGTGCTGGGATTAAAGATATGCACCACCATGCACAACCCAAGGGATGGTTTTTAAATCAATATGAAACGAAATGCATTTTGACAACATAACTAAGTTATGATGTCTTCTTGAATAATTCATCTCCTCCAGTCCCTAAATCTCTGTCCCCTTCCCGTTCTGGTCTCACTCCTACTCCCCAGAACCCATGAGCTCTTACAGGATGCTCCTTGCTCAGGTCTCTAATATTTTTCATCAGTAAGAATNTGCATGGCTGAAGGAAGCNTCTTGGTTTTTATTTTAATTATTTTAATCCTCCGTAATGACATAGAAACTNAATAATACCCTTTCTGAGTTTTATTCACCTGAGTATTAGTCAATTTAAAAGGTAATATGTGTCTATTTCTATACCTATGTCAGGGTTTAATTAAAATTAACCCCTAAGAGGAAATATAACCTATTTAGAGAAGGGGACTTCTTTAAATATTTTATTGTCCAAGTTTCTAAGTAAGTTGCAAGTGTGTCCTTCATTTTAAAACAACAATGCAGGAGACCAAAAGGGGAAATGAACAGTCCTCACAAACACCCANAATTCCAGGCTAGAGACAGGCTGACTCCATTGTGTGTATCCTTCCAAACCTTGATCATTTCATCAAGATGTCTGCACTTATATAAAACTATGGAGCGTTGATTTTTTTTCACCTTAGAATAAAAATACTGTCCTTAGTTAAGCAAGTATTGTCATTTCACTATTCATTTAACATGTCCTAGCCATGACTTGCCTTGACTCTTACAAAGCTGTTCCCTGCCATCTTTTGCAGTAAAGCACATCCTGTGTAACCCATGCAGCATCCATTTATGGTGGACACTTAGTTTTTGTCAGTTTATCGTCATTATAAGTAATGTTTCAGAAGATGAATGTCCTCTCTCTCTCTCTCTCTCTCTCTCTCTCTCTCTCTCTCTCTCTCTCGCTCGTGTGTGTGTATTTTTAGGTTATCTGAGAATGAGTGTTGTAGGTAATAAATAAAAAATAATAATTTTACTAGATAGTATAAGACTTTGTTGTTAAATACTTGCTCCTTTCACAGATATGGCCTTCACATTTTGCTGATATGATAGAAACCAATTTGTATCCATCTTAATATGTATTGCTTT
>LZPO01044485.1:44904-80096 GCA_001675575.1 Neotoma lepida | reverse complement strand
AATGACCACAGCACTTCAACGGGGATTATTATTATTAAACCACACAGTGGAAACAAGTTAACAGATATTCTTAGGCAATGTACAGAAGCACTGGGAAAACAACCCAACCTCACAGAGATAATGAAGTTTCCCCAGTGAAGAATGAAGCACACAATGCCTTGAAAAGACAGAGCNCGGCAAAAGCTAAGGCATGATTGGGGGCGGGGCTGGTTTTTAAAGAATCACATATGAAAGGGTCATATATACATTTTAATCAATAGAGAAACACATACATTTGACTGTCCAACTCACAGAAATGGGTAGTCCAATTTGAATTAAATGTGTAGAAGATTGGTTTTATATATATATATATATATATATATATATGAATATGATCAAGGCATAAATTCAGATCCTGAGAGAATAATAATAACTGAATACAGGACAAGGAAGAGCCATTTCACATGCTCTTTCAGTAGAAATATAGCAAAAGGAACCAAAGAGAAAATGTTTCAGAGGAACCTGGGGCTTGCAAAATGGGCCAGGTGCAATGAATATTAATTCTAATATGCAAGGCAAGCATTCAAGAGTGAAGGACTAGAGACTGTAATCCATCCTTTTCTATGCCAGATCGAGTGCCATCCATACCATGCCAGGAAATGTTTAACTTAGGGCCTTGAACTCAGTGGAAAATCGAGTAACACCTATAAATTCTATTCATTCCCCTTTCCAGATCATTAAAGACATTAAACTAGACCAGACCCAACACAGGCCCTTGCAACGCCCCGCTACACAGTGCCCCAGAGTTAATCATGCTGCTATCAATCATTGGCCCGATGTTCATAACCACCCAAGCATCCTAAATATAACTATGAATAGATTCTTCCACAAGCCTGTTTTTATTAATGTTGCAAACATCAGAGTCAGAGATTATCTCCTACATTTATTAATTACACAGCATCTTCCTTCTTGGGAATCTTCCTGGTAGGACATGCTCTCTCTACAGATGGATGTTATACATTAGGCATGGCTCCCCTGTGTTCCAGCTATTTATAATTTTCCTTTTTTAAGAGCTGCATCATATCCTTTTAATCTGTTGACGTAAGAACAAGCAAAGCATGGTGTTTCCAACTCACACTTTGTAAAACAATGTAGTTTATTTCTGATTTATTTCTTTGTTCCTGTCTATACTTTTAGCAATATGCCCTAGTTTCCACCCGAGGCAACTGGATAAGTTTAACACCATTTGAGACCTTCTGGGCTTTGTTGCATGTCACGTACATTGCCATTTGGATAAATTACATATTATTTTTAAATTGCTTTAGACTAAATTTTAAAAGGNATTAACTATCTTATTTCTTTCTGTAGACAGTATTTATTTCCTAGATTTGAGAAGCATTCATACCCTCCCTTTAGAGTTATATATCTCTGATTTTACTGCTTATTTTATTTTCCCAGGACTATACCATTTTCAACTCTTTATTTCTCCACCATTTAGTAATAAAACATAGTATGCATAGTTAAGGATCAACTAGTTCTCTAATCAAAATGAAAAAGAGTAGNCCTGCATCCCCACTCCATCATCTCCTACTCCAAGAGACACAGATTTAAACTCTTGGTAAATATTCTGTACTTACCTCGATGACTAAAATGATGTGCTAGGGTTTCTACCACTTGACATCGTGACACTTTGTGCTACCCTATGTGAAAGATGAGGATTTTGCTCCTTGTGTCATCTGTTCCTGTCACACATGCATTCCTTCTTCTTCCTCCTCCCATGTGGTTGCATCATAACTGTTATTAGGCTATTATGAGGGTTTATTTGATTATAGTTATGGAAGTGCTATCTGTAGTTAGATAGATGCACATATACCATTTCTTGCATTTTTGAAATTTTAAATATTTCTTTTCTTGTTTGTTTTAAAATCATTCTTCTACAAGGCTATTAAAATTTTAGCTCATTTTCAATTTCTAATAGTTTTCATTTTCACATTTTCTAATATGTCAAGTTTTATACTATAATACAATGCCCAATAGCTGTTTCAGTTTTTAATAGCATCTTGTATGATTTTATTTCGTCATCATTTTTTTATCATAGAAGCTTATTTTCTCTAACATTTTATTATAGAAACTTTTGAACACATAAATGGTGATAGTATAGCAAATCACCATACGTAGATATATATGCTTCCTAAACTTAATATTGTTACCATTTTACTATGATAGTTTTGTTTGTGTATGCGTATTTTTTGCCAAACAACTTGGAAATCAATTGCAGCCATCAGCTGTGATTTCTATTCCTAAATTCTTTATTATGTGTGAGTTGATCAGGTCATGCTTGTTCACCCAATATTTTCCTGGACTTTCAGTCGTGTGTCATGATGTATCAGGGTCTTCCTAAGTGTATGATTCAGAATGATGAGAATATTTTATCCAAATCTCAGTATCAGTACCATACATAAAATAATTAAGGCTAGTGCTATATTATCATTTAAATTCTACTGTATAACTATATTTTTAAATTTACTTTTATAGCATATATATTTGTATATGAAGGTACATACATAGATGTCTCTTTTCTCCATCACTAGAAACAAAATCAATCATCTAATAAAATGTTTTTAATATCATACATGGAATCTATTGATTGTTTCATCTTGACATAATTTAGGTTATCACTGCATCAAAAGACCTTCATCCTCTACGTAATACCTTAAGTAGATGAGATTGAGGTTACATACATTTGAGAAGTTCATTCAGTAGGTTAGATCATGTACCTCAGAGTTCAACATAGCAAGAAGCACAATTTCAATGTTTCTCATTATTAATGTCTTTTTTGAGTACAAGGTCTCACTACGTAGCCCTGTCTGGTCTGGAGCTTAATATGTCAACCACGTTGGCCTCAGACTTATAGAGATCTGTCTGCCTCTGCTGCTGAGTGCTGGGATTAAGGCATACTCCACCATGCCCAGCCACTATTAAGGATTTTTAAGTTTGAATTCTCAGGTCAGGTGATAATCTCCAGACCTTCCAGTGGAAATGAAATTTCCTTTTGTAATTAGCATAAATCAAAAGCTTGAAGAAAAGCAGAGAGATGCAGATGAGATACCAGTCCATACTCCTCCTGTTGTCCACCTGGGGGAGGATGTGATCCTGTATCCAGTAGCGCCCGTGGGATGCAAGACACTGTTCTTACCCACGAGGACTGATGGGCTTACCTGCATTCCTTCAAATGATTTTCCAAACCATATGCCAAAAAGTAAAATGAAATGGTATCCCACTATCACTACTTCTCATTTTATCAATGACTCCCCAGTTTTATGAAGGAGTCAGCACTTTAGCTGGCTTGCCATGTGCTACTCCCCTCACTCCCACATCAGACTTCTTTTATGCCCCATTGTTCTGTAACTGGCACTTTGCACAGGTTTTCCCTTGTTCCTGGAATGCTACCACCTCCACTTGGCCCCATTCCTCAACTCTGCTGATTGAGTTACTAAGTCCAGCATGAGTTTCAGTGAGGAGAGTTTATACTCAAACCTTAGCAGTATATAGAATGCTTTTAGAATAATGGTGAAGAATGATATTTACGAAAAAAGTTTCAACTGTGTACTCTAAAGGGGAGGACGTCCACAAATTTAAGAGAGCCCGTAAGAGGGTAGGTATCTTGAAATAGTAATTAATAAGCTATAGTGTGGGTTATCTAAGAGAGTGAACACATAGGAGGGGTTTAGACAACACAAAAGATGTTCAGTAAGTATTTGTTGGGTGANTGAATGAAAATCAGAGAAGCCAGCAAAGAGGGAGAATATGAACTTGCTATTCTTTCTACCAACACATATAATCATTAGTAACTTGGTAGAAACTACACNCAAAATGTTGATTTATGCTTTAATCTGAACAGTTCTTACTACCAATAATTCTATTCACCTAGTCTAAGACATCATCAACTGTCCTGTATCTCAGTGTACTTACTAGTCTGGTTCCTTGTCTCCCTAACCTCGATTCCTTTTAAAAAGGTTTATTTTGGTGTGTGTGTGTATGTGTGTGTGTGTGTGTGTGTGTGCGTGTGTGTGTTCATGTAAGGTGTAGGCATGCATGTGCCACAGAACATCTATGGAGGCTAGAGGACAACTTTAGTTAGAGTGACCATGGGTGCCCATCCTTGCCTTTCCACACTGATTGAGCCCGAGTTTCTTCAGAGCTGTGTAAGCCAGCCTAGATGGCCCCTGTGTTTTTGAAAAATGTCTTGCCTTTGCCTACTGTCAACCCTGTAGGGGTGTGCTGGGATCATAAATACAAGTCTGCAAGATNTCTCGGATGGTAAGGATGCTTACTGCCAAGCCAAANGGCCTGAGTTTAATCCCCAGATCCAACACAGTGAAAGGGAAGAACAGACTCGGATGCCTGCAGAGGCCAGAAGAGGGCTTCAGATCCCCTGGTGCTGGAGTTCTAGGTGGTTATGAGCTGTCTGACATGGTGCTGGCAACTGAACTCTGTAAGAGCAGTACATGCTCTTACCCACTGAGTTATTGGAAGCTGAGGAAGCCCTGAGTGAGTCAAGTCCTGAATGTGTATTGTTGACATGAGCATGGTCATGTCAAGGATGTCGGTGCTTAAGCCCCANTGGAGTGGCANAGACTTCTCTGGNTAAAGTTCAGAGGGTGGCAAAATTTTCCTCTGGGGTCTGAGTATGAGTGAGTGACCAGTGTGTATAAATACTAGCAACTTCCTCCTCAGTGACTACAGTCACAGCCTAAGAGTGCTGCCTACAGAGGCATCCTACTGAGACTAGTGAACCTCCCCCCTGCTGTACGTAATAGAAACATTGAGGTTCTGGGTTGTGGTGGTGGTAGTTGCCAATCCATCAGAGCACGCACACCCCACCTGACCCCAGATTTTCTGTATCCACGTTCCTGCCATTTCTTCAGTATCTGTCCTTTCTTCACTCTCTCATTGACCCTAGTCAGCATTCCCAGATCCAAGTCTTGAGGGAATGAGCCATCTCTTCAGCCCCTCTTACAGTTATTTCTTGAGACAGAGTATTGATCTCCAACTCCTGGACACAGTCAATCCTCCTACCCTCAAGTCTCAAGTACCCAGGACAACTGGCATAGTAATAGTCTAGTTTAATGCTTATTTTCAAGAGTAAAAATCAGAAACACTAATATCTTAGACACAATTCAAAACACCTTTTCTTCTAAAACTCTGTTAGTTCTTCTCACAGGACAATTTTTGGTTTTTCAAGGCTGTCCTGGAAGTCCTTTTGTAGACCAGGCTGGCCTTGAACTCACAGAGATCTGCCTTCCTCTGCCTCCCAAGTGCTGAGATTAAAGGCGTGCGCCACAGGATAGTTTTTAACCTTACAGAGAAAAACTAATTTTGAGTCTCATAGCATGAATGAATTTGGGGGTTTCTAGACGTGTAAGCAAAGCTTTGTTAATATGCCAGATTTAATTTCTTCCTTTGACTTTCTTACCCCGATTTTTTTTTTAAATCTTAGTATTTTTCATTCACAATTAACCCTTTGTTCCATAGTTAGTGCCCTTGGCATCTCAGAGAAGATTTACTAGTGTGATCTGTAATGGGATGATGTTCTTTCATTTTCCATGTGAGGTTGCTAATGGCTAAGGACAGGAGCTATGTCCCTTTGCTGTGTGTCAGCCTTCCAGAATAGGGGTGAATCTGCTGAGGATGAAGCTCATTGTTGTCACCTTTGCCATCTTTACCATCTGTCTGGTTTTTCTACCAGAATGATTCTTCTTTGCTTGGCTGCCTTTGTTTTCCAATTGGTTAGTTCAAAATCGTGAGTAATAGCCCTCAAGCGGGATGGGTAGGCATTGTCCACTTGAGTAAGGCGTTCCCTCGCCATGATAGGCATGTAGCCTGTACCTTTTGTGAACGCAAGAACAGGAGGTTGTTGGGTTTTGTTGTTGTTTATGTTTTTGTTTTTGTTTTTTTTACGCTAGATTTTGAGTCTTGATGTCATCTCCCGATGGGAGTTGTGACCCCTAAGGGGAATGTTCTCAGCTGGGGCTTTCCAGAATTAGAGCCTTGACACCAGTGTAAATAATTTAGTTGAGTTTAATGACAAATGGTGCAACACATTAAGTTTTTAATCTGACCTAGACATTGTAGACATGGGACACTGGGAGGTTGACATAAGTCTGTCTTTTCTTCATTCACTGTTGTACAAATTGGAAATGGCTATGGTGATTTTCTCATCTCATTCATGGGATTCTGAGGTGGCCTATGGAATTATGAGAAAGCTTAGCCATTTGGAGGTCCTGGAGGATGAGCAAATGGTAGTATAAGTAAGGTCANAGATGGCTTATTTGCATTTCTTTTCAAAATGTTATCACTATTTGTAAAGCAGAGGAGCAATTACCTCTTTTGTCTCCTCTGAAGCCTCTGGTGTCTCATGTTCATCCCATTCCCCATGTATGCTCGAGGAGCCAGACAATCCTTAGTGTACACTATGTTAGTGTTACTTGTATCTACACAATTTTTCATATACTAGTAGTCATTTTTTCCACAAAACCTGTCATTTTACGTGCAGACAATTGGTATAGCAGACACGTAATATTTTAACGATCACACTGGCTTTCAGAAATCTCCATATCTGTTGGGCATGAATCACTACTTTCAAATTTGCAAATATTTCAAAAGCTTTTGAATATACTTTGGCTCGTAGGTTGAAAACTGCTTTGAAACATGCTCCTTCCCCAAACGACACTGATGGGACAGTCTCCAACACACACACTGTTCTTTAGTTCTTCTTTTNTATGCAAACAGCGGGGAGCCTTGCTGGATCTTCTTTCCTTGTTGGTTGATGCAGCTAACTTTCACTCTAGATTAGTGGTGGTCACTGCTCAGCCTTTCCCCCAGTGCACTGAACTACTCACTATTTTCACAACAGCACTCTCAAAAATGCACTCCACTTCTCAGCAACCCGTTTGCTTTCATTAAAACAGACTACCTTGCACAAGTCAAATCTTATGAAATACCACTCCATATTTGTATTTATACATATTAACCTTTAACCAATATTTGTGTTTTGACAAAAACAACTTGTACTTTTCCTCCTATACACCTATGATCTGTCATTTTTCTCAGGACTCCTGACTCCTGTTAGTAAGGAATAATATAGGGANCAGAATCTGTCTGGCATGGGGCTCATACCTATAATCCCAGCACTTGGGACACCAAAGAGGATTGCCATGAATTCAAGGCCCACCTGGCCTGTATAGTCAGCTTCAGCCTGGGCTGTGAAGTAAAAAACTATGTCAAAGAACAAAACAAATGAANGTGAGTCCTGGATATACTTGGTGCGTTCACTGATACTGGTATCACATTGCTTCTTACTGAGTGCATATACAACACATATATAAACAATTGTATTTCTTTTTAGATTTAGAATTTACGATTCTTTGCTGTTTTTTGTCACCACCTAAGAATATATATTCAATTTTATGTACAGAAGTCACTTGAAGTAATTCTTTGTAGTTACCCATTTGACATCTAGTTAGGTCCATTTATTTCATTTATACCCAGGCTTGCTTTATTTAGGCCTTGCTTCTTTGTCTAATATTTTTGACTATGCAAAACATTCACTGAGTTCAAAAGTTAAAAATAAGCAAGGTATATTCAGAGAAATCTCATTTTAATGCTTAGTCTGTCCCCTCTAGCCAGGAAATTCCAAGTAAAAAACATGGATTACTTTTTAATTCTTTGAGTTTTAAAACATTTAGCAAATATTTATGTAGTATGCCTTCCTTTCTTTTACAAAATCTATTATAGTATGCATGCTATGTTTTACAACTGTCTTTGTTCAGTTGACAGACTGGGGATTTTTATGATGAATGCACTGTAGTTCATTCAGTCCATGCCTAGTGATGGACATTTGAGTTGTTTCCAGTTTTAAAGATTAAAATGAAGGCTGTAGTCAGTATTCTCATGCATTCATTTGTTCTCTAAAGACTGTGACATGTACACTCCTGCTTGTGACGAGTGACTCTCCTCTCATCATTCCAAATAATCACAGAGAAAGAAAATGGTATTTCAGTTTGAGTTCCTACTCAAAATTGCTTGAATAGCTCTTCCAAGTTGAGGGCTGTGTGCCCTCTTGCNTAGGTCTTCAAGGGTATGCCTTTGGGTTTTGCTTCTTTTCCATTTTCAAGTTTTTATATCACATATGAATGGGAATTCATCAACAATAAGATATATTAGTTCTTTGAGAATAGTAGCAAAATTTTCCCATAATTTTGATATCTATGCTTTGACTTTGGATATAGTAAAAAAAATTGATATTTTTAGAAGATTTATTGAGATCTTATTCACATGTGTCTTAATATTCTATTGCTGTGAAGAGACACCATGACCATGGCAACTGTTACAAAGGAAAGCATTTAATTCGGGTTGGCTTACAGTTCAGAGGTTTAGTCCNTTATCATGGTGGGAANCATGATGACCTGCAGGCAGACATGGTGCTGGAGAGTAGCTGAGAGTCCTAAATCTGGATTCAAGGCAACAGGCAGAGAAAGACACTGGCCTGACTTGAGCATTTGAAACTCCAAAGGNCACCCCAAGTGACTTCCTCCAATAAGGCCACATCTCTTAATCCCTGTCAAGTAGCACCACTCCCAAATGACCAGGCATTCAAATATATGAACTGATGGGGACCATTCTTAGTCAAACTGCCACACCATGTAATGCACTTGCATGAAGTACTTGAATAATGAGTTTTAACTATGGTTTTAGAGTTCATTACAATAGCCTATTTAAGAACATACCATTACCCTACCCCATCTTTAGTATCCCTAGCAACTATTATCTACTTCCTCCCTCTACAACTGTTGAGTAGTTTTAAATCCATCCTTGACTTCTTATAGTACATATTGGCTTCAGACGTCTATGTTTTAATTCCTAATTTACCTAGAATTTAACTCATAAATGGCCTAAGGTATGAATCTGTGTCTCANCCCCCCAAAACGAGTAGTTGTAAGACTCACTAGAAAAGTCCTTCAGTTTCCAATTGTTGCTATAATAAATTACCACAATTTTTAGTGCCTTTTAAAACAAAACAAATTCATTATCTTACAATTTTAGAGGTCAGATGTCCCTTGACCCTTACTCCNAGTTAAAATCAGTGTGTTGTCAGGGCTGCATTCCTTCTTTGGGCTCTAGGAAATAGATGTCCTTTCCNTTTTCAGCTTCTAGGAGCTGTCACATTATTTGGCTGAATGCCTTTGTCATCCTGACTTCTGCTTACATGTCATATTTCCTCTTCCTCCTTTGACCTAGTGTTCTTTCTTTGATTAAGAACTTTGTGACTACACTGGGCGCATCTGGGTAATAAAGGATAATTTCTTTCTTTCAAGATTTTTTAAAGTGATCACATCTGAAAAGTCCCCTTTACCATTTGAGACAGTGTATTCACACCTTAGGGTTAAGATGTGGACATCACTAGACAGTGTATTCACACTTTAGGGCTAGGGTGTAGACATCATTAGACAGTATATTTACACTTTAGGGGGTTAGGGTGTGGACATCATTAGTGTATTCACAGGCTTAGGGGGTAAGGGTGTGGACATCATTAGAGGACCATTATTTAGCCTACCATGTCCGACCCCTAGTGTTCTCAGGTGGTATCTATTATTGCAACATTCATTGTTATCTATTATTGCAACATTCATTGTGTCTATTGTTTGGAGCATCTGTTTAAGTCTCCTTTGCAACATTCATTGTGTCTACTGCTTGGAGCATCTGTTTAGTTCCCTTGGTCTNTTCGGGAGCCACGGCCCCACTGTTCTAATAGAAAGGACCTTATAATCTCACATTCTCATCCTGTTGCTCTTCCCTTTAGAGATTTTCTTGGTAATGTCTACTTGTTATTTCATATAAGTTCTAGAACCAACTTGTTCCCACCCAGTGGTTGGTATTNTGTCAGACTTGCTTTACATTTATATGTTAACTTATGGAAATCTGACATTTTTATGTTGCTCATTCATCCTATCTAAGAATGTAAGATGCCTCCTATTCAGGCCAGGCAATTTCCATGCCTCTAGGAAGTATTTTTATGCTTTCCTTATACAAGCTTTGCTCCTTTCTTACAAAATTTCTTTCTGGATATTTTCCTTTTTCATTTTACTTGTAAATGGGGTCTTCTCTTTCACCAGCTCATAAGCTTAGTGTGTAAGGGATTTCTGTAAATTAATTTTATATCTTGGTGCTTTGCTAGTTTATCATTTGGTTTATTTTCTTGTTTAGCCATGCAAATGCTATATTTTTTAAANATTTATTTTATGAATATAGGTAATTTTCCTGTACAAATGTCTGTGCACCATGTGCATGTTTGGTACCCAAAAAGCCCAGAAAAGAGTGTTGAATCCCCTGGGACTAGAGTGACAGATGGTTGTGAGCCACCATGTGGGTGCTANGAATTGAACCTGGGGNGCTTCTGCNAGAGCAACAAGTATTATTAACCTCCGAGCCATCTCCAGCCCTATTTTAAAACATTTTAACATATTTATACAACTGAATTCCTTAGCTATTATTTTGTTCTTTCCCTTTTTTCACTTTTTATTTTGCCATGTTAGCCTAGGGCATTATGCCTGCTAGACAAGAGCTTACCTTACACCCCAGCTATACCCCAGACCTTTTCTTCCAGACTTTTAATCATATAGGTGTTTGGATGGGAGCTCCACCTCAACCTCTGGCACCCTGGCATCCTATACCCAAAGAGTCTGGAATNTTCTGGTGGAAGATTCACCTTAACTCCCCTCCCCCATCTCTTTNCCTAAACCTACCCCTTCAAAGCCTGCCAAACATGGCTCCTCCCCCAGAGAGGCTCAAGACCACTCCCACAGGGTATTTTAGCTGCATCCCAGAAAACAGACAAGTGGTTTTTCTGATCTCTCTTCCCTGTCTCCTCCCTGGGGGGCTGGAGAATCACCAGGGAACACTTTACCCATTAAACTAGGGCTTTTTCTAATTCGATCTGATTTGGATTGCTACGTCTGCAGAGAGGCTTATCGGGGTGCAAAAACTTATCAATAAGGCTATTCCTCTCTCCTAGTTATAGAGAAATGNAACTCAATTTCCAGGCATTATCAAAGAATTCAACCNCAAATCCAGCTATTCTTGCTTCTTCCTTTTAAATTTTCAAACAATCACTTTCTCTTGTTTCTCTGTGGTAGCTAATACCGCCTATGTAATATAAGTAGCAATGTAGGTACTAGGAAACAGGCTTGTTCCCAACGAACAATAACTAACTCTTCTTGGATGCCCCTGACGCAGGCACTCAGAATCAGGTTTTGCTAAAAGCAGTAGCTAACTGGGACTCACAGGGCTACTGAATTCAGGATAAAAACCTGGACCTCTGTCTCCGTCTTGTACCTATCATTTCCTTTCCTTTGGGTCCCATTCCAATGTGGCAGTGGTGACATGAGATTATATTAGTTACAGAACAAGAATAGTCATAAAGCAAAATACACTGGTGGGGACCACAAGTCAGCAGGTCACAGCGAAGCAGGGAAGACTATTGCTAACTGGTTAGCATGTGATCTGATGACATTCTTGGCTTTTGGATTGGTGGAAGTTAGTGGTGAGCTGCTATGGATACATTTTAAAAGTTTCTTAACAGTAGTCACAAGAGTCTTGGCTCAGACAAAGAGATTGGCTGTGTAGGCTTAAAAGGGGACCNAAGGTAGCACAAGATAATTTGACTCTTGTCTGATACAGTTGAGCTCTCTGTAATCTCGAGGTCCACTCATTTGGCCATGCAGAAACATTAATGTGGCTTTTCTTTTTTTTCTCTGGGAACCTCAGTTCACACATCAAAGACAGTTTTTAACTTGTGGGATGTGTCTTTCAGGGTAAACTGAACCCATATGTCCCACACCGTGGTCACTCATGTTTGACTCAAGGATGAGTTATCTCTATTCTTTTTGAGGTAAGAGCTGTGTTTTTGCATTGAGAGACAAAGCAGAGGCAGCGTTTCTTCAGTTTGGATTGGTTTTTTCTTACTTCCCAGTCATCTTATCTCCTTCCTTCCTGATGCCATCTAGACCTCAGGAAAAGACTTCTTATTTTTTTTTCTGCTTGTTATCCTTTTCAGTATAACTGTTTGCTGTTGATATGGTGCGCTCCAATGGTCCAGGAAGAACATGATTTCACAGGACTGATGCTGTCTCTTATACACATCTAGATGTGTATAAGAGACAGCCCTCATGTAATAAGGATTTCTTTGGAACACCTTGCAGACCCACACTAGTGAGCTCTGGATTTACGGAGAGACCCTACCTCAAGGAATAAACTGGAGAGCAATACGGGGAGAAACCTGACATTGACATTACCACAGACATGTGCTTACCTATGCACAGATACACGTGTATCCATGCACACACATCCCTGTGCATTCAAGCACACATGTACACGCACTCTCTCTTACACACACACCTAGGCATGTTTCAGTTGTTCTCATCAGGCAGCAATCAAGCTATTGGCTAAGATGCATTCTATTAAAATAACAGTTTAGTTGGACATGATAGCAGTATACACATCTGTCATCCCCATGATCCCTGCAGAGGCAGCAGTATGAATATACCTGGGGAATATAGTACCTCAGGCCAGCCTGGGCTACACAATGAGTCNCTGTTGCAAAANCCAATAAACAAACAAAATACATTCTAGCTTTGTTGTATTATAACTAGGTATTGGCCATCTTTATTATACCTTGTAGACCAAACTGACATTTTCTTTGTGACTCGATGTTTAAATATTTGAAAAGACAGTTTTTTTTTGTTTTTTGTTTTGTTTTGTTTTTTGTTTTTTTTTGTTTTTAGTAATCAGAGATTGCTATATTCCCAAAGTGTTTACTTTATCATGCAGTTCATTGTGTTTTCTGTATGTTTGGGTCCTTGACCTGTTACGAACAGAGAAAGTTTATTTCTTTTTATTAACTAGTTCTAAATTTGCTCACTGCAAAGGGAGGTAGGTACCTGAAGGGGAAACCTCTTGCATTAATGTACCTTCAAAGCTGTCCTTTCTTTCTGTTTCATCTAAGAATCTTTGAAGAAACTACGGCAAGCTGGCTAAGGTCACTGAGCCACTGGGATGAATTCNTTCAGGTGAGGTAGAGTATCTCTGGCTAACTGTAGTGGGATGCTTGCCCAGAAGCAGCATTTTGCCTGCCACCTCTCCTCTTAGAAAGTGTGCATGACATGAGCTGGTTTTTTGGAGTGCAGTGCCTATGGTGGGACACCTGGCGCAGCCTAGGCACAGGGAGGAGGGTCTTAGACCCGCCTCAAGTGAAAGTACCAGGCACTGGGGACTTTCCATGGAAGACCTTGCATTGGAGGAGGTGGGAATGGGGGGATGGGTTGAGGGGCAAGGCTGGGGCCTGGAAGGAGGGAGGAGAGGGGGTTCTGTGGTTGGTATAAACAGAAAATCTTTTAATTAATAAAAATAAATTTAAAAAAGAAAGAAAATGTGCACGATGACCTTGAATGGAGCATTCCTGGCAACTTTTATGTCATCCATCTTTCCTTTTCAAATAGCTTGTAACCCTAACCTGAGCATGCTCACCCTAACCTGAGCATGCTGAGAAATCTGTCTGCCCCTGTGTGTAGTTTCCTATATGAATGTGTACAGTCTTCCTGTTCCTATATGAATGTGTACAGTCTTCCTGTTCCTATATGAATGTGTTCAGTCTTCCTGTTCCTATATGAATGTGTACAGTCTTCCTGTTCCTATATGAATGTGTACAGTTTTCCTGTTCCTATATGAATGTGTTCAGTCTTCCTGTTCCTATATGAATGTGTACAGTCTTCCTGAGTACAATTGCATGTTTCCTTTGGGGAGGTCATTGCTTTCCAAGGACAACTATGCTCTACTTTCCCAACTCCCTCTCTCTCCCCCTCCCTCTCTCTCTCCTTTCTTCTTCCCTCCTTCCATTAGCCAGTTTCCTATAAGTCACGTGCTTCTACTTCCTTCTTATTTTCTTCTTTTAGTCTGATTAGAGGAATCCNCACGGTGTTGTCTCAGAACATGAAGATTTAGCATCCTGCATGTAGAGGCCATTTAACTCCCTTGTTTACAGTGTTTCCTATTCTATAGATCGACCTTTTATTCTCTCAAAATAAGTTTATCTCTTACACAAGACAAAAACCAGGATCTAAGTGTTTCTTAGAACAATCTCACCCAGTCCCTATTTGAATGATTCTTGATAACCCTCGTCTTGACTGTTTTGCTGCTACTTCTGAGCCTCTTGATGACTTTGTGCTGTGACTCAGATTGTTTTTCAATGTTCCTTCCTGCTGCCTTCATATCTACTTTGCTTACAGCTGTCTTGACATTTAAGCCTTAGTTGTTTTCTTTCTGGCTTCCCAACTGCTGTTGCTATTTTGCTCTCAAACCATTCTCTATGTCCNCACAGGTTTATATATTTTTAATCACATCATTGTTTCTTTGTAGGGTTGCAGGAGTAAAAAGAGGTTTCAAAATATTACAACCTTATTAGGATACCCCNATCTGGGACTTTTCTCCGACGTATTTTTTAACCACATTTACTCCTTCTAGAACCAGTTAGCATCCCCACATCAGCACCTGATTCTGTCCTCTCCAACTTCCATTCCCCCATTTCTATCCAACCAACACTCTCAGTCAAGGACTGTTGCTTTTCTGGACTAGGGTGGTGGCTAAGTGGGTAAAGGCTTGCACTAGTTAGATCCATGGGAGTCACACAGTGGAGGGACAGAGGCTACCCTACCCCTGCAGGTTGTTCTTTGATCTTCATGGGTGTGCTGTGGCATGTGCTTAAGACTGTCATCTTCTGCCATCTTTTCTCCTCCTACTCAGTTTCCATCTCTAGGATCTTCGGCACTCCATGTTGTACTTCTGGGCATTGTGTTGAAAACTTCTTGTCCGTTTTATTTCCGAAGAGTCACTTATAACTATTTTTGATATATGACCACTTAGAAGTATACACATCTTTTAACAATTAGGCCACATTTTATATAATTTACAGATTTCATTCAATTTCTCAACTCTGTGTAAAGCTTTATTCTCTGACTTCAAGACCATAGATTCTCTCTCTAACATGCTTTGTCTGGTGAGGAGATATGCTATATGTAGGAGAATGTTTTGTCTGGGTCCCACCAGGCCCTATGGTCCCATAGGCATTTATAAAATAATTACTTGGAGGCTTATATTAATTATAACTACTTGGCCATTAGCTCAGGCTTATTACTGACTAGCTCTTAGACTTAAACTCAGCCCATTTCTATTAATCTATATATCGCCACATGTTTCGTGGCTTTTCCTGCGTGCCATTACATGTTGCTCCTTAGGCAGCTGGCTGGCATCTCCTGACTCAGTCTTCCTCTTCCCAGAATTCTCCTTGTCTGCTTATCCCCCCTATACTTCCTGCCTGGCTACTGGCCAATCAGCATTTTATTTATCAATCAATCAGAGCAACACATATTCACAGCATACAGAAAGACATCCCCATCAGCTATATGTTTACACACCTGGTGTGAGGGCAAACTTCTACAACCAATTCAACTCTCTTAGCTCTATTTTGGAATCAAAAATTAAATTCTGTGTATATTCACTTGTGTGAGTGCATGCGCACATGTGTGCTTGCACGTGGAGGCCAGAGGTCAACCTCAGATGTNATTTCTCAGGAGCTGCCTACCTTGTTTCTTTGCTGCAGAGGCTCACACTTCCCTGAGGCTCATCAGGGAAGCTAGACTGATTGGCCAGCAAGCCCCAGGGATCTGCCTGGTTCCGGCTTTCCAGTGCTAGGGTTATAAAACATGCCACTGTGTTCAGCTTGCTCTGTGGGCTCTGCGGAGCAAACTCAAGTCCACATGTTTCTATAGCAAGCAGTTTACTGACAGAACTATTGCCATAGCCCACACGTAAGATCTAAATGACTAGTCACGGTTCAAGCAAAATTACTTGAAAAATAAGGTGTGAGAAATGNGTTTATATTCTAACTCCAGTGAAAATTAAACTTTTGGGTTCTATGCCCACTTTTATGGGGCATAGAAGTTTGGTAAGTTTTTCATAGTTACCATAGTATAGAAACAATTCATATTCTGTTTTCCATTTGATTTTCATACTAGTTTTCTTTGCTATCAAATCTCTTAAATTTTTAAATCTTGGAGCTGTAGATGGGGTAGCTTCATGGTTAAGAGCACTTGCTACTGTTCCAGAAGACCAGGGTTCTGTTCCTGCACCTCCATGTTGGCTTACAACAGTCCATACATAACTCGAGTTCTAGGGAACTAAGTGCCCTCTTCTGGCCCCCAAAGATACCAGACATGCACACAGTAAACACACACACACACACACACACACACACACACACACACACAGGCAAAACAATCCCATACATGAAATAAAGGCAATTTTTTAAAAATTTAAATCTTAATGACTACTTAGTATCCCCCACAGGCCATGTTGAAAGGCATAGACAAGCTGGTGTAGACAGAACAACACATTTCCCAATCATACCTATGTACATATAATGAGAAATCTGGATAGAATTGCTTATAGAAAAACACATTATTGTTGTGTTTCTCAGCTCATTGACTGGCCTACATTTAAGTTCTATTTTAATTCATTAAACTCTAAATTCACCATGACTATAAACATTTGTGACAGTTAATCTCAGCTGTCAACTTGCTTGTGATGAGAAGTACATAAGAAATTACTAAAGCAAACCCCAGGTTGGCCTGCGAGAGTGTTTCCAGAGCGGGTAGGAGAGATGACCTGCTCCCAACATGGGGAGCACCACCTCAGAGTAGGAGCCTCACTAAAACAAGAGGGGAGCACCTACCGGCACAGGCACCCCTGCTTTCTGGTTGACGTGAGCTGTCACTCAGCTCTTCCATGCCCTCCTCATCACCATNAACTGGAACCTCTGAAGTGGTGAGTCCAAAACAGCGGTGGAGAACAGCTGAGGAGCTTTTGAGGAAGGGAAGGTCTGTCTACAGCTATAATTATATTTAGATATTTAACTTTTACGCTCTTGCCCAAACTGCTACAGGATCATAGCGTTTTTGTTTGTTTGTTTGTTTGGGTTTTTTTTGTTTTTTGTTTTTTTAGCTTTGCTCCTTTCCTGGAACTCAGTCTGTAGTCCAGGCTGGCCTCGAACTCACAGAGATCTGCCTGCCTCTGCCTCCCGAGTGCTGGGATTAAAGGTGTGTGCCACCACCGCCCCGGCAGGGTCATAGTTTTTAAAAGGATTAAGCACACTGAGCAACATCTGCCCAGTCCCTCAGTGGATTCCCAATACCCAGAGAAATTCATTTTAATTTTTTTCTGTTTATAATTCTGCTANACTGTCATAGTCTTAAGTAGGATGCCAATTATAGTGTTTTGTTTATTTGATTGATACTGTTCAATACTATTCTTTAATTTCCCACTGATAGATGGGCATTCATCTCACTTTAATTTTGTAAAAGAACTATTGTTTCTCTCATCTATGGCAGCTTTAAAATCTGCTTTTAAAATATATTTTTAAAAAAACACTCCTTTTTGATCCCCTCTCTTTGAATTTGAGCCAGATATTCTACTAAAAGAGTGCGTTAGAAGTAATGATATATGGCTTCTGTCTGGTTCCTCACAAGATGCTTGCCCTAAAAATGCAGCCATCATGCTGTGAGCAAATGCAAACTCTACAGAANGCTACAGTTGAGCATTCTGGCTTATAGCCCCAGACAGATCACAGCCAATAGCAACAACCAACTCTACAATATTTAAATGATATCTTCAGATTTTACACCTTCCCTCAAAACCTCCAGATACTGTGGGGTGGAGAGAAGTCATCTGCAGCCACAGAAACCATTGGTGACAAAGTAAGACTGAGTGAAAAGAGCTTCTTCAGCGAGTCTCCTGAAACAGACAGTTGCTTCCCTTCCCCTTGNTAAATGTGCTCTGACTTCCTCAAACAGTGCGCTGACCTCCTTTCCAGAAATCAGGTAAGGAACAATAACAAAACGCACTGCTTGGCTCTAGTTCCTAAAAATCCACACTGGCCACTTGATCACTCACAGCTTTCTAGGTTGCAAGTTTCAAGAAATAAGTAGCTATGCAAGTAAGAGAAATTGCTTCTTGTACCTGAAAGGTCCAATGTGGGTGAATCTGGCTTTCACAATCTTCCCGAAAGAGTTTAACCCCCTGAGCAGGGCAGCAGGCAGTCTGATTGCACGTCTTTGGCTCTAACTGGATGAGTGTCCATCTCTGAACCAGTTACTACATTTTAGGAGATGGCATTGATTAGCTCGTCTGGGTCACGTGAACTTCCTGGAAGCACAGGAATTTAAAATAGAAAATGTGATTTTGATTAGTTTCTATGTTAANATTTAGTAACTAAAGAAAATAGATGGGGTGATGAAAATCAACATTGTAGAAAACCTGAGCAGTACTCCTCTGCCACACCATTCCTTCACAGTTCTTCCAGCCTCTCATACATCTTGCTTGTAGCNGTGCAATCCNTTAACAACGACCTGCCAGGAACATAGATCTGCTTTTGTGTTGCATTCCCTTGTTTCATTCTCTGCCTTTTTTAGTGCTCTGTCATTAACGTAGTGGCTGTTCCGCAAGGCTCCACTGGACACCAAGCGAAACCCCAACTTCAGATAGAATATTACAATAGAAATCTCTAGGTCTCAGCCAACAGCTGTTCAGTTGGTTCTTAAAGCTGAGGCTGAGTTCCAGCATACACAGAGCTAGGTTGGTCCCTATAGGATACACTAATTGGCTTAGACCTGACAGTCTTATAAAACCCACCCAACCAGACTTTGCAGTTGCTAAGATTTTTAACCATAGGGGAGGATCAGAGAAATCTCGAGTGTGAATTCAACAATATTTTTTTTCATTTTAACAAGAAAATTTAAATGCAGTCTGAGAATTCAAAATTTCTTATCATTGTGGCTAAATTTTCATCTGTGATATTATGCAGTTCAGTTCACCAGAATGGAAACTTGAAGGAAGAGAGTATCTAGTATTAAATTTCCAATTATAAAGGAATTTCCAAGTTATAATAAAACTCCTATTTTTTTCCTTTGAAGGCCTTTGTATATCAGTTCCGTAATGACATTTAACAATTAAAAAAATTTTTTTTGAGTTAGAACAAAGAAGTACATAAGTGTTTTGTTACATAAACAGAGGCAGGCTTTCACACAGCAGCCTAGATGGGCTTGGAACTCAATGTAATCTTCAGGCCTCAGCTTCCCAAGGNCTGGGAATACAGGATTACCCATTGTTTTTATTGTATAAATGTGGTCACAAAATTATATTTTAAATACTTTCTATCTTTTGTAGTTACATTTTAAATCCATATTTTCAATAAGTTTTGTCTACAATTCTACAAATACTTTAATTATATAAAGTAGTTTTTGCAATCTGTGAGAATGCTGTTCCNACATCTGTTTGTCATGTGCAGGACACATTATATTTTGGCAAGGCTACCAAAAGAAACATACATAAATATATAGTGATCAATGATGTGATATGACTCAGGAAAATTATAAGAGGATTTATACCTTTATGTCAGTAAAATCAAAGGAAAATTCGAAATTTAATGATAAAAATTTAAATAGTTGAAAAATATAGTTACATTCAAGCTATATCTATTATTATTAATTATTGTCATATTTACACAGTGCATTTGTGGGTTAGTCCTTCCAGATTGGTGTCTACCCCTTCCTTTATGGACTCTACATGTTGACCCTTCACAAAATGGGACATGTGATACTTGTCCCTCATACCCTGACACTCATGAGGTCCTTAGTTATGCTGATGACTTCTCCACTGTGTTAGAAATCTGGCACCTCTTTATTGTTATATGAGCGTGATGAGTGTGTGTGTGTGTGTGTGTGTGTGTGTGCACGAGCCCGTGCAATGGCACACACATGGAGGTCAGGGGACAACTTTGAAAAGTGAGTTCTCTCTTTCCACCATTCCGTGGATTCTGGAAATTNAATAGCAAGTGCCTTTATTGACTGAGCCGTCTCACCAGCCCAAGTCTAGCAGCTCCTAAAGTGCCGTGAGGAGTAGCATCTGAGTTGGAGCAACTCAAGTCTATACTCTCTATAGGACAGATAGTTTATTTGATTGATCCACAAACCCTGTAAATCTGTACTTGCTTAGAGATCAGATATGTGTGTCCTTCAGCCATCAACCATTTCTGGCTACAGACAGAGGGACTGTTTAACAGAGAATGACCTCCNCTCGCTCTCCCGGAGGGTCCGCTTCTTTGCTCCTTCCATTTTGGTTAACGTTGAAAACAGTTTTGCAGATCTACCAGTTGGCCCTCACATTTGTCCTCTTTTCTTCCTTTTCATGAAAGGATGTCAGCTTGGCACATCCAAGGATACATTTCTCAGCTTTCTTCTGTAGCCAAGTGAAGCCAAATGAGATCTATCATATTAGCTTGTCCAGCAGCCTGATCTTTGAATATGCGTGTGGATGAGTGATCATGTTAGTAACTGTATTTGGGTGTTTTCAATAGCAGCTTATGTGATCATTGGAACAGTTTATAAAACCATTGCTACCATGAGAAGCAGCATAATCAATACCATTTCATCATCTTAATGACATAACAGTTATCGGTTTTATCACCTGATACATTTATTGATTGAATAAACTGCCCATGTCAAGATGACTGTAATAAGAAGTTAATGACATACCACAAATAGGTGCCAGACAACACATAATATAGGCTACCATGATGACAGTGAGCAGGCAAATAGCTTAAATGGCATTTGTGTGCCAAAAGAAGGCCTGGTAATGTGCACATGGAGACATGACATTTCATCACCAGAAACAAGTGAGATGCCTACAGATGCTTCAGAAAAGGCAAGAGTGAGACTGGGGAGGGGAGGAGGGTAGCTAAAACATGAAGCCACAGTGGTATCTCTGCCAGACCCCCTGGCTGCAAAGTAACTGCTAGGGAAATTTATGGCATTTTGAAACCAATGCTGACAGCCATCAGTGAAATTTTAACATAAATCTACCACCTGCAGAGTACAAAGTCAAGGTGGTAACACAGCCCATCCTGTTTGTGCCTTTGTGTAAAATCCACCACCTGCTCAGGCTGACTCTGCTGTGTTCTCTCCTTCATTTAGTCTCCAGACTTAAGGCTGGCTGAGCAGAAAAGCTGGGCCACCGCAGCCTGATGGGAATTCCTGGGAGCGATATTATTCGAATTCAATACCTAGGGATTAGAATTGATGCCACACTAGAATATATTAGAATGTCTATATATAACTAACTAGTTCTACCTTATATGAGTACAGAATTTTATTCTAGATTTGGAATGATTGAAGGACCCTCACTTAAAAATAGGACCCTCAATCAAAAATAATATTAAACTAACAGCCTCTGCTTGAACTAAAAGGAATAGGCCTGAGTTCTTAGCTTCCTAGAAATGCTGACAAGAGGCTCCGGGAATTGAAACAGTACAAAGTCACAAAGTCAGGATGCCCCGGAGGGCTATCTAGAAGCAACTGATTAACCACTGAATGTCCCAGCACCGGAGATAGCTAATAGGACAAACAGGTCAACCTGAAGGATGGGATAACTCAGGAACTGTGGAAATTCCTAAGAGTAAGCAGAGATAAGCCAATCAAATGAAGGATCAGATAATTTCTACAGGAACTGTAGAAATTCCTAAGAGTAAGCTAGTCAAAAATGAACCCGTACTAACCCCCCTGCCCTTTGAGGAATTTTGGGGTTTTGCCTTTAAAAGCTAGGCTCACAAAGAAAGAGCAATTCTCCTCCCTGCCTTGTTGTGACGGGGTGCGGCTGACAGGAATTCCGAGCCGGCTTATAATTGTGCATTAAGAATAAACCTTGCTGTTGTATTCTGGAAATTCTTGGTCTCTGGTGGTCTTTTTTGAGGTCCCAATCTGGGCATAACAATGATAATACTAGGATTACCAGCTTCACTGACAAGTTTGTTTGTTTCTAGAACCTCAAAAGGAGGCTTCCTTTTGGGAAAGAAAGTCTCCAGCACTCAAGACCCCCGTGACATGAATTTACCCCTCCTGAGGGTCACAAGTTCCTTCCCTACATTTATGTCTATGTAAAGAGGACCTAGCCTTTCATGCCTGAATCCAGATGCATATTCTCCTGGAAACCCCCCAAAAAGTAGACTATCCCAGGAATGCACCTAAAAGCAGTCCGACAGGAGCAAGCAAAATGACTTTAATTTCATAAAGCCTTGCATGCTGGGTGTCTCCTACCCACAGATCTTGAGAAATATGATGTTCATTTCAGCCCTCTCTCTTAGAATTCCCATTAGTGAAAATTACCATATTTCAGCACAGCCAGGGAGATCAATAATACTATGGTGACCTAATAATACTATGGCGATCTCTTCGTCATGTGCCGCATCAATCCTTTAATGAGTCACTTTGGAGAGCAAGTCATTGCAGCAGGTCCTTGTGAGCTGAATGTCATCAATATCTACACCATAAAACAAATTCTCACCANGGGCTAGGCTTGAGGTGAACAGAAAGAATAATGACAATTGGTCTTTGTATGAGAGTTCGAAGATAGCTGGAAAGCAAGACACTAAGATAAAAAGTTTAACACTTTTCCAGAGATTTCAGAATTAAACACAATTAACTGCTAAATAGAATGAGTAGTAAAAAAGAAAAATGCTTTAAAAAAAAGACTTAATGGATGCCTATCTGGGTTAAGGACTTTCCATGTATTGTGTCCTCTAATTCCCCTACTGCTTCTCAGGTACTGTCTTCCTCTGGGGAAGTGAGGTTTAGGGAGGTGAAGTAATGGGGTTAAATTCATGAGTGGGTGANCTGGCTGGGATTAAAATCCAACCTGTCTTTTCCAACAGCCTGAGAAGAACGGGCCAATTAGACACTAAGGGCGAAGTGCCCTGGACTGAATGAGTCGTAAAGACCATTTAGCCGAGGGATGAGCAAGCTTCTTCCATGTTAGGATATGANTTGCTATGGTCTAAATATTTGTGTTTACACATAGGACTTTCCTCAAAAGTATATAATCCCAGCGTTTGGCAGGATGGTGAGTTTGAGGCGAACATGGACTACATAGCAAGAACCTGACTCAAACAACAATGAAATGAAAAGTCACACATGGAAACATAATCCCAAAGGTAATGGCATTCAGAGCTGAGACCTTTGCACACTGATTGTGTCCGGGGAGTGGAGTCTTCATGAACGGGTTGGTACCCTACAAGAGGCCTATTCTCTTTTTAGAGTGCAAGCACACAACTGAAAGATACCACCTATAAAGCTGGGGATGGATCCTCACCAGAAGTGTCGCCTGTTGCCTCATTGATCTGGGACGTGTGGGAAGCCATTCCTGNTGGTATCACACACTCAGGTTACTGTATTTGTTCCAGCAGCCAGGATGGACTAAGACAGAAGGAAGGCAGGACTGGAAAGTAGAAGCCTGAGGATGGCCTGTCTGATGAGAAATACTTTCCAGGTCAGGGTGTGACGACTTCTCCCTTCTGTCAGTCAGGTTGCCTGGAGAACTAAACGCCAGGTTTTCTCCAGTACACTCACTTTCTTTACATTTTCTTTCTGTGTCATTGGTGATCTGTGTGAATTGGTTTCTAAGGCGCAAAACTTGCAAAAAATGTATATATTCCTTGAGTTTCTGTAAAAAGGTGTCTGGGTATCAGCATTTCCACTTGTGCCCAGGAGCCAAGAAGTAAGCACATCAAAATGTTGGCTTGGTGTTTCATCTTTGAANGGCATCTTGCAATGGCAACTTCACTCCAATTAGGGTTATGCTGCAAACGTGAAGTTCAGTGAAGCCTCTGGACCTGTAAAGGAGAGTCTGTTTTAAACTGGCTGGAGATCACAAGCTGGTATCTCCTATGGTTTCTAAGATACTGTTGACTCCAAATTGGCCCATTGTGTTGTGCCCTCAGGCAGCTCTGCAGTGTGGCAATTGTGTCTAATTAACCTCCTNCTAAACGCAGGATGTCAGAGAGGCAAATCACCAAGCAGAGAAGGAAGCNGTTGCTATCTCTGCCAAGGACGGAGCTAGCTGTTTTAGATTTTGAGGCAACTCCTCTGAAATTTGGCATCTTATTAGTACTATTTGCAGTTCAAGGATGGGGCTTTATAGGTCTTTGATGGGGTTATATTTTAAACCTGAAAAAAGTGAAAGGTATAGAGATTACTTTCTGAATATTAATTGAAGGAGGAAGTAAGATTTCAAAGCCAAGTTTTGGGTCTGTGCGGTTAATGCTGTCTTCCTACTCCAGGTGACAATGTTAGCAAGGTATTTTCTTCAGTAATTTTCTTCCACNTGGCCAGAGCACGTTTTGCCTTATATACAAGTCAGAACACACAGGTAGACTTGAGTAACACTCAGATGCACTGTGACTTTAAATACCAAAGCTTTATTTTCTACTCATAACTGTGTCCATTAGGTCAGCTGGGACCTAGCCTGAGGGAGGCATCAATNACTGTGTTACCGAAGGGGTTTCTATTGTTGCTTCAAACTATCAACAGCTTGAGCATTTAGAACAATGCAGGCTTACAGCCTCACAGGTTCTGTGGGCTGGGGNCCAGACATGGCTCAGCTGGGTGATTTCCTGTTCTGTGAGGAGGCNGCTACAGAGGTGTTGGGGATAGGAGTCTCTACCTCAGGGTCTGCGTCCAAGCTGGTGGTGGTGGATAGGTTTCAGTTCTATGTGGACAGAGAAGGTACAAATAGACAGAATTTGCAACCTTAAGTAACAAGCAGCATTGCATTGGTTAGATATATTCTAGTGTGTAGCAAGTCATAGAGCAGGCCATACTCAAGGGGAGGAGATTGAATGGAATATGAATTCCAGGAATCATAGATAATTNGGGGCCATTTGAGAGTTCGTCTACCACCAACCAAGGCAGAGAAAAGTGACTGTGAAGAGTCATGCATGGCTATTTAAAGACATCACATCATTTTCATTGATATTTAATTTGCCATGCCAAGTCACATGATCACATGGCAAATCTAATCCTGTGTGTGCAGTACATGCCTGGAAGAGGGAAAACCAGAACTTTTGTCTATAGCATCCATGACAACCATGTTTTGTCTATGAAGTAAAATTACTTTGGTCTCTGTAGAGGAACAAACCAATTACAAACAGATCAGCTCATAGAACAAGAGTGTAAACCTTAACCAAGTGAATTGTCCTGTTCTGNCTTTCTNTCAGACGGGCTCCTTAGACACAGATCCGGAGATAGGAAAAGGGTTTCACAAACAGTGTGTCAGGGACATGATCACAGGGGAGTGCAAATGGGAAGGGGAAGAGCAGAAAACTAAAATGAGGTGTGTGATGACAGTGACTGCAAACCCTCTGGCACACCTGAAGCGACTCATGTGTGACACAGGAAGGTCGTCTGTTTTCATCAACTCCCATCAGGCTGAGGGCTGTCTGCATTAGTGGACAGTTTCATCCCACTCCCTAAATGGCTGAGAGAAGTACTTAGGCAAAGAGTTTCATAGGCTTGCTTATGGTAGTACCTGGTTAAGTGCACTGGCATGGTGAGTGATGAGAGATTTNATGTGTAGGGCCTAGCAGCATCTGCTATAATCACTGGCCCTGTCTTATGTTTGACTGAAGTAACTGGACTTCAGAACTGGGTTTTTCTTCTGCAATTGTTATGGGGAGCCCCCTCCCCCCAGAGATGATCTCTCAGACAGTTTATAGCCAGTTAAAAGTCTTTATTCCAGCTAGCTGGGACTACATTCAGGTATTTGGGCCCAAGTGTAGCCTTGAGTGCTTAAGGAAAGGGTTTTTAAAGGTAAAAACCACATCCTGGTATCTCGCTCAGCAGCTTCAGAGTAAAGTTTTACACAAGCAAGCAGTTTAACAGAAGCTAAGATAAGCTGTTAACTTGAGGAAGAGGATTGCACAAGCAGGCAGTTTAACAGAAGCCAAGATAAATTAGCTACGGCATCTTGACCTCAGTTTCCTAGAATAGAGTTGAATAATTTTCCATGGGGCTTGTCATCAAGGAGATCAAATTCTAGTCAAGCCTAAATTGGATTGTCAGCAACATGGGGGAACTTCTGTATTGTCTTTCCCTGTCACACAATCATGCACTAAACAGCNGTGTTTTGGTCAACAGAGTNAATCACATATGACAGTAGCCTCACAAGATTACATGGAGCTAAAAAATTTCTGTGACTTGTCAGGTATAATTGTTAAAATATTGTAACATAACACATTACTGATGTGTTTGTGGTGATGCTAGAGTAAACACACTTTCTGAATTAGTATAGTAATACAATATGTACAGCACATATTTGATAATGAATATAATACTCACATACACACACCAGAGCTTTTGTTTTAAGATAGAGTCTCACTCCCTGGCTAGCCTAGAACTTGTTATGTAGACTAGNCTGGCCTTGAACTCATAGAAGTCTGCCTGCCTCTGCCTCCTGAGTGCTGAGATTAAAGGAATGTTCCACCAATGCCCAGCAGCAATTTTTTTTAATGTGTGTCTGTACTGCAATAAGAACTCTGTATTTATAGCCCATTAACCCTTCTGGTTTATAGTCATTGTTATTACCTTCATTTAATATCTGTAGTGCACTGTGGGCGGTGCTATCTCTAGGCAGGTGGCTCTGGGTTATGTAAGAAAGCAGATGGAACATGAACCAGAGGAAGTGAGCCAGTAAACAGTATCCTTCACAGTCTCTACTTGTTGCCTCTAGGTTCCTTCCTTGAGTTCCTGCCCAGACTTTCCTCAGGGGTGGACTGTTACTTGGAAGTATAAGCCAAATACACTCATTCCTTCCCAAGTTGCTGTTGGTAGAATGATTCAACACAGCAACAGAAAAGCAAAGTAGGTCAAGATGTCNTAATAAAGTGGCATGAATTGGGAAGCTTACACAACAAAAATGTCTTGTCTCACAGTTGTGAAAGCTAGGGGCCTAANATAGGGTATTGGTGGATTATTCCTTCTGAAGAGTGTAAGGAAAAATTCATTCCATGCATGCCCCTAACATCTGATAGCTTCCTGACAGTCTTCATCACTGATGGAAGCAGTACTTTGACATTTATCTTCATCTCTATAATATATTATTTGTGTACAGCTCTGTGTTCAAATTCCTCCTTGTTATGTTACTGGCTGGATTTTAATTGAATAACTTCATCTTAATTACTTATATCTACAAATGACCCTGTTTATAAAATAAGGGCATGTTCTGAGGTACTGGGGGTAAAAACTTCAACACATGAATTTTGAGTAGACACAATTCAATGAATTTATATCATGCAATTTAAAATGATCTCTGCATTGATCCAAAGTCAAACCTGCCACCTAAATCCTCAAAACTACATGATGTGCATGTCTTTCTTTGTAGGTTTATAGATGTCTTCCTCTTTTCCATTTTTAACTAATTTTAAAGAATAGTTTGCTTTTCCCTAGTTGTTGGTGGTGGTGATGTGTGTCCACAGAAGGATCCTCAAAGACTAGTGGAATCTGANGTAGCGAAAATCCCAGGTTCCTTTCTCACCTGTTAGGTTCCCCAGCCCTGTGTACAACCACAGAACTTCCATCTTGGGGCTTCAAAGTATAAAACTCTGTATGTCCCTAAGCTTCTTGGAGTGACTTGGATGTGGCCTTACTCTCAGGCCAATACTTGGAAAACTTCAGTGTAGAAGTCCACTTACCACAGTCTTTGATTCCTGCTTGTCAAATCCGTTGCCATTTTTACATGTTTCTGTCCTTTTGTCTGGGGTAACATGGAATGCCATTTCTTAAAATTCCAAAGCTCCAGTTTGGCAGATCTTCACCAGTGAGTATGTTTGGGGAATACTGAATTAATCACAATGAAATCAATTTACTCATTTTACAATAGGAATGCTCCAAAAATTCAATAGGGTAATAGGTGAGTAGGTGTGAGGTTATACATGGCACCTTTTGGTCTTACTGCATGGCAGAATTTTTTTTTGCCTTTCCCAATAGACCATTCCTGTGAAAAACATACTTAGGGAAACTAAACCTGGTGTCATTTCAGGAAGTCTGCCTTCCAGCTCCAACACATTATTCAAAGAAGGTAAGAGCTCTTTGAATCTCATTTTCCTTATTTATAAAATTGAGGAAGTTTGCTCCAAAATATTTTTATAACTTGTAAAAGCAATTTACTTATTTCAGATTCACATATGGTGTGATGTTATTTAATATAAAATCTATTTTACTCTGTTTTTAAAGGTAACATTAATTTTTATTTCAGTATCTTAGTCTTGAAGTCAAGGAGAAATATTCAGTGAATGTCTAGAGAAAGTGGTGAAGATACTGAGGAGAAATGGAAATAATTGAATCGAAAGATAAATAAAATCATTTATTCATTTACATGAACTACATTATACTTTATATACCAGAGATTATCTTCAGATATTTTAAGATGTCCTCATGTAGCAGGAATGAAGCTGAAGAGGTGGTAATGTAATTACATATTAAGCTATTTTATTATAAATTACCTCCCTTTATCTTTTTTATTAACATTACTGAATTATATAGCTTATTCAAAATATATATGTAGCTAGGTTATGCCATCTTTGAAATTTATTTCAGGATGGTAAGAAGGGCCTGGAAGTGACAGATCATTATCTACTACTGGAATAGAGTGGTGCAGATCCTACCATGACACATTGAGAGGAGCCCCTAGAAAAAAGAAGATGAACTTTGGCTGAAGAGTCAAAAAACTCAAAAAGAAAAACCAAATGTACTGCAACATCTCTGTCTCTTCCTGTCTTCCCTCTCTAAAGCCCTCAGAGAAACAGACATTGGAGTTNGACTGCTTTGAGTTTTTTTAAACATAATTTTTCCCNTTAAGCTTTTGAAAACTAATTACATCATCGGATGCTGAATTTATTTCTTTGCATTAATCAAAGTTGTGTTTTAGGAGTCCTGACAGANCATAAATAGAAAAGCAATTCAAACCCTGAGGCTGCTTGGTGTTTATTAATACCCACACTTCCATCAGCTTGAGTAATGATAATGCTGATTAGGCTTTTAAAACAATCTACTTCTGATTGAATACATTGTCTTGCCAAGTAAAGGACAGACCTAGATCCGGAAGATATCCAAACATAGTAATTATAGTTCACATTCTAGGCTATTAAGCAATTTGTCTGGCAGTTAACGTTCTATNTGACTCTTTGAACCACCAGTTTCATAGTACATAGCGCTTGGGTACCATCAATGATGTAGGTGTTATCCGGCTGTCATAGGAAATGGGGCAAAGATGAATGGTAGTAACAAAAAGAGATGGCAAGAAGGACAGCACTAAGCCTGAGTGCTCTATCANTTGTGCAATAAATTCCCCTCAAATGTGGTTTAAAACAACAGACAGCTTAACTATATCTGATAATAAGGGGGTCAAGGACTCAGGAAGGGTGCAGTGAGGCAATTCTGCTGCTGCAGTGGGGTCATTCGGGGTGTCCAACTGGAGGGCGAGCAGGTTTGAAAGGTTCGTGGTGATCTCATTTAGATGCTCAATGTCTTGTCAAGGCTTGGGCAAGCTCTTTGTTCCCCTATGACTCTATTTTCTACAGATAATTGGGCTGTTTATATGCTGGCTCAGGGCTGTATTTGCCGAGATGTGAAGTGAAAGCAGCTGGTTTCTTCTTGCTCAGAAACTAGTGACATGTTGTTCCTGTTGCATCCTATTGGTTAACACAGCAGCAGCCGGTCAGAGGGAACAAAAACAGGTCTCACCTTTCAATGAGGAAGGACATGAAGAATCTCTGACTAACTTTAACTGGCTGCAGTACATTCACAGAAAAAGACGATAAGAAGGTTGATGGAGACACACTGGACCTTTCAAAAATGCAAAGTGCTATGTCCACGTGGGCAAGAGAAGGAGAGAAAAGGCCCACTGAAAGATAACCACAAAATCCAAAGGCCCTGCCTCTTTGATTCTCAAGAAGCCAAAAGATTTAAAGTTATAATTTTAAGTAACATGGCACAACCGTGCTAGTTAATACAAAAATTTATAGCAGACTAATATTTTTAGTGGTCATACGATGTATATCTTATTTCTGAAGGATTACTTCTCCAAAAACTCTTTTAGAGTGAAGAAAACATAAAACAGATGAAATAGTAAATGTCCCCACCTAGATTTCAAAATGGAGTTTCTGAAGTCCATTTCATGCGAAAGTGAGAGTCAGGTTATTTGGAGCAAGCAAAATTTGCAGTTTCCATTGATCCCAAATCTGAAGAATCTAAGAATAGAGGTTACAAAACAAACCGCAGAGCAGGAAGAATAGAGNTGTGAGTGCTTTGTGGGGAACTGGGGGTCGTTACCCCATTTGCACTGCTATGTACTTTCTGTAGGGGAATGCTGCAGAGATGTGAGGCATCTGTGTTAGGAAACACTGTGCTCTATTGACACAACCAGACAGCGGTCAGGACAGCATTGCAGTGCTGGCTCTCAACACTAGCCCTGCAGGAACTGCGATAAAAATGGATTCTTTCTACCTGGGCGCTAAGAGGCTTTTCATGTTCAGCAGGAAAATAATAGATTTCCTCCATCTGAACATTTGTGTTCTCCTTCCAAAATAAAAGAGAAAGCAAGATCAATGTTAAGGCTTTTAGATAGAGATGGAAAGGGGCCTGGATTCTCAAACTGTTTGTGTTATAAAGGAAATCTGTCTGGAAGTCAAACACCCGAAGAGGGGAAGAAAGACAACAATTGGAAGCCATTCCGCTACCCAGAAGACTGCCTCGGGCTGTGATGATTCATCTGTCCCTCTGCACCTCAGCAGAGAGCATGGGGCAGTGGCAGGAAAAGCTTTGAACTTGACATTGTGTGTCTATACATCTTGAACCTAGTGAAGACAGCACGTCCTAAACTGGATGAGAATAAATCGTTTTTACTCTGCAAAACTGAGGTTAATTTTCCCACCATCTGAAGAAATAGAAGACAGAATGGTGGGTCAGAACTCGTTGGGTTTGAATATGGATGTCACAAGCTACATTTCAGAATTCCTGATTAGTATACACATTCAAAATCCAGGTTCAGTAGATAAAACTGCTGTTATGGTGTAGCACTTACTTTAACTTATTTACAATGAGTGTATTTCTGACACCACAATATTTTTCTGTAGTTATCATTGGGTGTGGTGATTATATTGTGTCCCCCAAAATATTGTGTACCCTAATAAAACTTATCTGGGGTCAGAGAACAGAACAGCCACTAGGTAGACGTAGAGGCCAGAAAATGGTGGCACACACGCCTTTAATCCTAACATCTGGAGGTAGAGATCTATCTGGATCTCTGTGAATTCAAGGCCACACTGGAAACAAAGCGATTTACTCAGTCTAGGAGAGAAAACAGAGCCAGGTAGTGGTGGCACACACCCTGTCTCTTATACACATCTAGATGTGTATAAGAGACAGGGTGATTATATTGTGTCCCCCAAAATATTGTGTACCCTAATAAAACTTATCTGGGGTCAGAGAACAGAACAGCCACTAGGTAGACGTAGAGGCCAGAAAAATGGTGACACACATGCCTTTAATTCTAGCATTCCAGAGGCCTGTCTCTTATACACATCTAGATGTGTATAAGAGACAGTACCTGTTCTGTTTCTCTGACCTTTGAGAATTTATCCCAATACGTGGCCTGGTGTTTTTTATTAATAAGACTGTTTAAGATTCACATTACATCTGGCACCCAACGTGATGCCTTCACCCCCAGAATTGGGAAATTTGTAGGGAATTCTCAGGAAGGAGGAGGGAAGAGGATGAGAAGATAATAATTATAAATATTTTAAATGGTTGACTATTACTGACTATACTGGCCCATGGGAAAAATGAAAATAAGAGTTGCTTATTATCTTCAAATTTCATAACAAGTTTTGAAAGGTAAGCAGTTTTATTTCCAGTTTTGAATATTATAAAACAAATAGTAAGGTCAATTTTTTAAATGTATTTTTATTTTACATGTGTGTGCTTGGGTATATGTAGGTGTACCTCATGCACGCAGGAGCCCAGTTAGATCAGAAGGAGGGTCAGATTCCCTGGAAGCAGAGGTACACATGGTTATGAACCAGACATGGGTGCTAAGAACCAGACTTGGGTGCTGAGAACCAGACTTGGGTGCTGAGAACCAGACTTGGGTGCTGAGAATGAGACATGGGTGCTGAGAACCAGACTTGGGTGCCGAGAACCAGACTTGGGTGCTAAGAATGAGACTTGGGTGCTGAGAACCAAACTTGGGTGCTGAGAACCAGACTTGGGTGCTGAGAACCAGACACGGGTGCTGAGAACCAGACACGGGTGCTGAGAACCAGACATGGCTCCTCTGTAAGAACAGGAAGCTCTCAGAACTGCTGAGCTCTCTCTCTAGCACTCCTCGAGGAAGGCACATTATGGAATCTTCCTGGGGTCTCAATGCTCAGAGGTCAGGGGGTNAAAGCCAGTGTAGAGAACANTATCAAGTAGGATGCTTTTTTCTATGCTGTGTAACCTTGGTAGATGTCCTGGCTGCATAGACTTACTTTGAACAGATTGTGTCCACACTCACAAATCTCTTCACTATGAGAGTAAAGGGAGGTGGTTGGCAACAAGGAGTGGGGTTCCACCCTTTGTCCGTAGGTACTTTATTCCCTACTTTTGCCAGAAAAGCAGTGGCTAAGGGTTCCCAGGCTGAGACCCGAGTTACTAATCTTCAAAATCTGAGCCCATGAGTAGATAGTGTAGGAGCTAACACAGTTTGTGGTANCAGCAAGATTGTCTCTCAGCTCCACAGAGATGAGGTCATCCTTCCCAGTGTAATAAACATCATGATCTTTGTCAAGATTCATAACCAATTACAGATGTATCTGGGGTTTTTCCATTACATTCTTCAAGATACTCCGTCTCAACTTCATAACAAGTGATGTCATCACTAACGTCTCCAGGGACAGAGGGATTTCATGTGTCTTAAATCTGTGTCTAGGTTACAATGATGTAGCTAAGTCACGCTACAGTATTTGAAAAGTATGTGACTCAATGTTTTCTTTGGATCACTGAAGTGCAGTCATTTAAAAGGTCCAAATTTAAATTTTTGGTTTGTTTACCAGAATAGAACTGACTACATCCAGAGTTCTATGCGTTCTTTCAGGAAGATAAGACCTGGTTTCATTCCACTCATATGAAGAAAAATAACCACAGATGATACCCTGTAGCTTATACTCTCTATAGCAAGTTTCCTGTTTGTCCAAATTCCTAAGGATTGAAGAGCAAATAATCAGAGGACCTTGGGTAGAAAGGGGAGAATGGTAGGGCAGGATGGGAACCTTACTTCAGCAGACAGTTCAAATAAGGGGGGTTAGAAATGAATCTTCCAAATAGTTTTTAGCTTTTTATATGTGATACAAATATAAAGAATGTGTTATTGGTATGTTTCATGAATTAGTGTAGGCATTGCATGCCTAATAATGTACATTTATAATGAGAAAAGGTCATTTTCTGTGCTGTCCACCAGATGCAGAAAGTCATCCTGTGAGAAGGACCCCAAATGACATGATCAAGACTGGACATAAAATCATGGTAGGACAAGCCACAATGTTTAAAAGGGTTCAGCACACTTGACCTTGATCTGAACTGAATCAAGCATATGAAACTTGTCAGCAAGGATTTCTGGAGTAGACTGAGGCAAATTGTTTGGCTGGACAATTCTCTAGCCAAGTGTTGCAATGGAACATGTGGGAACTAAGTCTAGCCCCACACCAACTGGAGTGAGAAAATCCAGGATTTAAGCACCAGAAGTAAAATATTATTTCACCATTGTTAGGTTTTCAAGTTATTAGTCATTCCTAACAATGGGAAAAGAGTCTTAAATTTTTAATATGACATTCATTTGTATGTGTGCATATTTAGATGTGTGTGAGTGTGCACATATGTGGTATGAAGGAGGTCAGAGAAAATTTAGGGGAGTCCACTCTCTCTTTCCATAATGTGGATCATGGGGATTTGAACTCAAGTCATCACCCTTGGCAGCAAGTGCTTAAATCCACTGAGCCATCTTGCAGGTCCCAAAGTAGTTTTTATTCTGGTGCCTACACTCTACTTCCACTCAAACGACAAATTAAACTATACCCTGAANAGTTGTAACAGTCCACCCAGAAGATCATTTTCTAGCAGTTTGTTTGGCCAGCTTTTGGGCCGTGATTNGGGTCAGTCACAAAGAAAGAAAGCTGGAGCAGTGACCACTCACTGTCCCTTCGTCAGAGAATATAAATCAAGGGCAGCTACACCTGGAGTAGAGGAGTGAGGCATTGGAGCTTTCTCTGTGGCCGGTGGAGAACAAGTAAGCGCCCCCTGGAGAGGACTCTCTTAACTTCGTTTTCATAATTAGCTTAGCCACTTTTCAAAGACACACTGTGATGCTCACAGAGATAGAGCTCCAGCGACTGGCTCACTGAAATATGTTGGCAGGCAAAGGGGGGGGGCAGTGCACCTCACATCCTTTTTCCCTTAGAGAATTGGAAAGCACTTTGAAAATATATTTAGTGTCGTTGAACAATTCTGGACTCACTGCTGGTAGCATTTACAGAAGCCACATGGGGATAGAGCAACCTCCCTTTCAAATATCACACTGAGATGAAAGTAATGATCTAAATTTCCTGTCCCATCCAGGGTGTGACAAAAGCTGATATGACACTGGATCCTAGGTGCCAGAAACCTAGGTCTCCCTGTTGAGGCCCCCTCTCCTGCTGTATCCCTTCCAAGCTACCACTAAGGCCTGGAGGTTGCCTCCTAGCCCCAGTGACACTCAGCCTTCTCTCTCAGCAGAACTACTGCCCCCTTCCCATTTCCAGAGCTTGATGGGAATGTCTTTCTAAAAATGTGTTGCTCTGATTGGTTGATAAGTAAAGCTGTTTGGCCAATGGTGAGGCAGAATAAGGTTAGGCAAGAGATTGGAACGAGAAACAGAAAGCAGAGCGAGGANACGCCATTTTGGTCATTGAGAGATCAGCATGTAACGGCACACAGGTAAAGCCACGTGGAACACGTGGCAACATAGATTATAAAATGGGTTAATTTAAGATGTAGGAGATAGCTAGCTAGAAGCCTGCCACGGCCATGGTTTGAAAAATGATATGAGCCTCTGTGTGATTACTTGGGTCTAAGCGGCTGTGGGAGAGAACGGGGACCTGACAAAAATTTGACTACAAGAGCTTCCTTCCTTCCTTCCTTCCTTCCTTCCTT
>LZPO01044485.1:28156-40722 GCA_001675575.1 Neotoma lepida | reverse complement strand
GGACAACACTTTCTACTACACCTAACCCAACCTGTTCTGTCCATATCAGACTTGGAACTCACAAAAGAAGTCCCCATACCGAGATATAATTGAAGAAATATAAACAAAATAAAAGATCAAACCAGTGTCTTCTCTCCCAAACCTACCAGTCCTGTAGGAATGTTTACAGATGAGAACTACCCAGATAAAGCCTGGGACACAGAATTTAAAATAACAATCATAAACTTCATCAAAGAACTCAAGGAGATTAAAGAAGACACAGAGAAACAGTTCGGTTAAATTAAGGAGAAAGAGCTAAAGGAGAATAAATATCTATGTGATNCCCAAGAAAACACAAACACGAGGCCAACAGAAAGGAAGAGGAAAATCCAGGACTTGAGAACGGAATTCAGTGAGAAGACAGAAACATTGAAGAGGAGTCAAGCTGAAATAAAGATGGAATTGAAAAATCCCAATAACTACGTAGAAAACTCAAAAGAAAGCCTTACAAGTAGAATNAAACAAGCAGAAAACATAATATCAGGACTCCAAGATAAAGGAGGGGATATATACCAAGTCAACACAGAATATTAAAAAAATTTAAAAACACAGAAAAGNAACATACAGAAAATGTGGGATACCATGACAAAAACAAACCTTTGGATTATAGGCATAGGTGAGGGAAGAAAAATCATGAGTCAATGGACTAGACCAGATCTTCAATAAGATCATAAAAACAAACTTCCCAAATTAAGGAAAGGCACACCCTTACAGATANATACAAGAAGCACACATAACACCAAGTAGACAAGCCAGAAGGGAAAAGCCCCATGGCACATCATAGTTAAAACATTAAGTATATAAANCAATGAAAGTGTCTTGAAAGCTAAAAGAGAAAAATGCAAGTCACATACAAAGGAAAACTCCTCAGGATAACATCTAATTTCCAATGGAAATATTGAAAGCCAGAAGAGTCTGCAGCAAGGAATGCATTTCAAGTTCTAGAAGACTATGATGGGCAGCCTAGACTNATATACTCAGCAAAACTATTTGCCATAATTGAGTAAGAAATAAAACATTTCCANGATATAAATAGCCTAAAAAAGTTTGCACCCAACAAAGCAAACCTAAAGAAAATACAGAAGGCAATATTTCCAGCTGGAGAGAGGGATGAGCAGGCATAAAGATGATGGGAGGAAATATGAAGCCATAATCATTAGAACTGAAACTACCACACAGAACACAAGAAAAATCACTAACGTGATAACTGCAATTAACACACACATTTCAATAATAACTTCAAGTATCCGTGGCCTCAATTCTCCAATCAAAAGACTTAGGCTGACTGAATGAGACAGGAAACAAAATTCATTGACTGTTGTCTGTAAGAAACACATCTTAATTTTAAAGAAAGGCACTGGCTTAGAGTAAAAGGACAGACAAAAGTATTCTAAATGGGACCAGGAAGCAGGCAGGCATTGCTATCCTAATATCCAACAACACAGACTTCAAACTAAAACTAATCAGATAAGATTTGTTTTAATCAAAGGAACAGTTAACCTAAGCATATATACTCCAAACTCTGAGCCACTGAATTTCATAAAAAGTGTACTACTGGATTTAAAGACACAGATTAACATCAGTGCATCAATAGTAAGTGTTTTCAATACTCCACTTTCTCCAATAAACAGGTCATTTGCACAAAAATAGAGAAACATCAGAATTGTTTCTGTCAATAATTGACATCCTGTATCAAATGAACTTAACAGATAGCTGCAGAATATTCCACCCAAACACCCAAAAATACATACTCTATTAGGCAACACACGGAACCTTTTCTAAAACAAACCACATCCTGGGACACAAATCAAATCTTTACGAATGCAAAAAGATTGAAATCACTCCTTGTATTCCATCTGACCACAATGCAATAAAAATACACAAACTCATGGAGATTAATTGATTCATCACTGAATGATGAATTGGTTCAAGAAGAAATAAAGAACAANATTAAAAAAATTCCTGGAACTAAATGAAAACAAAACCTCTGGGACATAATGGACGCAGTCCTATGAGGGAAGTTCATAGCTCTAAGTGCCTACACTAAAAATTAGAAAAAGCACAATTACATGTCTTAGGATAAAACTCAAAAATTTGAAAAATAAGACCAAACCAAGTCCAAATTCCGTCAACAGCAAGAGGTAATAAAACCAGATCAGAGATCAATGAATAGAAACAAAGCAAAAATACAGAGAATCAATGACCTAAAAGCCGGTTCTTTAAGAAGGTAAGCAAGATTGTCAGACCCATGGCCCAACTGACTGAAGGAAAGAAGAGAGGACCCAAATGAACAGAATTAGAAATGAACAGGGAAACATTACAACAGGCACCAAAGAAATTCTGACTATTGTGAGGGAATATTTTAAAAACCTGTATTCAATNAATTTGGAAAACCTAAAAGAATGGATGAATTTCTAGAGTCAACAAAAACAGCAAAACTAAACCTAGAAGAAGCTAACAACCTAAATAGAGACATTCCAAATAAGATTTTAANAGTAACCAAAAGCATCCCAACTTTAAAACAAAACAAAACAAAACAGTTTAAGGATTGGCTGTAAATCATCTTTGAAAGTCTGGGAGAATTCTGTTGTCCACCAGTCTTTCAAAGATGATTTCCAGTCAATCCTTTTTTTAATTGACAAATAAAAACTATATTTATATAATACCAAAATCTACTGTGATGATTTGATATATAAATCACTGTGACTTAATCAATTTAACATGTACATTATATTACACATTTAATATTTTTGTGGTGAGAAATTTAAAATCTCCTATCAATTTTCTAGTATTCAGAATATGATTGTTAACTATAATTAGCAGGTTGTACAACAGATTTCCTGAACATATCAGCAAAGTCAAACTGAAACTTGGATTTATCAGTTAATTGTTAACATTGTTTCATTTCTTATATCTATTTTTTATTCATCTATTTATTTTACATTCCAGCTGCAGCCTTCCCCACTGCCACCACCCAATCCCCTCCTCTTCTGTCTCTGACCAGGAAAGGGCAGATCTCCCATGAGTATCAATAAAACATGGCATATCAAGTTGCAATAAGACTAAGACCCTCCTCTTGTATTAAGGCTGGGTAAGGAGACACAGTATAAGGAATAGGGTCACAAAAGACAGTCGCTACTATTAGGAGTTCCACAAGAGCAGTCAATCCTTCAAATGTCCTAAACATAGAAACAGAAGAACACCCCAAACTCCTATGAAGTCAGTGTCACTCTAATGTCTAACCCAAGTAAAGACAACAAAAAAATAAAATCACAGGCCAGCACCCTGATGAACAGACTCAAAAATAGTCAATAAAATACTTGCAAGTGGAATATAGACATACTCAAAAAGATTATACACCATAACCAAGTTGGCCTTATTCTTGAAATGCAGGGATCATTGTGCAAGCCCACAATGACTCCAGTTTGTGGCTTTATTTCCATATTAACTCAAGGTCAGAGATTTTGAGTTTGTTTTGCTCCACAAGNCTCCATTATGACATCACNATGCTCTACTATGACATCACAATGTTCCATTATGAGATCACAGTTCTGCATTTTGACATCACAATGGTCCATTATGACATCCCAATGTTCTACTATGACATCATAATGCTCCATTGTGACATCAAAATCCTCTATTATGATCTCACAATGCTCCATTATGAAATCTCAATGCTCTTTTACGACATCACAGTGCTCTATTATGACATCACAATGGACTATTATGACATTACAATGCTTCATATGACATCACAATTCTCTATTATGACATTACAGTGCTCCATTATGACATCACCATGCTCTACAATGATATCACCATGCNCCATTATAACATCATAGTGCTCTACTATGACCTCACAATACNCCATCGTCACATAACAGTGCTCCATTATAACATCACAGTCTACTATGACATCACAATGCTAAATTATGACATCACAAACTCAGGGCTGCTATGGTATNGACTTAGAGCCCTCCTGAATCTATCTTGTGTCTCTGTCTTTTTCTTTTACATTTAAGTCTCTATTTTTCCTATGTATTATTTCTCAATCCTCACTCCCCTATTCAGGACTGTTTGACAGGTTGGGCAGGACCCAGCAGATCATTCGACATGAGCAAGACAATAAATGTAATAAACCACATGAATGGACTTAAAGACAAAATCAAGTGATGATCTCAATAGATGTAGAAGGAGCCTTAGACACTATCTATCCATCGTAACTTATTATAAAAGTCCTAGAGAACATAGGACCAGAGGGAATGCACCTCAACATAATAAAAGCCATAGCCAACATCATCCTAAATGGAGAAAAGCTTGAGGCAATTCCACTGAAGTCAGGACGAAGACAGGGATGTCCACTATCCCCACTTCTATTTAACATTGTGTTCAAAGTATTAGATGGAGCACAATGGCAGGAGAAGGAAACTAAAGCATAAAACAGGGAAAGAAGAAGTCAAACAGTCCCTTTGTACAGATGATATATTAGAGATGCCAAAATTTCTTTCAGAAAACTTCAGAAAAACAACAAGAACAATTCAACAGTGTGGTAGGAGGCAGAATGAACTTGCACAAATCAATACCTTTTCTATTCACCACCTGTCTCTTATACACATCCAGAAAACTTCAGAAAAACAACAAGAACAATTCAACAGTGTGGTAGGAGGCAGAATGAACTTGCACAAATCAATACCTTTTCTATTCACCACCAACAANCATACAGAGAAGGGAATCATGGACACACTCCCATTCATAACAACCTCAAAGAAAACAAAATACCTAGGAGTAAACCCAACCAAGGAAATAAAGGACTTCTGCAATAAAAAATTTTAACTGTTGAAGAAAGACAGAGAAAGAACTAGAAAATGGAAAGAAATCCCATGCTGCTGGATTGGTAGAATTAACATTGTGAAAAATGCCCATTTTCACCAAAAGTTATTTACAGATGCAATGCAATCCACCCAAATCCCCATCTCATTCTTCACAAAAATAGAAAAATATATTCTAAAATTCATATGGAACCATAAAAGAGCCCAATAACTAAAACAATCCTGAGCAAAAAGAACAGTGCTGGAAAATGAAATTTTAGTTTTCACCATGGGAGTCTTACTGGGGAAACTGACTACTCTTAGGCGGATGCTGCATGGCCAGCAGTAGATGGCCAACATAAGACAAATCCAAGGGCATCTGTGGAGGTTTCCTGTCTCATAAGATCTTGTCGGGCTTTTCTTTTCAATTTAAATTCTATCTTATTTTTTGTTTTTATTTTACTTATATATTTTTCTCTCTCTCTTTTTACCCTATAAGTCCTTGGCATAAATATTATGACATATGGTTTAGTGTTTTTATAGGACTCCTGAATGTGTGGACAATGGAGTCTCTGTTTCTTGTGCCTTCTCTTGGGCGCTTTCCTTCTGTTTGTTTTGTCCAACTCTGATGTATTTTGTTTTACTTTATCATATTTTATTTATTATTANCCTTAGGAGCCTGTTTATTTGCNTTTTTAAATTGTTTTTTGGTATGAGTGCTTTATCTGCATGTACACCTGCATACCAGAAGAGAGCATCAGATCCCATGATAGACGGCTGTGAGCACCCTGTGGTTGCTGGAAATTGAATTCAGGCCCTCCAGATGAGCTACCAATGCTGTTAACCACTGAGCCATCTCTCCAGCCTGTTTGTTTTCTAATGAGAGACAGAAAGGGAGTGGATCTGGATGGGAGGAGAGGTGGGGAGGACCTGGGAGGGGAAATTGTAATCAGGATATATTATGTGAGGAAAAAAAATTTATTTTCAATAAAAGAGGGTGGGGAGAACAATGATGATGGGGTTACTATTCTAGATCTCACGATATATTACAAAGCCATAGTAATAAACACAACATGGTACTGCCACAAAAATAGACAGGGAGACCAATGGAACAAAATTGAAGACCCAAACATGAGTACTTGCAACTTCAGTCACTTAATGGTTGACAAAGATATCAAAAATGTAAACTGTAGAAAAGAAAGCATCTTCAACAAATGTTGCTTGGAAAACTGGGTGTTCTCACACAGAAGGATGAAATTAGAACCTGTATCTGTCATCTCACACAACAACACACCCCAAATGGATCAATAAAAACCTAAACGTAAACCCTGAAACAATGAAAGTGCTAGAAGGAAATATAGGCAGTACCCTACATGATACTGGTGTAGGAAAAAGCTTTCTGAATAGGAGACCATTTGTCTTCTGCTGCAACTGGGCTGCACTTTCACCAATNGCTTCTCATGAACCCTCTTCATGGTGCCAAGCCTCAACTTCTCTGTATGACCCCTTCAATCCTGGCCCTTCAACTGCCACTGAGGCTGCACCTTCACCAACGGCCTNTCTTGGCCTCTCACAGTGGCCAGCCTCAGCTGATCTCATGACCCCTTCATGCCTTCAAAATCAGTACCACTGNGTGACACTTACACTAGCATGTTTGACTCAAAGTACAACCTTGGCTGCCTCTGGAACACAGCTTCTCTGTGTTGACTCTCAGGAAACACTTCCCAGAAATTTTCACCTTAATAATGCTGGCCTTTTAATCACTACTAATTTCTCAGTTCCAGCAGACCAGCATCAAGTATCGCAGCAAAGCAAAGGTTTCGCTTTAGTAGTTCTGGTATCTTGTTAATCACAGCTGATTCTTCAATCCCAGCTGACCAGAAGCACAGGATCTTAATTCAAAATAACAAATGGCCCTGGTAGAGTCTTTAAACTTCCCTCTGAAACTTCACAAGCCAGGCCTCCATTGTATTGCCCTCAATATTCTTATCTTCCAAGCTCCTACAGAACAGGTCACCAAACATTGAACATTCAATGGCCTGTCTAGCCCATAGTTCCTAAATCCTTCCACAATCTTCCCCAAAACAACACGGTCAGGTCTATCACAGCAATACCATACTACCCTGGTGCCAACTTATCTCAGTTAGGATTACTATTGCTGTGATGAAACACTGTGGCCTAAAGAAAGTTAGGGAGGAATGGGTTTATTTAGCTTACACTTCCATATTACTGTTGGTCATCAAGAAAACCAAGGAACTCAAGCAAAACCAAGGAACTCAAGCAGGGCAGGAACCTGGAGGCAGAACCTGATGCAGAGGCCATGGAAGGGTACTGCTTACTGGTTTGTTCTTCATTGCTTGCTCAGCCTGATTTCTTATAGAACCCAGGACCACCAACCAAGAGATGGCCCCACCCATAAAGGGCTTGGACCTTTCTCACTAATCACTAATTAAGAAAATACCCTACAGGCTTGCCTACAGCCCAATCTTATGGAAGTATTTTCTTTTTGAGGTTTTCTCCTCTCTGATGACTCTAACTTGTGATAAGCTGACATAAAACTAGCTAGTATAACATATGACAGAGGATTAATATCCAAAATATATAAAGAGCTCAAGAAACTATAATAATAATAATAATAATAAATAATATCCAGTCAAAAAATGGGGCTGGGACTTGGAGAAATCTCAGAAGATGAAAAAAATAGCTGAGAAATACTTTTTTAAAAATATTCATCAAGTTGGATGGTGGTGGCCCACACCTTTGAACCCTGCACTCCAGAGGCAGAGGCAGGCGGCTCTCTGAGTTTGAGACCAGCCTCCTCTTTAGATCGAGTTCCAGGACAAGCTCCAAAGCTACACTGAGAAACCCTGTCTTGAAAAAAACCAAAAAAAAAAAAGTATCATCCCTAGAAATTAGGAAAATGCAAATCAAAACAACTTTGAGATTTCATCTTACCCCAGTCAGCATGGCAAAGGTCAACAAAGAACCAACAGCAAATGCTGGAAACAATATGGGAGGAAGGAAACCCTTATTCACTGTTAGTAGGATGGTAAATTGGTAAAGTCACTATGGAAACCAGTGTGGACAATTCTCAAAAAGCTAAAAAAAAAAAAAAAATTCTACTGTATAACCCAGCTATTCCTTGGTATATACCCAAAGGATTCATCCTCTTATGCTACAGATACTTCATCAGCTATGTTCACAGTTGCTCTGTTCACAATAGCGAGGAAATGGAAACAACCTTGTTGTTGGATTTTCTTTTACTCTTTACTCTTTTGGGGACCCGCCGCCCGGCTCCCCAATAAATATTATTATTATTATTATTATTATTATTATTATTATTATTATTAATGAATGTCATGTTTTAGCTTGGCTTATTCCTAGCCAACTTTTCCTAACTTAAATTATCCCAACTACCTTTTGCCTTTGGCCTTTTATCTTTCTCTATTCTATATACTTTACTTCTTCCTGTGTGGCTTGCTGTGTAGCTGGGTGGCTGGGTGGCTGGCCACTGGAGTCTTCCTCTCCTTCTTTTCTTGCTCCGTGATCCTACCATCACAGATTTGTCCTCCTATTTATTCCCTCTGCCTGCCAACCCCACCTATCCTTTCTCCTGCCTTGCTATTTTAGACCAATCAGGTGTTTTAGACAGGCAAAGTAACACAGCTTCACAGAGTTAAACAAATGCAACACATCTTTACATCATTAAAGAAGTGTTCCACAGCATAAATAAATGTAACACATCTTCAACTAATATTCTACAACACAACCTAAATGCCCTTGAATTGATGAATGGATAATGGAAATGTGGTACATGTGCACTATAGAGTAGTATTCATGTGTAAATAAACCATGAACTCCACAGGTCAATGATGGAACAAGAAAAGATAATGAGTTGTGGGGGCTGGCCCCACCGAGAACTTAGGTCTCCCAAGAAGGGATGACCCGACTGAGGAAAGGTAAGTGCGTTCCCCAGCCTCCCTTTCTGGAGACAATCAGACGTGGCAGGGAGTTGTGTCAAGCAGGAACTCGTTTATTAGGAATCAGCAAGCTCTTTTAAAGCATAAAACCACAAGGCTTGGGGGGGAGTGNATGTATTGTTGGGCCAATCAGCTTAAAAGTCACTCAATCACATGCCTGGTCTACATTATCTACAATGTTGTCCACAAGGGGGATCATGTGTTGATGTCATCTCTCCCGACCTGAAGCTCCAATCATATATTTTTGTAAACAACTTGGGTTTCTCCCTCCTTGTCTCCTCTCAGCACCGTCTTTACTGGCACATGGCTCCATAGGCCCCCACANTGAGTGAAGTAACCCAGACCCAGAAAAACAAGTATCGCATGTTCTCTCTCATCTAAGGCTCCTAGCTCTAGATCTTTAGATGTGAGTACAAATAATGGAGTAAATGCAGAAACCGTGAAAGTAAAAAGGAACCGTTGCCATTGAGAGGAATAGAAAGAAGACTAGCAGGGTAAAAGTGATCTGATTGGGGAAAATGGGGGGGGGCTCTAATTCGGGGGAGGAAGAGAAGAATATAGAGAGTATGGAAGGAGGAGAGTAAAATAAGGATGTCTAAAAAAGTTGTAAGGAATCATACTATTAACTATCTACCTAAGGAAAAAACCTATAATATATGTAATCCTATGTATAANTATACATAAATAATTTAAATGAAACTTTCTTATTATCTTAGTTAGGGTTTCTATTGCTGTGAAGAGACACCATGACCATAGCAACTCTTATAAAGGAAAACTATTTAATTGTGGTGGCTCACTTACAGTTCTGAGGTTCAGTCCATTATTATCATGGTGTGACACCATGGTGTGCAGGCAGATGTGGTGCTGGAGAAGTAGCTGAGTGTCCTACATCTTGACTTGCAGGCAACAGGAAGTAGTCTCAGAGACTGGGCATGGCTTAAGCATATATGAGACCTCAAAGCCTGCCTCCACAGTGACACACTTTCTCCAACAAGGCCAGACCTACTCCAACAAACCCACACCTCCTAATAGTGCCACTCCNTTTGAGGGCCATTTTCTTTTAAATCACCACACTTATCTTGCCTGACAATGCTCCCTCCAAGAGCCAAAGACCATCCAATCACAAGACATGAGAAACCCTCTTTTGAGTTGTCTGTCAGTATGTCCAAAAGACTCCCCGAAATATTACAGACTATTGCTATTGCCCTTGATTTGCCCCCATTGGTGGAAGATGAGTCCATATTGCTAAAGACACTATACACTTCATACACAGGCCCAGAGGCCTCTGAGCTGGAACTGACCTGAATATCTCCTCCCTGAGGGCTAACTCTGGATACNAGAAGATGTCATGGAAGCTTCCAAAGGAAGGAAGCAACCAACAGTACTACCTAGCTATGATGCTTATGAATCACAACAACTACCAGCATAGAATGATAACTCTAAGNGTGCAGTAGTGGCACACATACTTTGGTGGTAACCAACAACTCTGTAATTGGACTTAAGACTCACTCAACAAGAGGGATACTATGCTGGTGCTGGAAACCTGGTCAATTACCCAAGACTAGTGAATTCAGGGATCTTGGTAAAGCCAACACTTTACCAAACCAACATAATCCTTAACTACATTTTAAACATTGGCTCTTATACCCACAGATGAGTATAGATATGACTGACCCCTTGTGGTGGTTTGAATGAGAATGGATGGCCCCATGGGCTCATATATTTGAATGCTTACTTGGTCCCCAATTTATAGAATTGTTTGGGAAGGATAAGCTGTAGGAAGTATGTCGCTGGATATTGACTTTGAGATTTCAACAGCCCATGCCATTCCCAGTTAGCTCTCCCATTCTGCCTCATGCCTGTGGATTAGATGTGAGCTCTCAGCTATTGCTTCAGTGCCATGTCTACTTTCCTGCTGCCATGCTCACTGCCATGATGGTCATGGACTCTAATCCTCTGGAACAGTGAGCTCAATAATTAAGTGCTTTCTTTATAAATTGCCTTATTTATGATATTTTGTTACAGCATCAGAAAAGTAACTAAGATATTCCTCATCGAGGAAACTTCCCTTTGCAACAGACAGAGACCATTACAGAAAACCACATCCAATCAAATTGCAGAGTTGTAGAACCCAGACCCAATAGAAACATCTGGAAAACAACTCTTGGCCCAGGGAACATTGAAAGAATGTAAGAGCCAGAGGATCTGGGAGTTTGCTATGAGACTGTGTCTCCTAGGAATGTCAGAAGCTANACCCATGAAGTCTCACCAAGATGACTTCNTAAACATGAACTGAACAAGGAGAAAAACAATAGACATGTTAAAATGGACAGGGGAAAACCCACAAGGCTTCAACCCTACACAAAGAACTACAGTCAATCCAAGAATGCTCAGAGTGGGGAAAATAGTCTGCCCCCCAGGGAAGAGGACACCAATTGGTTACCCAATACAAAATGGTCAGCCCTGAAATCATGTATACAAGGAACATTATCCAGACCAAGCAGGTTATATTTAGGAATATGATGTTGGTTGTTTTTGCTTTTTGTGGAGAGCTTGCCACCCAGCAGCTCCCAAATAAATCACACACGGAGACTTATTATTACTTATAAATGCCCAGCCTTAGCTTGGCTTGTTTCTTGCCAGCTTTTCTTAACTTTAAATTATCCTATCTACCTTTTGCCTCTGGGCNTTTATCTTTCTCTTCTGTNTATCTTACTTTCACTCTTATTCCGTGACTGGCTGTGTAGCTGGGTGGCTGGCCCCCTTTCATCCTCTTCCTTTTGCTCCTTAATCTCTCTCCTCCCAGATTTCTCCTTCTATCTATTCTCTCTGCCTGCCAGCCCCACCTATCCTTTTTCTTGCCTTACTATTGGCCGTTCAGCTCTTTATTAGACCATGAGGTATTTTAGACAGACAGATAATCACAGCTTCACAGAGTTAAACAAATGCAACATAAAGGAATGCAACACATCTTTGCATCATTAAATAAATGTTCCAGAGCATAAACAAATGTAACATATCTTAAAATAATATTATCCAACAGGAATGCATATATATATTATATATATGTGTATATATATATGTGTATATATAATATATATGTTACATATATATTATATTACATTACATATATTATATATATGTAATATATATATTAATTGTATATATATATATATGAATGAAAATTATATAATTAATTAATGAAAAAGGAGGCCATAAATTTGAATGAGAAAAAAAGAGAGTTATTTGGGAGGGTTTAGAGGAAGGAAAGGAAAGAGAGAAATNATGCAATCATATTGTAATCTCAAAAAAATAAATGAAATCAGTTAAAAAGTGAATAAAGAATAATATAACCATTATGAATATAGCACCACCTAACATAAGAGCCAATATGTTGCNAGCAACATGAGATTGATTCAATGTATTCCTCCAAGTGCCTTCCCCACTTCCCCTGAAATATAACCATTATATTGGTCTAGTGTTTAGCAATCTTGTATTTCTTTATAATTGTATTGTGTACAACTACTTTAAGAGTCAATAGTAGTTGTTTTGGTTGCTTTCTATTGCTGTGATAAAGCCCACAGTCAAAGTTAACTTACTGAGGAAAGGATTATTTCATATCACTGCTTATACACCATCATTGAAGGAAATCAGGGAAGGACCTGAAGCAGNGGCCGTGGAGGGGTGCTGCTGACTGGCTTGATCAGTTTGCTTTCTTTTTTTTAAAGATTTATTTATT
>LZPO01044484.1:253184-268902 GCA_001675575.1 Neotoma lepida | reverse complement strand
TTGGGTCTGGTCTGGTCGGGTCTCGGGGGCAAATCTTTCTGGGGTGGTGTCTCTAGTTGCCCCGTGCGTAATGTTATTCGAAGTTGTTGGGTTCCTCCCGATCAGCAGCTGATCCTCGGGCAGAATGCTCGGGTCCGGTCTGGTTGTGTCTCACCAACTCTGCCGCTTGCCAACTCCTTCAGCTCTAATTCTCTGGGCCCAGTTAGCCGCAGTCTCCTCAGAAGGGTGACCCCAGGACCTCCTCCAGTCAAGATCCCCCAAAGGGGAACACCCTCTTCCAGGAACCGCTTCAGGCGCCCCCAGCNCGGGCCTCGGAGGAGAACGTTCTGGCTGCTTCCCAGGCTCTCTCACCCGCTTCCACTAAGATCAAATAAATAAATCTGGGCCTGTGGGATCCGCAAGCCTCCAGAGGCGGCCGCTAGAGGTCCGTGTGACTCCTCAGAGTTGTGGTGCCTGGATAACACATGAATTACTTGGTGGCTCTCTCCCTGGTCAGCATCCCAGGCACCTTCAACCTCTCTCTTTTTCTTATACTTCTTCCCATTCACGCATATTGCTGTCACACTCTACATTTGGAGATTTAAGGTTCAGGAGACATGTGCCCAGCAGTTCAACCAGACCACTCATGTGAGAGGGCCTGGAAACTGCTGGAGACATAATGCATATTCAGGAAAACACTCTGCCTGTTACAAAGAATGGAGAGTCTTTTACATCCTAATTAAGGACCCATGGCATTTCAACTGGAAAATGGGAATCAATGGGAAGCTTTACTATAGCGTCTATCAAACCCATCCACCAGATATACTCAAAATACAGAGGGCATATGTTCCACTTTCTCAACTTCCAGGAATATGGTAGAAGTGGTCCAATACACATCAAAAGCTCTTATATCCTTAATGTCACCCTTTTGATAATGTTGATCCCATCTCCTTGTCATGCCATCTCTTGTTTCAGACCCTAACTACTGCATATCAGCTATTGCATGATGCTCAGACTGACCATTTTGGAGAATGCTGATTATGTGTTCCCCCAGGGTCAAATGCTCACCCACCATTTGTGGCCTCACCCATTGTCCTATGAGATCCTTTCACCTTACCACTTGTTAATTGCTCTAAGCCAAATGTCACTACTACCCCTTATCTCTTTCACATTCCTCTCTTCAGCATTACAGACTGCTTTAACTCCTCAGGAATACACTTTCTGGGTACTCTGAACTCTGCAGACTGCAACAACACCATTACCCTTGGTACTAACACCCAGCCCGTATGTCCAAACATTCACAATGCCTCTATTCTCTGTGTTACTCAAGTGTATCACTGCTTACCTGCTAGGTGGTCTGGGACTTGTGCCCTGGTATTCCTGTTTCCTAAATTAGGAGTGGTACCTGGTGAAGAACCCTTGCCAATTCCCATTGCCAAGTTCATAGCAGCAAGGCATGACAAATGAGCTATCCAAATAATACACTTTCTAGTAGCCCTGGGAATAGCTGCAGGAATAGCCACTGGAATAGAAGGACTAACTACTTCCCTAGTGATTTACCATCGGCTTTCCTCACAATTCATCCAGGATTTCCAATGGGTAGCTCAGACCATCCTTACTCTTCAGGAGCAAATAGACTCGTTGACCACTCTAGTACTACAAAATCAGAGAGGATTGGATATATTAACAGCAGAAAGAGGTGGTCTTTGTCTCTTTCTTGGGGAAGAATGTTGCTTTTATGTCAACCAATCAGGTGTAGTAAAAGATAAGATCCAATAACTCCAAATGGATCTTCAAACCCAGAAACAGCTTGACACTTCTAGACAGTGGGTCATTAATAGTCAGATGTGGAAATGGGTGCTACCCTTCTTATCCCCTCTTTTCTTCCTTTTCTGAGCCCTATTAATTGCACCCTGCCTCATAAACATTTTGGCTAGATTTCTCTAGCAACAGATCCGAAATATTTCTAACCAAACTGTGAAGTTTAATATTGCAGAATTACCAGCCTCTATCAACAAAGCCAGAGATCTGCAGAATCTGGTTACATCCTGAGGAAGAAGATCAATATTGTCCCAAGATCCTTGATGCCCAAATTCAGCAGGAAGCAATCTAATGAGAACTTCGCCCCCTTTCCAAGCCCCAGCTGCTTATTACTAAACAAAAAAGGGGGTAATGTAAGGAAAGTGGCACCCTGGCCTTGGAGTTCTGACAGGGAAAGAAACACAGCTTGGGTTTAGGACCTGAGCCAGAGAAATATCCTCTTTATCCCCAATCCCAGAACTAAGGAAACATGCCCTGACTCTGAAACTAGTACCAAAATAACACTCTTGGTCCCTAGAATCAGAGTCAGTGAAAGATATGTGCCCTGGCCTTAGAATTAGTGATCAAAAGCCAAAAAAGTCCAGTGAAAGAAACACAGTTTGGCCCTCACATCAGGGCCATCTTTGTCCCTAGTCCACAGAACTGACCAATCCCAGGGCAGGGAAAAACTAGCCAATCCCTGTTGACTCCACCCCTGGCCATCCTATATAAAGGGCCCCTGCCTGGGCAGTTAGAGCTGTTTTCTCCACCCTGGTAGAGGCAGCTACTCTCCTGGACTCTTCCTCCCCAAATAAATCTTTCTTAAAAAGAGTTTTGGGTGTGAAGACCTTGATTCACCAGATAGAAGATCATTGCTGTGACATCCCATAGTGGACTGAGCAAAAGAGGAGCTGAACAGAAGATAGTTGCTGTGACGTCCCGTAGTGGACTGAGCAAAGGAGAGAGAGCTGAGTAACACTTAGGCCTGAGAAGCAGAGCTCTGCTAGGAAGCCCCCTTAAGTGGGGGCTGAGCAAATCTCAGCTGTAGCAGCATTCCAGGAAAAAAAGCAGGATTGCTACATCCTGCAGGGAGATCATCCCCCATCACACCAGGTATAGCCTGACTCTCCCGAACTGTCAGGATACCCTTCCTTGCTGAAGCAGTTCTAGGCCTGACTCTCCCAAACTGTCAGGATACCCTTCCCTGCTGAAGCATTTCCAGGCCCCATTCTCTCGAGCAGTCAGAATAACTTCCCCTCCAAGGCTGGGCTGACTCCTTGCAGCCCCAGCCATCTGAGCTGTTCCAAGTAGCTTCAAGGTGTCTGTGACACCTACAGGGAAGGGCTGTTCTGCACAGCTTGAGGTGTCCAGGATACCTCGCCCTCCAAGGCTGGGCTGACTCCTTGCAGCCCCAGCCATCAGAGCCCACAGAGTTGCAACTTCATTGCTACATTTTGGTGCTGGAACTGGGAACAAGCCCACTGAGGTACAACAAAGTACCTACATTTTTAAAAGGTGCAACAAAATACCTAAAACAATGCTCCATTATGACATCACAATATCCATTATGACATCACAATGTACTATTATGACATCACAATGCTCCCATTATGACATCATGATACCCATTATGAGGTCACAATGCACTATTATGACACTAAGGGACATATTTTGACATCTCAATACTCATTATGAGGTCAGAATCAACAATTATATCATCCCAGTATACCATTATGACATCATAAGGCTATTATGACATCAAAATACTCCAACATGATGCCACAATGGACTATAATGTCATCACAATGCTCCATTATGACATCACAATACCTATTATGAGGTAAGAAAGTACTATTATGACATCTCAATGCTCCATTTTGACACCACAATACATATTCAAATGTCAGAATGGACTATTATGTCATCTCAACACTACATTAAGACATCACAATGTTATATTATGACAACACAATACTCCATTATGACATCACAATACCTATTATGAGGTAAGAAAGTACTATTATGACATCACAATACTCCATTTTGACATCACAATTCTGTATTATGATAAAAAGACTCCAATGTGACATCACAATGCACAATTACTTCATCACAATGCTCCATTGTGACATCACAATACCCATTATGAGATCACAATGGACTATTATCACATCACAGTGCTCCATTATGAAATCACAGTTTTCCAATATAGCCCATAATGTCACCATGGGCTATTATGACATCACAATACCCATTATGAGGTCACAATACTCCATTATTTTACACAAAAACTATTATAACTTCACAATGGACTATTACAACAGCACAATGCTCCATTATGACATCACAAAACCCATTATGAAGTCACATGGACTGTTATGATATCACAATGCTTCATTATGACATCACAATAACCCTTATGAGGACCCAATGTACAATTATGACATCACAATACTCCAGTTTGACATCACAATACCCATTATGAGGTCACAATGGAATATTATGATATCAAAATTCTCCATTATGACATCACAATACCCATTAATAGCACACAATGGACTATTATGTCATCACCATGCTTCATTATGACATCACAATACCCATTATGAGGTCACATTGGGCTATTATGACATCACATTACACAACATTGACATTAAAATCCCCATAATGAGGTCACAATGGACTTGTATGACATCACTGTACTTTATGACATCAAAATAACAACAGAATGCTCTATTAGGAGACAACCATACCCATTATGAGGTTACAGTGGACAGTTATGACACAACAAAAGTCAATGATGACATCACAAGGCTCCATTATAACATCAGAATACCCATTATGAGGTCACAGTAAACTATTATGACATCACAACACCCCATTATGCTATCAGAGTGCTCTATTATGAAATCATAAAACTCCATTATGTCATCACATGTACTAATATGACATCACAATGCTCCATTATGATATCACAGTACACATTATGAGGTAACATTGGGATATTATGACATCACAATGCTCCATTTTGACATCACAATACCCAATATGAGGACAAAATGGAATATTATGACAACACAATACCCCATTATGACTCACAATGCTCTATTATGATATCACAATAGACTATTATGTCACCATAATGACCCATTATGACATCACAATACCCATTATGAGGTCACAATGGACTATAATGACATCACAATGTTCCATTTTGGCAACACAATACACATTCAAATATTAGAATGGACATTTTTGTCATCTGAGCACTCCATTATGACATCACAATGCTATATTATGACAATACTCCATTATGATATCACAATGTACTATTATGACATCACAATGCTGTATTATGATAAAAAAGATGCCAATGTGACGTCACAATGGACAATTATGTCAACACAATGCTCCATTGTGACATCACAATACCCATTATGAGGACACAATGAACTATTATCAAACCAAAGTGCTTCATTATTAAATCACAATTTTCCAATATGATTTCACAATGGGCTATTATGACATCACAACACACATTATGATGTCACAATACTCCATTAAGTTTCACAAAAACCATTATAACTTCACAATGGACTAATATAACTGCACAATGTTCCATTATGACATCACAAAACCCATTGTGAGGTCACAAAGGACTATTATGACATCACATTACTCCATTATGACATCACTTTGCTCTCTTATGATATCACAGTTCTCCAATATGACATCACAGTGGACTATTATGTCATCACAATGCTCCAATATGACATCACCCATTATGAGGTTACAATGGACTGTTATGACATCAAAATGCTCTATTATGACACAATACCCATTATGAGGTTGTAATGTACTGTTATGTCACCACAATACTCAATTATGATATCACAGGGTTCTATTATGACAAAAAAATACTCCAATATGATGAAACAATGAACTTTATGACAGCACAATGATCCATGTGACAACAGAATATCCATTATGAGGTCACAATAAACAATTATGACACCTCAATACTCAATTATGACATCACAATGCTCTATTATGACATCACAACCCTCCATTATGACATCACAATACTCATAATGAGGTCAAATGGACTATTACCACATCACAATGCTCCATTATGACATCACAATACCCAATATGAGGTCACACTCGACTATTAACATCACAATACTCCATTATGACATCACAATGGACTATAATGACATCACAATATTCCATTATTACATCAAAATACCCACTATGATGTCACAATACTCCAATAAGACATCATAATACCCATTATTATATCACAATGAAGTATTATGTCATCTCAATACTCCATTATGACAACAAAACTCATTATAAATCAAAATGGACATCACATTACACAACATTGACATTAAAATCCCCATTATGAGGTCACAATGGACTGGAATGACATCACAGTGCTTTATGACATCAAAATGACAACAGAATGCTCTATTAGGAGACAACCATACCCATTATGAGGTTACAATGGATAGTTATGACACCACTAAAGTCAATTATGATATCACAAGGCTCCATTATAACATCAGAATACCCATTATGAGGTCACAATAAACTATTATTACATCACAACACCCCATTATGACATCAGAGTGCTCTAGGATGAAATCACAAAACTCCATTATGACATCACATGTACTATTATGACATCACAATGCTCCATTATTACATCACAGTACACATTATGAGGTAACATTCAATATTATGACATCACAACACTCCATTTTGACATCACAATACCCAATATGAGGTCAAATGGAATATTATGACAACACAATTCTCCATTATGACTCACAATGCTTCATTATGCCAATACAATGGATTTTTATGCATCACAATGCTCCATTATGACATTACAATATCTATTATGTCACAATACTTCAGTATGATGTCACAACACCGATTATGAGGTCATAAAGGACTATTATTATATCACAATACTCCATTATCATGCACAAAAAACATTATAACGTCACAATGGAATATCATGACATCACATTACTCCATTATGACATCACAATGCTTTATTATAACATCACAGTTCTCCCAAATGCTATCACAATGGGCTATTATACATCACAATGCTTCATCTGTGATCACAATATTTCTATCAGGTCATAATGGACTATTATGTCATCACAATACTCCAATATGACATCACAATTCTCATGATGAAGTCCCAATGGACTATTATCACACCAGAATTCTCCATTATGACATGACAATACCTATTATGAGGTCACAATGTACTATTATGACATTACAATACTCCATTTTTGACATCACTATACACATTATGGAGTCACAATGGACTATTATGACATCACATTATTTTATATGTCATCAAAAGATTATGAAAACACAGTACTCAAATATGATGTCAAAATGGATTATTATGACATCACAATACTTCATTATGACATAAAAACGTCTTTTATGACATCACAATACTCTGTTATGACATCACATCACCAATGGTGAGGTCACAATGAACAATTATGACATCACAATGCTCTATTACGACATCACATTACTCCAATATGACGTCACAATGGATTATTATGACATCACAATTATCCATTATAACAGCCAATAACTATTATGAGGTCAATGGATTATTACGACATCACAATTCTACATTATGACACACAGTGCTCTATTATGATATCACGATACTCCATTATGACATTACAATACCCATTATGAGGTCATAATGGACTACTATGACATAACAATGTTCCTTTATTTCATCACATTACCCATTATGAAGTCACAGTGGACCTTTATGACATCATAATGCACCATTATGACACACATTATCCATTCTAAGGTCACAAGGGACTATTATGTCATTACCACATTAGCAATGCTCTATTACAATATCAAAATACTCCATTATGACATCACAATGGACTATTATCACGTCACAATGCTCCATTATGACATCACAATACCCATTATGACATCACAATGTAGTTATGACATCAAAATGCTCCATTATGACCTCATGATACCCATTATGAGGGCAGAATACATTATTATGACATTATAGGGATCCATTTTGACATCTCAATACCCATTATGACGTCAGAATGGATGATTATGTCATCACAATACACCATTATGACATCAAAATGCTCTATTATGACATCACAATACTCCAATATGATGCCACAATGGACTCTTATGACATCACAATGCTCCAGTATGACATCGCAATATCCACTGTAAGGTCATAATGGACCTTACAGTGCACCTGCCTGCTGGGTCTCTTGGCCTAGAGCAGGCTTAGCCCAAAGGCAGGCATAGACCCCAGACTGGCAATAGCACTGTGAGTGAGTCCCCTCTCCCCCAGCCCATGACAGCTCCCACTCAAGTTCCCACCTGAGTTTCCACAGGAGCCCACTGCTTAACTTTTCTGTCAGAAGCAGCTTAGAGGCTGCCTACACCGCCCCCCCAGGCAGCTCCCTGAGGGTGCTACTCACCACGATAGCAGAGGTGCTGAGAGGGGCTCTAGGCCGCTGCTCCAGCTGTCATCCTTGCCGCCTGGAGCTCTCTGTGCCCTGAGCTCAGGCCACTGAACCCCATAAGCCTGGTCTCTTGGCCAAGGGAGGAGCGCTGAAGGGTCAAGGCAGCCACAAAGGCCAAACCAGGCTCTGAAGCTCCAAGGAGACACAGGAAGATCTGCTGCCTCCTTGCTACTTCTGCCACTCCTCCACAAGTGAGCACTGGACACCGACCCCTGCCTGTACGGGAAATATGTCATCACAAAAGACTACTATGGAATCACAATATTCCATTATGACATCACTATGCTCCATGATGACATAGCAGTACCCATTATGTGGTAACAATGGACCATTATGACAAAACAATACTCCATTTTGACAACACAATGTTCTATTATGCCATCACAATACTTCATTTTGAGAACACAATGCTGTATTATGACAGAACAATACTCCAGTATGACATCACAATTGACTATTATGACATCACAATTCTCCATTATGACATCACAATACTCAATATTGTGTCACAATGTAATATTATGACATCACAGTACTCCATTATGCCATACCAATACCCATTATGAGTTCACAGTGGTCTATTATACTATCACAATACCTCATTACAACATCACAATACACATTATGAGGTCACATTGAACTGTTATGACATCACAGTACTCCATAAGACATCAGAATGCTCTATCTATCATGACAACACAATACTCCAATATGACATCACAATGGACTACAATGACATCACAATACTACATTATAATACCACAATGACTATTATGACATTATAATACTCGTTTATGACATCACAATTCCCAGAATGAGGTCACAATGAACTATTATCACATCACAATCGTGAATTAGCAACACAAAACTCTATTATGCCATCACAATATTTCATTATGACATCACAATGGACTAACACGACATCACAATGCTCTGTTATGATATCACAATACCCCTTATGAAGTCACAATGCACTACTATCACATTACAATTCACTATTATGACATACAAATACCCATTATGAGATCAAAATGGGCTATTATGACATTGCAATACGCCATTTTGACATCACAATGCTGTATTATAAACACACAATACTCCAATATGACATCGAATGCTCTATTATGACACTACAATACTCCAATATGACATTACAATGGACTATTATGACAAAACAATGCCCTATTATCACATCACAATAGCCATCATGAGGTCACAATGAACTATTATGACATCACAGTACTCCATTATGACATGTCAATGCTCTATTATCACATCACAATGCTCCAATANGATGTCANAATGGATGATTATGACATCACAATGCTCCATGATGACATCACAATATCCATTATGAAATCAAAATAGACTATTATGACATCACAATGCACCATTATGACATCACAATACTCATTATGAGGTCACAGTGGACTTTTGTCACTTCACAACACTCCATTATACATCACAATATTCTATTATGATATCATAACACTCCATTTTGATATCACAACTTTAAATTATGACATCATAATGGTCCATTATGACATGACCATACCCATTATGATGTCACAACAGACTATTATTACATCACAATACTCCATTATAACATTACTATGCTCTATTATGACCTCACAATATTCCATATGACATCACAATACTAATTATGAGGCCACATTGGACAGTTATGACATAACAACACTCCATATGACATTAAAAACTCTTATGAGATCACAATACTCCAATATATTGTCACAATGGACTACTATGAAATCACAATACTCCATTATGATCTCACAATCCTCCTTTTTGTCATCACAATACCCATTAGGATGTTTCAGTGGACTATTATGACATCACAATACTCCATTTTGACATCACAATGCTCTATTATAACAGATTATAATCCATTATGACATCACTATGGACCATTATGATATCAAAATACCACCATTATGACATTGAATGCTCTATTATGACATCACAATACTCCATTATGACATCACAATACCCTTTATGAGCTCATAATGGACTATTATGATAGTTCAATAGTCCGTTATGATGTGACAATGCTCTATTATGACATCAAAATACTCCATTATGACATCACAATACCGATTATGAGTTCACAATGGACTATTATGACATCACATTGCTCCAATTATGACACCACAGTATGCAATAGGAAGTCACAATGGTCTATTATGACATCACAATGCTCCTTTATGACATACCAATTCCCACTATTAGGTACCAATGGACTTTTATGACATCAAAATGCTCCATTATGAAAACACAATACCCATTATGAGGTCACAATGGTCCATTTACTGATATCACAATGGTCCATTTTGACATCACAATACTAATAAGAATGTCACAATGGACTATTATGTCATGACAATACAACATTACAATATCAAAATGTTCTATTATAACATCACATACTCCAATATGATGTCACAGTGGACTATTATGACATCACAATATCCATTATGCAGTCACAATGGACCATTATGGCATCACAATACTCCAGTATGACATCACAATGCTCTAGTATGACATCACAATATCTTTTATGACATCACAATACACCATTATGACATCATAATACCTATGATGAGTTCACAATGGACTAATATGACATCACAATGCTTAATTATGATATCATGATACTCCAATATGACATCACAATGGACTATTATGACATCACAATGATCCATTATCACATACTAATACCCATTGTGAGGTCAGTGGATTTTTATGACTTCACAACATTCCTTATGAAATCTCAATGCTCTATTATAATGTAAATATAATGCATTATAACATCACAATGGACTATTATAATTCACAATCCTCCATTATGACATCAAAATATGCATTATGAGGTCACAAAGAACTATTATGACATCACAATGCTCCATTATGACATCCACTACTTATTATGAGGACACAATGGACTATTATGAGAGTACAATACTTCTTTATGACATCACAATGGACTATTATGACATCACAATGCTCCCCTATGACATCACAATACCAATTATGAGGTCAGAATAGACTATAATGACATCACAATACTCCATTATGACATCACAATGCTCTATTATGACAATATACTTGTCCATTCTGAAGTCACAATTGACTATTATGACATCAAAATTTTCCATTAAAATATCACGATACTCTATTAAGACGTCACAATACTCCATTATGGCATCGAGTTCTCTATTATGACACCACAATACTTCAATATGATGTTAAAATGGACTATTATGACCACACAATGCTCCTTTATGACATAAAAATGCCAATTAAGAGGTCACAATGGACTAGAATGACATCACAATGCTCTACTTGACATCACAATACCCATTATGAGGTCACAATGGACTATTATGACATCACAATGCTACAGTATGACATCACAATACTCCATTATGACAACACAATTCTCTATTATGACATCACAATACTCTATTATGATGTCACAATGGACTATGATGTCATTACAGTGTTCCATTATGATATTACAAAACCCATTATTAGGTTTCAAAGGACTATTATGACATCGCAATACTCAATTATGACATCACAATACCCATTATGTGTCATAATGGACTATTATGAATCACAGTATTCCATTATGACATCACAATACCCATCATGAGTCAAAATACACCATTACGACAAGCCAATGCTCCAATATGATGTCAGAATGGACAATAATGACATCACAAGGCTTCATTATGACAATACAATACCCATTTTGAGGTCATAATGGACTTTTATGACATCACAATCCTCCATTATGACATCACAATATGCATTATGAGGTCACAGTAGACTACTATGACATCACAATACTCCTTTAGGTCATCACAATACCCATTATGAGGTCACAAAGGTCTACTATGACATCACAATATTCGATTAGGATATCACAATGTCATATTATGACATTGCAATTCTCCATTATGAAATCACATTGGACTAGTATGACATCAAAATGCTCCTATATAACATCACGATACCAATTATGAGGTCAAAATGCACTATTATGACATCACAATGCTACATTTTGACATCATAATACCCCTTATGATGTGACAATGCCTTACTATGACATCACATTACTCCTTATGACATCACAAGCTCCATTATGACATTACAATACTTCGGAATGACCTCTGAATGGATTATTATGACATCACAATATCCATTATGAGGTCAAAATGGACTATTATGACATCTCAATGCACCAAAATGTTCTCCGAATAGAGTATTATGACATCACAATTCTCTATTATGACGTCACAATACTCCAATATGACATCACAGTACTCTATTATGACATCACGATAGCCATTATGAGGAAACAATGGGCTATTATGACATCACAATATTCCAGTTCTACCTATTTACTGGAAACACAACCCTTATTGAGGCTTCTGGTAACAGCCACGCCTACCTTGCACCTCCACTCGGGGGTAGGGACAAGACGGGAGCCTTTAAACTGGGGAGCCGTTAAGACTGGAGATGATTCCCTGCAGGCGCTCTTTGTTCCTGGATCCTGGACGTCGGAGGGTGGAACAAGCAGAGCTCTTCAGATAACATCGCTAGACTGCAACTCACCTCTCCTGGACCCTGGGACCAACCACTTCACTTGTTGTAAGTTACCCTAAATTCCTAAATAAACCTGTTAACTATGTGGGGTTGCCTTAATAATTTCCCCCATTATCTGGGGCCCAACATGGGGCAAACTCCAAATGCCCTGGTGGCTCCCACCCTCAGCCTCCTCTAGGGCTGCTGTGGCACAGTGTCCATGCTTCTATGTCTCCCTTCTTCCCTGTCCTTTTTACAATTCCTTCACCTCTTGGGGACCCAGCACTTAACCACCGGGTCCTGCTCCTTCCCTTCCTGCCTTTTCCCCAGCTCGTGGATACATGCACCTGCCTGCTGGGTCTCTGGGCCTAGAGCAGGCTTAGCCCAAAGGCAGGCATAGACCCCACATGGGCAGTAGCGCTGTGAGTGAGCCCCCTCTCCCCAGCCCATGCCAGCTCCCACTCAAGTTCCCACCTGAGTTTCCACAGGAGCCCACAGCTTATCTTTTCTGTCAGAAGCAGCTTAGAGGCTGCCTACACCGCCCCCCCAGGCAGCTCCCTGAGGGTGCTACCCACCATGACAGCAGAGGTGCTGAGAGGGACTCTAGGCCACTGCTCCAGCTGTCATCCTTGCCGCCTGGAGTTCTCTGTGCCCTGAGCTCACAACAATGAACCCCATACACCTGGCCTCTTGGCCAAGGGAGGAGCGCTGAAGGGCCAAGGCAGCCANAAAGGCCAAGCCAGGCTCTGAAGCTCCAGGGAGACACAGGAAGATCTGCTGCCTCCTTGCTGCTTCTGCCACTCCTCCACAAGTGAACACCGGACTCTGACCCTTGCCTGCACAGGACTCTGCTCCCTGCCTGCAGCTACTGTCAGCCAGTCTGCAGGGGGACTGGCTTTAGAGCTACTCCAGTGACACCTGCTGGCTGAAAAGTGCTACTACACCTCAAAAGAAATCTCAAGGATGGTAAGATAAGCAAGCCAGTGTCATTATAGATAAGAATACTTGAAAATTTCACACGTTGAAACTGATTAACAAATTTTGATAATATGGCCGATAACATTACTTCACAAGAATTTAAAAACTTTTTTGCCTGTATGATGAATGACATTTTCCTGGAACTTTACAACCTTCCTAAGCCGTATCTGGACTGTACCATTTTGGCAATTATTATAATAATTTACACAGCATTCAAATACTGGGTTAATAATAACACAAAGATGAGTCATTGTTGGGACTGTTACAGGCTTTAAAAGATAGCAATGAGTGCTTACATAAAAAAACTCTTTTTCTGGAATTTGCTAACCAGGATTTACAAGTTAGTAATAGAGATTTACAAAACAGGCTTTGTAGTATAGAATCTGCTAACTTAATACAAGAAATTCAATCGATAAATAATAAATGTATAGCCAAATTTGATTTTATTGATAGTAAATATGAATACTTAATGAATAGAACAATAACTCTCCAGGGTGAAGTTGTCACTACTCAGACACTGTATAAGGAAGAAAGATCATTAACTGATAAAATAAGGGCTATGGAATCATGTGTTTCAGAAGAACATAAAAGGTTGCATGATTCCATGAGAAATCTGGAATCCCTTGCAAAAGAGGAGGTTCACTCCCTGGGACAGACCTTAGGTGCTCTTTGCAAGCCATGGAAGAAACTCTCAGTAAAGATGACAAGGGATCTAATAAACAGAAAGACAAGACCATACAGGGTGTAACATCTCCAGATAGCTCTCATAAAATAGCCTATCCTGTCATTATCCATGAGAGGCCAGCAGATGATAGACACCCTGAGACATATCTAGAACACAGATTACAACCTATTCCAATGAGGGATTTTTTAAACATATGAAGGAAGCAGTAGTCTCATATGGCATACACTCAACATTTGTAAGACACATGTTAAATTTGTGGTCTACCTCGAATAGAATTATTCCAGATGACAGGAATCAGTTAATTTCAGCTGTTCTAGAATATAGCCAGCAGTTACAATGGAAAAGCTGGCTGAGAGAAGAAGCAAGAAATTTAGAGCAACAGGGTAAACTCAGAGATTTTGACATCTCCCAAGATCAAATTCTTGGTAAGGGACATTTTGCTGATAGGAATATACAAGCCACTTATGATGAGCATACAATATCCCCATGCCATACAGCAGCTCTAAATGCTTGGGAAAAAATTCCAGAACCAGGAAAACCAACTGAGATATCGCAAAGATATTCCAGGGACCTCAAGAAACTTTCACTGATTTTTTACACAGGCTGACCACAGCTATAACAAAAGCTGTGTCTGATAAAGAATTAAGACAAATATTAACTGAGTCCTTGGCATTTAACAATGCTAATACAGAATGCAAAAGAATATATATGACATTAAAGGTCAGCTCAGGTCCTTTGGAAGAATGGATTCAGTATATTACTGGTGTTGAGTCTCTTAACTATAGTAATGAAGCTTGGATAAGAGAGACAACTCCCGGAGGTGGAAGAAGGCCTCAGGACACCAAATGCTTTAAATGTGGGACATAGGTCATATAAGTAAAAACTGTACATGGGGTGCTCCTATGCCGCGACCCGCACGGCTGTAATCTGGATCTGGCGGAGGGAGTCAGGATTGAACGCAGCACACACTGTCAGATTGCAAGCAGCCAGGACCTTTATTCACCGAACATCTCTTACTGGAACTGGGACTAGAAGCAGCCGAATGAGCCGAACGTCTTTCATCATTCCCTTCTGCCTTATATACCCTCTGAGAATG
>LZPO01044484.1:226581-245378 GCA_001675575.1 Neotoma lepida | reverse complement strand
TCAAGCAACATACTCATTATGAACACAATGTGATGGGATCCTTCTAGCTTTGCATAAGCCGATTAGGCTTCTGGTTTTGCTAGTGGATGTTTAGCATCAAAGGTAAAAAAGGTTTGTGTTCTCAGTCAAGGTGAACATAAGTAGAAGCAGTCACTTCCATACTTGGATGGGATGCTCTTTAATACCTGTGGAATAGGAAGAGGATTTTGTGTCCAGGTTTCAATAATTTTGTGGTATAGTTAACATGGTTAATTTTAAAACACCTGATTCATTTTTAATTTTGTGGCATTTTGATGGGAATGTCTTTCTGAAAATGTGTTGCTCTGATTGATTGATAAATAAAGCTGTTTGGTCAATGGTGAGGCAGTATAAGGTTAGGCAGGACATTCTAACTAGGGGGAGAGAAAAAGAAAGCAGAGCTGGGCAGGCGCCATCTTGTTGTCTAGAGAACAGCATGTAAGGGCACATAGGTAAAGCCACGTGGAATACATGGTGACACAGATTTATAAAATGGGTTAGTTTAAGATGTAAGAGCGAGCCAGTGAGAAGTCTGCCATGGCTGTAGTTTAAAAATAATATAAACCTCTGTGTGTTTACTTGGGTCTAAATGGCTGTGGGAGCTCCAGCTGGACACAGAAAAACTTTCACCTACAAATGGTGCCCATATATATGGTGGCAAGACTTTTCACCTAAAACTTGAGAGAACTTAAAAACAAATTCTAAAATTGAGTTAAGAACAGCTTTCTACTTCATGTCTCATGTAAGCCGAGATATAGAGACACCAGGGTGCAGAGACACTGTGGCGTGTGGATTTGAGCTACACTATGGCAGGTTCATGTCGTGTGGGATTGAGCTAAGCAGCATGGCAGATTCCTGCTGAGGTACACAGTGGTGTGTGTAAGCTGTGCAGCACACTGGATGATGGATTTAACTTTCATTCATACAGANGAAATGGTTTATGGGCCAGCTGCATGCTATCCTGATGGCAGCATGGACCCCAGAGTTGGAGAGTAAGCATGACTCTCCTGGGTACCATCACCATATTAAAAAGCTGAGGTTCGTGGAGTCACAACCAAGGTTGCTGATTCTGTCCTACTAGCTGCAATTTAAAGCAATAGATTCACAATAATACAAATTCAAATATACTAAAAATAAATGGTTTACATTGTGTACAAAAATGTACATAGGCTTCAAAGAGAGAGAAAAAGAAATATATGCAGCTATATAAAGAAGGAGATAGTTTTAAAAAATAAAGTCCTTAAAGAGATAGTAAAAATAATATAATAAGCCACGTAACAATGGATATTACACAGAGAATCTAGATTATATTATCCTTGGAGTTTTTAACTGCAGAGAGACATTTGATTATAAAAGCTGCTGAGTTAAATCAATATGTACATTTCAAAGGCATCTCGATTTCAAAATTTGTGTCTAAGGATACTTTGCTTTGGAAAGAAAGCTCTGCTTTTGTTTCCACAGGAAGCAAGAGGATATGGATTTGTTCCAGGTTAAGATGGATCAGATTTGATTAAGCCAGACCTCCTGAACCTTAACAGATGGTACCTATCAACAAAGGTTATAGCTGGTCCTCCCGGGACTTGACCAGTATCTCGAATTTTCTCAGGATTCCCATAAGATTGCCCGTGCCCTCATCCAGCAGGAAGTAGTATGAAAAACTATGCCCACATTCCCCCCAAAAATGTACTATCGATGTTTGTCTTTGTTTAGATTGTTGGTTGCAAATTGTTATTGATCACAGTCAACCTTTTTCTTAAAAAAAGGAGGATATGATATAAAAATGTAAGATATAGATATAATAGGATAAAGGAGTGGAGTGTTAAACCTACTTTTTAAGAGCAACAACTTGTTTAAAATGTTTTATATTGGTATAAATTTTAGTTTATTGATACAAACTTAAAGTTAATTGTTATACTATATATATATACATATATATATATATATACACACACACATATATACTTCTACTCTTGTTTAAGGTACTATGTTTGTTTAACTCATTTAAATTGTAATAGATAATTAAAAATACAGATTAATAATTAGTTTTCTATGATAGTCAAAGTTATAGTCATGTTAGTTAAGTTTTCTAGATATACATAGATATATTTCAATTAGGTAGGTAATCTTCAAACNATAGATATATTTCAATTAGGTAGGTAATCTTCAAACACTTCAAAGACCTACAGAATATGGCATTTAAAATGTTTTAAAAACTTAGACTTTTCTGGACAGTAAGACACATCTGCTCCTGGCAGCACTGACTTACTTCAAAGAAAAAGATGGGCGTCAAAGACACTCCATACGGAGTTTATCTTCTTCTTGGCAAAAATAGGCATTTGAACAAGAAACTATTCTTGTATAAACTGCTTGAGAAACTGTTATATCGACGGACATGCAGGACCCATAGGAAGGTGACCACTGAACTTTGCAAGACAAGATGGTCCTTCAGGTTCCAGCTTCACAGAGGAAACTGCCAGACATTCTACAGGACACAGAGAAATGACTGAAAAACTGTGGGCCTATAGCCTGAAGATGGACACCCCAATGATACAGAGGAACTTTGGGTGACTGTCTAAGCAGACAGCTGTCTCTGTCATTCTANATTTTTAAAAGTTGCTTACAATGCTCTTCTTGTTTAATTAGGTAATATTNTGTCCTTCTGAGGTCTTTGATGTAGTGGAAGACTAGATAGTTCTAATTATAGTTTTCCTTAGTTTTAATAAAAGATAAGCTAGATATGGAACTTTAGACTCACAAATATGGGATAGATAAAATATTTTCTTTAATTTTGCCAAATACAAATAGATATTGTAACTGTCATTCTTGTTAGATAACTGTTTTGTTTCATGTAATTTTTACTATGTTAAAGATAAAATCTTCCTTTTAAATAGAAAGAAAAGGGGAAATGATGGGAATGTCTTTCTGAAAATGTGTTGCTCTGATTGGTTGTTAAATAAAGCTGTTTGGCCAATGGTGAGACAGTATAAGGTTAGGCAGGACATTCTAACTAGAGGGAGAGAAGAAGAAAGCAGAGCTGGGCAAGCACCATCATGTTGTCCAGAGAACAGCATGTGACGGCACACAGGCAAACACATGGTGACAAAGATTTATAAAATGGGTTAATTTAAGATATAAGAGCTAGCTAGCAAGAAGCTTTCCATGGCCATAGTTTAAAAATAATATAAACCTCTGTGTGTTTACTTGAGTCTAAGCGGCCATGGGAGCAGGGCAGGACCAGACAAACTTTCATCTACAGCATTTCACCCTTACTTGCTCAAAGTCCCTTAGAGGATTTTAAGGGTCAAAATTGAGGAAGCCTTCCAAGCATTGTTTTGCATATCTGAAGGGTGTTCCTTGAGAAGACGTTGTGTGATCACAGGTGGATTAATGGGTAGCATAGGGCCTACTTGTAACTTAAGGTAGGATTTGGTTTCACAAAGTCCAAAAGATGGCAAAGCAGATAGATTTCTGTGTTTGTCCTCTAGAGAGGAAGCCAAGCCTCAAAGATTCAGAAGACATAACATTGTGATTCTTGTATGTAGTAAACTCAGTATGCCATATCTACTATAGCACTACCCAAGTTTTAAGAAGGAGCAAAAATGGNTTTATAGTGGAAGCCATAAATAGACACAAGCCACAGCCTCAGCTGAAGTTAACACATAATATATTTCAGAGATCAGAAAAAGAGACATTTCTACTCTTCTCAGTGTAGTTATCTATTCTTATAGATATCTACCTGTAAGAACAGGTAAGACACTTGGCTTAAAATGTCGAGATAAGCCTTTCAGACAGATAAAACACACCAAAAGCTCCTGGTGAGACCTCACAGCCTGTCCACATGAATGAAAAACAGTTGTCAAAAAGAGGAGGGCTTCCTAGACTCAGATTGGTAAAGAGGTACTATATCATGTCTCCAGGCAAAGAGAGAGGGTGGTATATTTTCAGCGATCTCATCAAGGATTTCAACAGTAATCAGGTTGGCCTGGTAGGCTCATGAATTAGCAGAAGGCTTCTTCCTGGGATATGAAAGCAATTTCATATCTCAAGAAAAAAAAAGGAGTTTACTAGGAAACAAAACTATCCTTTTGGGTTATTTAGGGACGGAACATATGTGAGCATATGTGCTTGTGAGCATGAGGGGAAATTTTGTTTCCTATATAAGTGTTATTTGTGTGTGAATGCTTATTTTTATGAATATGAAGTTTTTGTGTGTGTCCACTCTGTCCTGTGTGTGTGACTGTGTGCTTTACTATTGGAAAAAATTATTCATACACTTTTTTCCTCCTTTTATTTCCTCCTTGCTCATGGCATCAAGTTGCTGTAAAGAGAAGAGAATGAAGTACACTTGTCTCCTCTGCGTGAAAAAAGGATGAAAAGTCAGTGGCACAGGAGTAGTGTTGTCTTCATTCTGGAAATGTGAGAGCTAAGGAAGTAAAGAATATATGTAAGTGCTCATCAATCTAATGGAACGGTATAGTGATTCCTGCACTTATATATGTGCTAGGCTGCAGCCTTCAGAGCTAGCTGTGGATAGAAGTAAAAAGAGTTACAGGTCAGAGAGATCTGTGTGCCTTTTTGATAAAGTAAATGAAGATATTGTGTTAGACCATGAGTCTGCGTGGTTAGTTTACCATGGTGAGGTGTATTAGACTGTGACAGACTCTTAAATCATAATTGTTGCCTGGCAACACCAGTAGAATTCTTTGTGTCTTCATCATGGGCTTTAGAAGCATGGAGCAGCTTAGATGCAGTGTTATTATTGGATAATTCACTCTCCCAACATAAACGCCTTTGTACAACTGTTAATGTCAGCATACATTTGCTGTGAGTCTCCCATTCAGACCATGATATTTACCGAGCAACTGGAATTATTAGTCAAGGCAAGTTTACTGAAACTCACTGAATATAGTGTGTGAAGAAACGATTCTAATACTTTTGTTGGTGGATGTCCCCTTCAATAAGAAGGAAAATTCTTGACTAGGAAACTTAAGAAATCAAAGTTTTTCACCACAGGGTGAGTTTTCCATTCGTACCTGTGTTCAGCCATGTTTTAAGACACTTCTTACAGTAGACTGAGGTTGATGTCATTTTCTATAACTTACCAGTTGACCAGTATTGTCTCTCTGAATGTCTTTGAAAGATTGGATCTACAGTGTTGCTTCCACCTGGGAAAATAGAATTCATTACGTGTCAAGTGGAACCTTGTGTCCAGAAAATAGCTAAGGTCATGCACTACTCTCCATGATGGGGTGTTGCTGTTGCATACTGAGAAGTCTTGGGCACTACCTCTTGTCCCACTGTCAATGAATTTCTGAGTCTACTGTACTGTTGGCCACCTACGACTGTTGTTCCTTACACATTTTTACATAGATGGTCTATAGTCATTGAGTTGGTGCCATTTTCATTAGAGGAGTGCTTGTGTTATTTGGAAATGACATTGCTCTACAGTCTTTAAAACCAACACCATTTTATAGATTCCAAATGGGAGAAACTGCCTGTGCCTAGAATTGCTTACAGAAAAGGTCTGTTCTCTTGTGGTAGAGAAGGATGTGTTTTTTGTCACTATTGATAGAAATGAGTGAAACTAGGTAAAAGTAAATTGACTTTCAAACTCAAATATTACCCTGAGCATAACTGTTTTACTGATATACTCAGTTCTTTTCTTAATTCCTTTGTCTGTTTTTTAATTGAATGGAGTCTTCATTCTCTTGAAAGAGGCAGGAAATCTTTTTTGTCCTTAAAGACTAATGTCATGTAAGGTCTATGGATCACAGTGAACAGTGTACTTTGTAGAGGGATGCAGAACTCAGAAATTCTTGAGCAATAAGAAACAGAAAGCACAGTCTCTCAGTTCCTTTGGTGACTAGGTTATCAGAAAAGCAAAATTGTAGCAATCCAGGAGTCTATATCTGTTTAATATCAAGGGAAGACTTTACCTGATTTTCTTGGCAGAGTAAACAGAGACTCTAATTACACAAAGCCTCATAGAGTGTCCCTGGGTGTTTCTGGGCTCAACTCCTCCCATTCTTCTTGTCCTGGTGTCTCCAATGATCCTGGTTATTCTGGCTTNTAACCATGGAGTTGAAGGCAAATGGTTTTATTTTATTATTGCTTTCTTGCAGAAAGCTCATTTTGTATAATTTTTGAGATGACTATGTTTTTATGCTACCTTGCCCTCTCTCTGTGTAATCAATTGCCGCAATATTTTCCTGAATGAGCTTTCCAGTCTTGTAAAATTTTACAAGTACGACAATCTTATCAACAGCTAAAAATTCCAAATATAGATGTACCAAAGTGTATGAATGAATCACTAGATAATCTCAACACTACAAAAAAGGAGGAGAAACTCAGATGATTTGAGAGTGAGATAGAGTCTTCCTAGGGGAATAGGCCAACCCTTTAATGATTGTTAATATTTATTCCTTTATATATTAAGTAATAACACTTTAAATCCTGCCCACATGTTCTTTAAAAGCCTGTGATATTCTTTCCTAGGTCATTCTTGGCCTCTATTCTCATTACGTTTTAATGCATAAACTTATATATAATAATATACAGTATATATAAGTACATTAGTTTTTGTAGTATCTATAAATTAATATAGGTTTATATATGATGAATTAATATTGATGCATAACGTAACAAATACTACCTTCTTACTTATGTGTCTCTCCTACCATTGGACTCTTTGCTTCTTCTTTCCTCTTCTTTGTCTACCCCAAACTTTCCACCATTCATCTTCGATTATTTCTTCCTTCATATATTTGTGAAAAATTATAATTGTGTGTCATATCTATTTTTCTTATTTTATTATTTGGTTTTTCTTTATGATTTCTCTCCTTCCTCCAGTCATTCCTGCATTTCAGTTATTTTTTTCTCTGTCCTTTTTGTTCTTCCTTTTTTTAATATTTGTCAATGTCCCACTCTAGGAGAGCTTCAATTTTAGTTATGGACCAAATACATGTCAGAGAATATTTATCCAATGAAACAACATGCCTATTATAAATACAATTTGATGGGAGCCTTCTAGATTTATACACAGATTAGGCTTCTGGTTTTGTTAATGGATGTGTAGCATCAAGGGTAAAGGTTTGTGTTCTCAGTCAAGGTGAACAGAAGTAGAAGCAGCCACATCCATGCTTGGTTGGAGTGCTGTTTAATACCTGTGGAATAGGAAGAGGATTCTGTGTCCAGGTTTTATTAATTTTGTTGTTTACTTAACACAGTTAAGTTTGAAATACCTGGTTCATTTAAATTTTGGGGCATTTCACCCTGACTTGCTCAAAGTCCCTTAGAGGATTTTAAGAGTCAAAATTGAGGGAGCCTTCCATCCATTATTTTGCATATCTGAAGGGTGTTCTTGGGAAGAGTGTGGGTGATCACAGGTGGAATAATGGGTAGCACAGGGCCTACTTGTAACTTAATATAGGGTTTAGTTTCACAAAGTCCAAAAGATGGCAAAGAAGATAGATTTCTGTGTTTGTCCTCTAGAGAAGAAGCCAAGTCTTGAAGACTCAGAAGACATCACATTGTGATTCTTGTATGTAGTATACACAGTATGCCATATTTGCTATTAGTGCTACCCATGTTTTAAAAAGAAGCAAAGATGGATCTATAGTGGAAGCTGTATACAGACACAAGACACAACCTCAGCTGAAGATAACACAGGATATATTTCAGAGATCAGAAAAAGAGACATTTCTACTCTTCTCAGTGAAGTTATCTATTCTTTTGTGAGATCAGGTAAGACACTTGGCTTAAAATGTTGAGATAAGCCTTTCCAATAGATAAAACACACCAAAAGCGCCTGGTGAGACCTTACATCTTGTCCTCCTGAATGAAAAACAGTTGTCAAAAAGAGGAGGGCTTCCTAGACTCAGGTTGGTAAAGAGGGAAGATATCATGTCTACAGGCAAAGAGAGAGGGTGGTATATTTTAAGGGATCTGATTAAGAATTTCAACAGTAATGTGTTTGGCCTGGTAGGCTCACGAGTTAGTGAGCAGGAGGCTTCTTCTTGGGATATGAAAGCAATTTCACATCTCAAGAAAAAAAATGCAATTCACTAGGAATGAAGAGAAAACTATCCCTTTGAGTTACATTAGGGATAGAACATATGTGAGCATATGTGCTTGTGAGCATGGAGGTCAATTGTGTTTCCTAGATATGTACTCTTTGTGTAAGAAAGATTATTTTTTGACTATTACCTGAATGCGGGTTTTGTTACTGTCCTGTCATTTGTGACTCTGTGTTTTATTGGAAATAATTGTCCACTCAATTATTTCCTCCATATATTTTCACCTTGCCCATGGGGTCAAGTTGTCCTAAGGAAAAGAGAATGAAGTACACTTGTGTTCTTTTGAGTGACAAAGTGCCCAATAAGTCAGAGGCACAAGAGTAGTGTTGTCTTCATTCTGAAAATAAGAACTGCAGAGTAAAATTATATCTAAGTTCTCATCAATCTACAAGAATGGCATAGTGATGCCTTCATTTATATTTGTGTTAGGCTGCAAGATTAGGAGGTGGCTGTGCGATAGGAGAAGTATAAAGAGTTACAGGTCAGAGAGTTGTGTGCCCTTTGGATAAAGTAAATGAAGATATAGTGTGAGATCATGATTCCACGTGGTTAGTTTAGCATGGGGAGGTGTATTAGATTGTGACACACCCTTAGGTCATAAGTGTTGCGTGGCAACTCTGGTAGAATTCTTTGTGCCCATGTCATGGAGTTAAGAGGCAGGGAGCAGCTTAGATGCAGTGTTATCATTTGATACTTTCCTCTCCCAAGATAAAGTCCTTTGTACAGCTTTTAATGAAAGCATACATGGGCAGTGAGTCTCCCATTCAGACCACGGCCAAACCTTGGAAATTTGCCAAGCAACTGGAACTGTTACCCAAGGCAAGTTTCCTGAATCACACTGAATATAGTATGTGAAGAAGTGATTCAACGACTTTTTTTTGTGGATGTCTCCTTCCATAATAAGGAAAATTCTTGATTAAGTAACTTGAGGACCAAAGTTATCCACCAAAGGGTGAGTTTTCCATTGTTAACTGTGTTCAGTAATGTTGTAAGCCACCTCTTAGGCTAGAATGATGTTGATGGGATTTCCTATAACTTAACAGCTGACCAGTATTGTCTATCTGAATATCTTTGCAAGATTGGATCCACAGTGTCACTACTACGTGGAAAATAGAATTCACTACGTGTCAAGTAGAACCTTGGATTCAGAAAATAGCTGAAGTCATGCAATATTCTCCATCATGGGATGTTGCTGTTGCATCCTGAGAAGTCTTATGCACTGCCTCTAGTCCCACTGTCAATGTATTTCTATCTGAGGCTGTTGTAATGTTGGCCATCTACAATTGTTGTTTCTTATGTATTTTTTCGTATGGCATTGGGATGGTGCCATTTTCATTAAAGGAGTGTTTGTGTTAGTTGCAAATAACATTCCTACCTATGCCTAGATTTGCCTAAATAAACGGACTGTTCTGTGGTACTTAGGTTAGGATGAGTTTTTTCACTATTGATCAAAGTGAGTGAAACTATGGAAAAGCAGATTGACATTCAAAGTGAAATTTTACCCTGAGCATAATTGTTTTACTGATATACTCAGTATTTTTCATGATTCCTTTTTCTGAGTTTGAAATGAATGGGGTCTTCATTCTCTTGAAACACACAGGTATACTTTTGTCTTTAAAGACTAATGTTATTTAAAGTTAAGAGTGCACTTTGCAGAGATATGCAGATCTCTGGAATTCTTGAGCAAGAAGCAGAAAGCTCAGACTCCCAGTTCGTTTGTTTACCAGGTTATTGGAAAAGCATAATTATAGCAATCCAGGAGTCTCTATTGTTTAATGTCAATGGAGGATCTTACCTGGTCTTCTTGGCAGAGTAAAGACAGACTCCAAATACACACAGCTGCATAAAGTGTCACTGGGTGTTTCTGGGCTCTCCAACCTTCCCATTCTTCATGACCCGGTTTCTACAATAACCCTGGTTTTTCCTGCCTGTAACCTTGGAGTTGAGGAGAACTCTTTTTGTTTTGTTTTGATTTGTTTATGCAGAAAGTTCATTTTGTATAATTTTTGAGATGATTATGTGATTATGTTACTTCTCCATTGGTCTGGAAAATCAAATGCTCCAATGTTCTTTAAAATCTTATAAAATTTTACAAGTACGACCTTATCAAAAGCTAAATATTCCAGCTATAAATGTGCCAAAGTGTATGATTGAATCACTAGAAAACTCAACCCTACAAAAATTAGTAGAAGAAACTCAAAAGTTCCGAGAGGTGGACTTATAGAGTTCCAAGATGAATAAGACAGTCCTTCAATGAATATTAATATTTCTTCCTTTTATACATTAAATAATAATACTTAAAATCCTCCCCATATGTTTCTACAAAACCAGTTATTTTCTTCCCTAGATTATTCATGGGTATTTTCCCATTATAATTTATTACATGCACTAATATATATTCATTCATATATTATATGTATGTATACATTAGTTTATGCAGTATCTATAATTCATTTAGTTTCATGTGGTGTATTAATATGCATTCCTAAAATAACAAACACTACCTTTTTATTTGTCTTTCCTACCTTTGGCCTCTTTACTTCTTCTTTCCTCCTTCTTTGCCTACTCCATACTTTACATCATTCATCTTCAACTATTTCATTCCACTTCTATTCACACAAATTATATTTGAATCATGTACTTTTATTTCTCTTTTTTTTTTCTTGATTTTTCTTTAAGACTTCTTTCCTTCCTCCTGAAGTTACTCCCTGTTCCTTCCTTCGTTTCTTACTTTCTCTCTTTCTTCCTTTCTTTTTTATATTGGTAAATGTCCCCCTTTAGGAGAACTACAGATTGAGTCACAGACCAAGTCCATGTCAGACAATGTTTATGCAAAAAAAATGCCCATTAGGAAAAAAGTAAGAGTTTTCTAGCTTCATATGCAACCTAGGATTCTGGTTTAGCTGGTGGATATTTAGCATCAAGGGAAAGGTTTGTGTTCTCACTCAAGAGAACTTAAGTAGAAACAGCCACTTCCAGGCTTGGGTGGGATGCTGTTTAAAATCTGTGGAATAAAAAGAAGTTATTGCATCCAGGTTTCAATAACTTTGTGGTTAAATTAGAAATACCTGATTCACTTTTAATTTTGTGGCATTTCACCCCTATTTGCTCAAAGTCCCCTAGAGAATTATAAGGGTCAAAATTGAGAAAGTTTTCCAGCCATGATATTGCATATCTGGAGGGTCTTCTTGTGAAGACACTGGGTGATCACAGGTGAAATAATGGATAGCATAGGGCCTTTTTGTAAATTAAGATAAGGTTTGGCTTCACAATGTCCATAAGAAGGGAATGGAGAATGTGTTCTCTCTTTGTGGTCTAGAGTGGAAGCCAAGGCTCAAAGATTCAGAAGATACCACTTTGTGATTCTTGTCTATTCAGGATACCATATCTACTATTACTGCTATCCAAGTTTTAAGATGAATCAAAGATGGGTCTATAGTGGAAGCCAAATACAGATACAAGCCACAACCTCAGCTGAAGTTAACACAGGTTATAGTTCAGAGATCAGAAAAGAGACATTTCTATTCTGAGTATAGTTATCTATTCTTTAGTGAGAATGGGTAAGACACTGGGCTTAAAATTCAGAAATTAGGCTTTCAGACATATAAAATACACAAGAAGCTCCTGGTGAGACCTTCCAGCTTGTCCTCATGAATGACGAACAGTTGTCAAAACTAGGAGGGCTTCCTAGACTCCCATTAGTAAAGCAGGAGGATATCATGTCTCTAGCCAAAGAGAGATTGTGGTATATTTTCAGGGATCTAATCAATGATTTCAAGAGTATTCAGGTTTGACTCATAGGCTCATGAGTTAGTTAGCAGGAGGCTTCATCTTAGGACTTGCAAGGAATTTCATATCTAAAGAAAAAAATGCAATTTATTGAGAACAAAGAGAAAACAACCCCTTTGTGTTACTTTATTGATGGAACATATGTGCTTTTGAGCATGGTGGGCATATTTATTTCCTAGACATGTGCTATTTGTGTGTGAATGTTTATTTATAGGAATATTAAGTGAATGTGTGTTTTCTTACTGTCCTGCAGTGTGTGACTCTGTGTTGTATTATTGGTAATAATATTCCACTCTCTTAATACTTCCATGTATTTTCACCTTGCCCATGGGGTCAAGTTGTCCTAAAGATAAGAGAATGAAGTACATTTATCTTCCTTTGAGTGACAAAAGGCTCAATAAGTCAGAGTTTCAAGAATAGTTTTGTCTTCTTTTTGGAAATATGAGAACTGCAGAGTAAATAATATATATGAGTGCTCATTAATCTACTGGAATGGCATAGAGATGCCTTCTCTTACATTTGTGCTGGGCTGCAAGCTTAGAAAGTAGCTGAGGGAAAGAAGCAAAAAGAGTTACATGTCACAGAGATCTGTGTACCTTTTGGATAAAGTAAATGAAGATATAGTGTGAGATCATGAGTCCATGTGGTTAATTTAGCATGGGGAGGTGTATTAGATTGTGATAGACTCTTAGATCATAAGTGTTGCCTGGCAACGCTGGTAGAATTCTTTGTACCCTTATCATGGAATTAAAAAGCAAGGAGCACTTAGATGCAGTGTTATCATTTGATATTTCACTCTCCCAACGTAAAGGCCTTTGAACAACATTTAATGAAAGTATACATGGGTTGTGAATCTCCCAATCAGACCACGGCCAAGCCTTGGACATTTATCAAGCAACTGGAACTATAACACAAGGCAAATTTCCTGAACCTCACTGAATATAGTGTTTGATGAAGTCGTTCAGTGACTTTTGTTCATGGATGGCCCCATCCATAAGAAGGAAAATTCTTGACTAAGAAACTTAAGGACAAGAAGTTATCTACCACAGGGTGAGTTTTCCATTGTTACCTGTGTTCAGTAATGTTTTAAGCCATTTCTTAGGCTAGGTAGTGGGTCATGTGATTTTCTATAACTTAACAGATTACCAGTATTGTCTCTCTGAAGATCTTTGTATGATTGGATCCACAGTGTCTCTACTACGTGGGAAAATTGAATTCATTATGTGTCAAGTGGAACCTTGGATTCAGAAAATAGCTGAGGCCATGCACAACTCTGAATGACAGGGTGTTTCTGTTGCATACTGAGAAATCATGGGCACTGCCTCTTGTCCCACATCCACTGAATTTCCATCTGATGTTACTGTACTGTTGGCCACCTATGACTGTTGTTCCTTAAATATTTATATATATATGGTCTATGGTTATTGGGTGGTGCCATTTTTATTAGAGGAGTGTATATATTAGTTAGAAATGATACTCCTGTACAATCTACTCCAACAACATTCCATAGATTCAAGCTGAGAGACCTACTTGTGGCTAGAATTGCCTAGAGATAAAGATTGTTCTGTGGTACATAGGTAAGGATGAGTGTTTTTACTATTGATTGAAATGAGTGAAAATAGGTAAAAGCAGGTTGATTTTAAAGTGAAACATTACCCTGAGCATAATTGTTTTACTGGTATACTCAGTACATTTCATGATTCCTTTGTCTGGTTTTGAATTGAATGGAATATTCTTTCTTTTTAAATAGGTAGGGGATCTTTTTGTCTTTAAAGAACCAATGTCATTAAAAATCTATGGACACAATGAAGAGGGCACTTTGCAGAGGTATGCACAACTCTAGAATCCTTGAGCAAGAAGAAACAGAAAGAACAGACTTCCAGATTCTTTGATAATCAGGTTATCAGAAACAAAATTATAACAATCCAGGAGACTATATCTGTTTCATGTCAAGGGAGGATCTTCCCTGGTCTTCTTGGCAGAGTAAAGAGAGTCTCCAAATACACAGAGCCCTCTAGAGTGTCCCTGGGTGTTTCTGGGATCTCCAAACCCTCCCATTTTTTGTGTCCTGGGGTCTCTAATGGATCTGGTTATTCTCGCCTGTAACCTTGGTGTTGAGGCAAATGTTTTGTCTTTTTTAATTTGCTTTTTTTGCAGAAAGTTCATTTTGTATAATTTTGAGATGATTATGTGATTATGTTACTTCTCCCTCTGTCTGGGAAATCAAATGCCCCAATTTATTTCTGAATGTTCTTTCCAGTCTTATACATTTTTGAAGTATGACAGACTTATCAAAAGCTAAAATACCCAAGTATAGATGTGCCAAAGTGTTTGAGTGCATCAGTAGGAAACCTCAACCCTACACAAAGAAGTACGAGAAATTCAGAAGATTCGAGAATTGGAGATAGAGTCTTCCAAGGTGAATAATACAATCCTTCAATGAATATTAATAGTTTTTCCTATTTTAGATTAAATAATAACACTGTAAATCCTTCGCATATGTTTCTACAAAACCAGGTATATTCTTTTCTAGATCATTCACAGACTCTATTCCCATTAAATTGTATCACATATACTAATATATACTCATCCATATTATATCAATATATATGCACAATATTTTTGTTATATCGATAAATTCATGTAGGTTTATATATAATGAATTAATAACATCCCTAACATAACAAATACTACCTTCTTACATATGTGTCTCCTACCTTTGGCCTTTTAAATTCTTATTTCCTCCTTGTTTGCACATTCCATACTTTTTACCATTTATCTTTGACAATTTCTTCCTACTTATTTATATATAAAATTATGTTTGTGTGACATGTCTTTCTTATTTTCTTTCTTTTTTTATGACTTCTCTCCTTCTTCCTTTCATTCTTTCCTTGTTCCCTGCCTTTCTTACTTTTTCTCTCTCTCTGTCTCTCTCTCTTTCTCTCTCTTTCTTATTTCCTTTTTTATATTTGTAAATGAACCCCTTTAGGAGAGCTGCAGATTGAGTCATGGACCAAATACATGACAGACAATTTTCATGCAATCAAACAACATGCCCATTATGAAGACAATGTGACAGGAGCCTTCTAGCTCCATTTGCAGATTAGTTTTCTGGTTTTGCTAGTGAATGTGTAGCATCAAGGGCAAAGGTTTGTATTCTCACTCAAGGCGAACAGAAGTAGAGGCATTCACTTCCATGCTTAAGTGGGATGCTGTTTAAATCTTGTGGAATATGAAGAAGTACTAGCATCCAGGTTTCAATAACTTTGTGGTTAAATTTGAAATACTTAATTCATTTTAAATTTTGTGCCATTTCACCCCAATTTACTTCAAAGTACCCTAGAGTATTATAAGGGTCAAAATTGAAAAAGCCTTCAAGCCATGATATTGCATGTCTGGAGGGTCTTCCTTGAGAAGACCCTAGGTGATCACAGATGGAATAACAGGTAGAATAGTGCCTCATTTTAATTTAAGATACAGTTTGGCTTCACAAGTTCATAAGATGACAAGGGAGAAAGCATTCTGTGTTTGTCCTCTAGAGAGGAGGGCAGCCTCAAAGATTCAGAAAACATCACATTGTGATTCTTGTATGTAGTCTATACAGGATGTCATATCTACTATTAGTGCAATCCAAGTTTTAAGAAGGAGGAAAGATTGGTCTCTAGTGGAATCCACATACAGATACAAGCCACAACCTCAACTCAAATTCACAAGTGTTATGGTTCACAGATCAGAAAATAGACATTTCTACTCTTCTTAGTACAGTTATCTATTATTTTGTGAAAACAGGTAAGACTGAAAACCTAGAGTTAAAACTTTCAGATTAATAAAATGCACAAGGCCCTGTTGAGGTCTCACAGCTTGCCCTCATGAGTGAAGATCAGTTGTCAAAAGAAGGAGGGCTTCCTAGACTCTAGTTGGTAAAGAGGGAGGATATCATGTCTCCAGCCAAAGAGAGGGTGTTATATTTTCAGGGATCTCATCAATGATATCAACATGAATCAGGATGGCCTGGTAGGCTAATGAGTTAGTGAGCAGGAGGCTTCTTCTTCAGATATGCAAGCAATTTCAAATCCCATGGAAAAATGGATTGTACTGAGAATTAAGAGAAAACTGAGTCTTTTTATCTTAAGGATGGTAAATATGTGAGTATAAGTGTTTGTGAGCATAGGGGGCATTTTGGTTTCCCATATATACGCTGTTTGTTTGTGCATTCTTATTTTTTGAATGTTAAGAGAATGTGTGTTTTCCTTCTGTCATGCAGTGTGTGATTCTATGTTTTATTATTGGAAAAAAATTATTCACCCACTTAATTCCTCCATTTATTTTCAGCTTACCTATGGGGTCAACTTGTCCTTACAAAAAGAGAATGAAGTACACTTGTCGTCCTTTGAGTGACAAGAGGCTGAATAAGTCAGAGGCATAAGAGTAGTACTGTCTTTATTCAGGAAATATGAGAACTACAGTGTAATGAATATATATAAGTGCTCATCAATCTAATGGAATGGCATAGTGATGCCTTCACTTACATATGTGCTAGGCTGCAGCTTTCAGAGGTAGCTGTGGGAAAGGAGAAGTAAAAGGAGTTACAGGTCAGAGAGATCTGTGTGCCTTTTCGACAAAGTAAATGAAGATATTGGATGAGATCATGAGTCCACATTGTTAGTTTAGCATGGAGAGGTGTATTAGATTGTGACAGACAGTTAGGTTGTAATTGTTGCCTGGCAACCCTGGTAGAATTCTTTCTTCCCATATCATGGGCTTAAGAAGTAGAAAGCACCTTAGATGCAGTGTTATCATTGGATATTTACTCTCTCAACATAAACACCTTTGTACAACTGTTAATGTCAGCATACATTGGCAGTGATTCTCCCATTCAGACCATGGCCAAACCTTGGATAAATACCCAGGAACTGGAATTATTACCCAAGGCAAGTTTACTGAATCTCACTGAAAATAGTGCTTGAAGAAGCGGTTCTAAGATTTTTTTGGTGGATGTCCTCTTCCATAAGAAGGAAAAGTCTTGACTAAGAAACTTAAGGACTCAAATTTATCTACCATAGGGTGAGGTTTCCATTGTTACCTGTGTTCAGCCATGTTTTAAATCATTGCATAGGCTACACTGAGGTTGATGTGATTTTCTGTATCTTAGCAGATGACCAGTATTATCTACCAACAAGTCTTTGAGAGATTGGATCCACAGTGTCACTACCACGTTGGAAACTTGAATTCATTATGTGTCAAGTGGAAAATTTGGCCAGAAAATATGAGAGATCATGCACTATTATTCATGATTGGGTTTTCCTGTAGCATATTGAGAAGTCTTGGGCACTGCCTCTTGTCCCAATTTCATTGAATTTGTGTCTCAGGCAACTGTACTGTTGGGCACCTATGACTGTTGTTCCTTAAATATTTCTGCATATATGGTTCATGGTCATTGGGTAGGTGCCAATTTCATTAGATGACTGTTTATGAAATATGGAAATGACATTCCTACGCAATCTTTAAAACCAACACTGTTCCATGGATTCAAGCTGCGAGAAATAACTGTGGCTAGATTTGCCTAGATAAAATGACTGTTCTGTGGTAGGTGGGTAAGGATGTGCTTTTTTCACTATTGATCGAAATGAATGAAAATAGATAAAAGCAGATTGACTTTCAAAACAAAATTTTATGCTGAACATAATTGTCTTACTGATAAACTCAGTAATTTTCTTGATTCCTTTGTCTGGGTTTGAAATGAATGGATTCTTTATTCTCTTGAAACAGGCAGGGGATTTTTTGCCTTGAAAGACTAATGTTGTTAAACTCTATGGATCACATGAAAAGTGCACTTTGGAGAGGTATGGAGAACTCTAGGATTCTTGAGCAAGAAGAAATAGAGCACAGTCTCCCATTTTCTTTGGTGACCAGGCTATGAGAAAAGCAAAATTTTAACAATCCAGGAGTCTATATCTGGTTCATGTTAAGGAAGGATCTTACCTGGTCTTCTTGGCAGAGCAAAGAGAGACTCCACATACACAGATCCCCATAGAGTGTCCCTGAATGTTTCTGGGATCTCCAAACTCTCTGTATCTTCATGTCCTGGGATCTGCAATGATGCTGTTTTTTCTGGCCTGTAACCTTTGGGATGAAGTTAAACGTTTGTTGTTGTTGTTGTTGTTTTCTTTTTGTTTCTTGCTTTTACTTTTGCTTTTTTCCACAGGAAATTCATTTTGTAAAATTTTGGAGATGATTATGTGATTATGTTACTTCTCCATCTGTCTGGGAAATCAAATGCCCCAATTTATTCCTGAATGTTCTATCCAGTCTTCCAAAATTTTACAACCTTATGAAAACTAAAACTTCCAACTATAGATGTGCCAAAGTGTATGAGTATATCACTAGGAAACCTCAACCTTGCACAAAAACTCAGATGACACTCAGAAGTTCTGAGAGTTGGAGATATAGTCTTCCAAGGTGAATAGGACAATCCTTCAATGAATATAAATATTTATTCCGGTTTTAGATTAAATAAGAACACTATAAATCCTCCCCATATGTTTCTACAAAACCAGTTATATTCATGGAATCTATCCCCATTAAATTTGTATTACATAAACCAATGTATATTCATTCATATAATATGTTTAAATAGACATTATTTTATGTAGTTTCTATAATTCATGTAAGTTTATATATGATGTATTAATATGCATCCCAAACATAACAAATATTACCATCTTACTTATGCATCTCTCCTACCTTTGGCCTCTTAGCTTCTCCTTTCCTCCTTGTTTGCCCACTCCATAGTGTTTACCATTTATCTTTGACTATTTCTTCCTATTAATTTTCATATGAAATTATGTTTGTGTAACATATCTTCCTTTCTTATTTTCTTTCTTTATCTTTTTCTTTATGACTTCTCTCCTTCCT
>LZPO01044484.1:214728-226416 GCA_001675575.1 Neotoma lepida | reverse complement strand
ATTGTGTCATGGACCAAACACATGTCAGACAGTTTTTACGCAATCAAACAACATGCGAATTATGAACACAATGTGATGGGAGCCTTCTAGCTTCGTTTAGAGATTAGGTTTCTAGTTTTCCTAGTGGATGTGGAGCACCAAGGGCAAAGGTTTGTGTTCTCACTCAAGATGAACATAAGTAGAAGCACCCACTTCCATGCTTGGGTGGGATGCTGTTTAAATTCTGTAGATTAAAAAGAAGTTCTTGCATCCAGGTTTCAATAACTTTGGGGCTAAATTTGAAATACCTGATTCATTTTAAATTTTGTGGCATTTCACCCTTATTTGCTCAAAGTCCCCTAGAGGATTGTAATGGTCAAAGTTGGGAAGCCTTCCATCCATGATTTTGCATCTCTGGCGGGTCTTCCTTGTGAAGACCATTGGTGATCACAGGTGGAATAATGGTTAGCATAGGGCCTCCTTGTAAATTAAGATATGTTTTGTCTTCACAAAGTCCATTAAATGGAAAGGGAGAAAGCATTCCGTTTTGTCCTCCAGAGAGGAAGCCAAGCCTCCCCCAAAGATTCAGAAGACATAACCTTGTGATTCTTGTATGTAGTCTATGCAGGATGCCATTTCTACAATTAGCGCTATCCAAGTTTTAAGAAGGAGCAAAAATGGATCTATTTTGGAAGCCACATACAGACACAAGCCACAAACCCAGCTGAAGTTAACACAGGTTATAGTTCAGAGATCAGAAAAGGGGGCATTTTTACACTTCACAGTATAGGTTTCTATTATTTTTGAGAATGGGTAAGACACTTGGCTTAAAATGTAGTGATGAGACCTTTAAACAGATAAAATACACAAAAAGCTCCTGGTGAGACCTCATAGGTTGTCCTTATAAATGAAGAACAGTTTCAAAATTAGGAGTGCTTCCTAGACACTGGTTGGTAAAGAAGGAGGTACCACATCTCCAGACAATGAAAGAGGGTGGTATCTTTGGGATCTCATCAATAATTTCAACACTAATCAGGTTGGTCTGGTAGTGGGCAGGAGGCTTCTTCATGGGAAATGCAAGCAATTTCATACCTCAAAAGAATCAATTTACAGAGAATTATGAGAAAACTATCCCTTTGGGTTACCCTAAGAACATATGTGATCATATGTGGTTGTGAGCATGTGAGGCATTTTTTCCTAGATAGTTGCTATTTGTTTTTGAAATATTTATTTTTTGAATATTAATCGAATATATGTTTTCATCTTTCCTGCAGTGTGTGATTCTGTGTTTTATTATTGAAAATAATTATCCAGTCACTTGTTTCCTTCATTTATTTTCACCTTGCCCATTGGGTAAATTTGTCCTGAAGATAAGAGAATAAAGTACACTTGTCTTTGTTTGAGTGACAAAAGTCAGAATAAATCAGAGGCAAAACATATGGTTGTTTTCATTCTGGACATAGGAGAAGTACAGAATACAGAATATATCTAAGTGCTAATCAATCTATTGGAATGACATAGTGATGCCTTCACTTACATTTGTGCTGGGCTGCAAGCTTAGGAGGCAGCTGTGGATAGGGGAAGCAAAAAGAGTTACAGGTCAGAGAGATCTGTNTGCCTTTTGGATAAAGTAAATGAAGACATAGTGTGAGATCATGAGTCCATGTTGTTTGTTTATCACGGGGAGTAGTACTAGATTGTGACAGACTCTTAGGTCATATGTGTTGCCTGTCAACTCCTGTAGATATCTTTGTGCACATATCCTGGAGTTAAAAAGCAGGGAGCAGCTTAGATGAAGTGTAATCATTGGATATTTTACTCTTGCAACACAAAGGCCTTTGTATAACTTTTATTGAAAGCATACATGGGGGGTGAGTCTCCCATTCAGACCATGGTCAAACCCTGGACATTTGCCAAACAACTGGAACTATTACCCAAGGCAAGTTTAGAGAATCTCACTGAATGCAGTGTATGAAGAAGTGGTTCAACGACTTTTCTTGGTGGATGTTCCTTATTATAAGAAGGAAAATACTTGGTTAAGAAGCTTAAGGACTCAAAATTGTTCACTACAGGGTGAGTTTTCCATTGTTACCAGTGTTCAGTAATGTTGTAAGCCACTTCTTAGGCTAGATTGAGGTTGATGTGATTTTCTATAACTTAACAGAAGACCAGGATTTTCTATCTGAAGGTCTTTGAAAGATTGGATCCACAGTGTCGCTACTACGTGGGAAAATTGAATTCATTACATGTCAAGTGGAGCCTTGGGTCCAGAAAATAGCTGGTGTCATGCACTACTCTCCATGACGTGGTATTGCTGTTGCATACTGAGAAGTCTTGGGCACTGCTCCTTGTCCCCCTGTCAATGAATTTCTATCTGAGGTTACTGTACTGTTGGCCATCCACAAATGTTGTTCCTTATGTATTTTTCTATATGTGGTCTATGGTCACTGGGTTGGTGCCTTTTATTAAAAGAATGTTTGTGTTAGTTGGAAATGACATTCCTGTACAATTTTTAAATCCAACACCCTTCTGTATATTCAAGCTGGGAGAACTACCTGTTCCTAGATTTGCCTAGAGAAAAGGACTCTTCTGTGATACATAGGTAAGGCTGAGTTGTTTCACTATTGATCGAAATTACCAAAACTAGGTAAAAGCAGATTGATTTTCAAAGTGAAATATTACCCTGAGCATAGTTGTTTTATTGACATACTCAGTATTTTTCTTGATTCCATTTTCTGGGTTTGAAATGAATGGAGTCTTCATTCTCTCGAAAGAGGCAGGTGTTCTTTTTGTCTTTAAAGACTAATGCCATTTGAAATCTATGGATGACAGTGAAGAGTGCACAGACTCCCAGTTCCTTTGTTGACCAGGTTATAAGAAAAGCAAAATTATAGCAATCCAGGAGTCTCTATTGTTTAATGTCAAGGGAGGATCTTACCTGGTCTTCTTGGGAGAGTAAAGAGAGACCTCAAATGCACAGAGCTGCATAGAGTGTCCCTGGGGGTTTCTGGGCTCTCTAAGCCCTCCCATTCTTTGTGTCTGGGGTTCTTCAGTGGTCCTGGTTATTCTGCCTGTAAACTTTGAGTTCAGGCAAAACCTTTTTTTAATTTGTTTTTTTGCAGAAAGTTCATTTTGTTTAATTTTTGAGATGAGGTTGTGATTATGTTTACATCTCCCTCTGTCTAGGAAATCAAAAGCCCCGATTTATTGCTTAATGTTCTTTCCAGTCTCATATAATTTTACAAGTAAGACAACCTTATCAAAAGCTAAAAATTCCAACTATAGATACTCCAATGTATATGAGTGAGTCACTAGGAAATCTCAACCCTACACAAAAATATAGGAGAAACTCAGAATTTCAGAGAGGTGGAGATATAGTCTTCCAAGGTGATTAGGACAATCTTTCAATGAATATTAATATTTCTTCCTTTTTTATATTAAATCATAAAAGTATAAATCCTCCCCATATATTTGCACAAATCCAGTTATATTCTTCCCTAGGTCATTCATGGCCTCTAATTACATTAAATTTTATTATATAAACTAATATATATTCAAACAAAATTATATATATGTTAGTTTTTGTAGTATCTGTAAACTCATATAAGTCTATGTATGATGAATTAATATGCATCCCTAACATAAAAAAAATAGTACCTTCTTTTGTATGTGTCTCCTCCCTTTGGTCTCTTTGTTTCTTCTATTCTCCTTGTTTACCCACTCCATACCTTCCATCATTCATCTTCGACTATTTCATCCTACTTATTTTCATATAATATTGTATTTGTGTAATGCACTATCTTTCATGTTTCTTTTTTTGGTTTTTATCATGCCTTCTTTCCTTCCTTCCTTTCTTATTTTTTTCTTTTTTTCTTCCTTTTATGAATTTGTAAATGTCTGCCTTTAGGAGAGCTGCAGAGAGAGTCATGGACCAAGTACATGTCAGACAATGTTTATGCAATCAATAAACATGCCCATTATGAACACAAATTGATTGGTGGCTTCTGGTTTAGCTAGTAGGTGTGTAGCATGAAGGGCAAATATTTGTGTTCTCACTCAAAGTGAACATCAGTAGAAATAGCCACTTCCATGCTTGGGTGGGATGCTGTTTAAAACCTGTTGAATAAGAAGAAGGTCTTGTGTCCAGGTTTCAATAATTTTGTGGTTAAATTCAAAGTACCTGCTATATTTTTAATTTTTTGGCACTTCACCCTTACTTGCTCAAAGACACCTAGAGTATTGCAAGTGTCAATATTCAGAAAGCCTTCCATGAATGATTTTACATATCTGGAGGGTCTTCCTTTTCAAGACCCTGGGTGATCACATGTGGAATAATGGGTAGCATAGGGCTTCCTTGTGAATTATGATAGTGTTTGGCTTCACAAAGTCTATAAGATGGCAAGGGAGAAAGCATTCTGTGTTTGTCCTCCAGAGTGGAAGCCAAGCCTCCCTCAAAGATTCAGAAGACATTTCATTGTGATTCTTGTGTGTAGTCTATGCAGTATGCCATATCTACTATTAGTGCTATGTAAGTTTTAAGATGGAGCAATGATGGGTCTATAGTGGAAGCCACATAAAGACACAAGATGCAACCTCTGCAGAATTTAACACAGGTTATAGTTCAGAGATCAGAAAAGAGACATTTCTACTCTTCTCCTGTTGTTCTCTATTCTTTTGTGAAAACAGGTAAGACACTTGGCTTAAAATGTGGAGATAAGCCTTTCAGACAGATAATATACACAAAAAGCTCCTGGGGACACCTCACAGTTTGTCCTCATGAATGAAGAAAAGTTGTCAAACATAGGAGGTCTTCCTAGACTCCAGTTGCAAATAGGGAGGTTATCATGTCTCCAGCCAAAGAGAGAAGGTGGTATATTTTCAAGAATCTCATCAATGATTTTAACAATAATCAAGTTGGATTCATAGGATCATAAGTTAGTGAGAAGGAGGCTTCTTCTTGGGATATACAAACAATTTTATATCTCAGGAAAAAAATGCAATTTACTGAGAATTTTGAGAAAACTATCCCTTTAGGTTACCTTTTGGGTGGAACATATTTGAGCATATGTGCTTGTGAGCATTGGTGGCATTTTTCTTTCCTATATGTGCTATTTGTTAGTGAATGTGTATTTTTTTGAGTATTAAGTGAACGTGTGTTTTCTTTCTTTCCTGCCATGTGTGACCCTGTGTTTATGTATTAGATAAATTTATTCACACACTTATTTCCTTCATTTATTTTCGCCTTGCCTATGAGGTCAATTTGCCCTAAAGAAAAGAGAACGAAGTACGTTTGTCTTCCTTTGAGTGACAAAAGCCTGAATAAGTCAGAGTCACAAGAGTAGTGTTGTCTTCATTCTGGAAATATGAGAACTGCAGTATACAGAATAAATTTAAGTGCTCATCATTCTACTGGAATGTCATAGTGATACCTTCACTTACATTTGTCCTGGGCTGCAGGTTTAGGAGGTATCTGTGGGATAGAAGAAGTAAAATGAGTACAGATCAGAGAGATCTGTGTGCCTTTTGGTTAAAGTAAATGAAGATACAGTGTGAGATCATGAATCCACGTGCTTAGTTTAGCATGGGGAGGTGTATTAGATTGTGACAGAATGTTAGATCATAATCGTAGCCTAGCAACCCTGGTAGAATTCTTTGTGCCCATATCATGGGCTTAAGAAGCAAGGAAGAGCTTAGACGCAGTGTTATCATTGGATATTTTATTCTCCCAATGTAAATGCCTCTTTACAACTTTTAATGTCAGCATACATGGGTAGTGAGTCTCCCGTTCAGACCATGGCCAAACATTGGACATTTTCAAAGCAACTAGAACTATTACCCAAGGCATGTTTACTGAATATCATTGAATATAGTGTGTGAAGAAGCAGTTCAAAAACATTTCTTGGGGGATGTCCCATTCCATAAGAAGTAAAATTCTTGACTAAGAAACTTTAGGACTCAAATTTATCCACCACAGGGTGAGTTTTCTATTGTTACCTGTGTTCAATAATTTTGTAAGCCACTTCTTAGGCTAGATTGAGGTTGATGTGATTCTCTATAACTTAACAGAAGACCAGTATTGTCTATCTGAATATCTTGGAAAGATTGGATCCACTGTGTTACTACCACCTGGGAAAACTAAATTCATTATGCGTCAAGTGGAATCTGGGGTCAAGAAAATAGCTGAATTCATGCAATTCTGTTGATGAAGTGTTGCTGTTGTATACTGAGAAGTCATAGGCAATGCCTGTTGTCCCACCTTCAGTGAATTTCCATCTGATATTTCTGTACTGTTGGCCACCTAAGATTGTTTTTCCTTAAGTATTTATACATATATGGCCTATGGTCATTGGGATGGTGCCATTTTCATTAGAGGAGTGTTTATGTTAGATGGAAATGACATTCCTGTACAATCTTTAAAACCAACTTCCTTCCATAGATTCAAGCTGGGAGAACTACCTGTGCCTAGAACTGCCTAGAGATCAGAATTGTTCTGTGGTAGGTAGGTAAGGGTGTGTTTTGTTCACTATTGTTCGAAATGAGTGAAAACGATAAAAATATTGACTTTCAAATTGAAATATTACCCTGAGAATAATTGTTTTACTCATATACTCAGTACTTTTCTTGATTCCTTTGTCTGTATTTGAATTGAATGGAGTATTCTTTCTCTTGAAACAGGCACAGGATCTTTTTGTCTTTAAAGACTAATGTCATTAAAATCTATGGATCACAGTGAAGTGATCTATGGATCACTTTGCAGAAATATGCAGAACTCTAGAATGTTTGAGCAAGAAGAAACAGAAAGCACAGTCTCCCTGTTCCTTTGGAGACCAGGTTATCAAAATAACAAAATTATAGCAATCTAGGAGTCTGTATCTGTTTAATATCAAGGGAGGATCTTCCCTGGTCNTCTTGGCAGAGTAAAGAGTGTCTCCAAATACACAGAGCCCCATAGAGTATCCTGAGTGTTTCTGGGGTCTCCAAAACCTCCCATTCTTCATGTCCTGTTTTCTCAAATGATCCTGGTTATTTTGGTCTATAACCTTGGAGTTGAGGGTGAACCTTTCCTTTTCTTTGGTATTACTTTCTTTTTTATAAAAGTTCATTTTGTATAATTTTTGAGATGATTATTCTGTGTGGGAAAACAAATGCCACAATTTATTTCTGAATGATCTTTCCAGTCTTCTAAAATTTTACAAGGACAACAACCTTATCAAGAGCTAAAATTCCAACTATACATGTGTCAAAGTGTATTAGTGAAGCACTACATATCCTCAACCCTACAAAAAGAACTAGGAGAAACTCAGAAGTCTTGAGAGTAAGATATAGACTTCAAGGTGAATAGGACAAACTTTCAATGAATATTAATATTTCTTCATTTTATATATTAAATAGTAACACTATAAATTCTCCCCATATTTTTCTACAAAACCAGTGATATTCATTCCTGAATCATTTATGACCTCTATTCTCATTAAATTTTATTACATAAACTAATATACATTCATATATAATATTTATATGTACATTAGTTTTTGTAGTATCTAAAATTCATATAGATTGATATATGATGACTTAATATACATCCCTAACATAACAAATACTAACAACTTTTTTTTGAGACAGGGTTTCTCTGTGTATCTTTGACACTTTTCCTGGAACTCACTTGGTACTCCAGGTTGGCCTCGAACTAACGAGATCCACCTGCCTCTGCCTCCCAAGTGCTGAGATTAGAGGTATGCACCACCACTGCCTGGCTTAAAACTTTTTTATGTGTCTCTCCTACCTTTGGCCTCTTTGCTTCTTTCTTCTTTTTTGCCCTCTCCATAGTCTCCAACATTCATCTTTGAATATTTCATTCTACATGTTTTCATATAATATTATATTTGTGTCATGTACCTTTCTTATTTTCTTCCTTTGGTTTTTCTTTGTGACTTCTTTCCTTCCTTCTTAAGTTCCTTCCTTCTTCCTTTCCTTCCTTTATACTTTTCATCCCTTTCTTTCATCCTTTCTTTTATATATTTGAAAATGTCCCACTTCAGGAGAGCTGCAGATTGAGTCATGGACAAAGTACATGTCAGATAATGTTTATGCAATCAAACCACATGCCCATTAGGAACACAATGTAATGGGAACCTTCTAGCTTCATATGCAAATTAGGCTTCTGATTTTGCTAGTGAATTTGTAGCAGCAAGGGTAAATCTTTGTGTTCCCACTCAAGGTGAACATAAGCAGAAACAGCCACTTCTATACTTGGGTGGTATTCTCTTTAAAACCAGTGAAATAGGAAGAAGTTCTTGCATCTAGGTTTCAATAACTTTGTGGTTAACTTTGAAATACATGATTCACTTTTAATTTTGTGTCATTTCACCCATACTTGCTCCATGTCCCCTCNAGGATTGTAAGGGGCAAAATTTAGAAACTCTTACAGCCATAATTTTGCATATCTGGAGGGTCTTCCTTGTGAAGACTCTAGATGATCACAGGTGGAATAATGGGTAGCCTAGGACCTCCTTCTAAATTAGGATAGGGTTTGGCTTCACAAAGTTCTAAGATGGCATAAGGAGAAAGCATTGTGTGTTTGTCCTCTAGAGAGGAGGCAAGCCTCAAAGATTCAGAAGACATCACATTGTGATTCTTGTATGTAGTCTGTACAGGATGCCATAACTACTATTAGCACTATCCGAGTTTTAAGAAGGAGCAAAGATGGGTCTATAGTAGAAGACAATAAAGACACAAACTACAACCTCAGCTGATGTTAACACAGGTTATAGTTCAGAGACCAGAAAAGAGACATTTCTACTCTTCTCAGTGTAGTTATCTATTATTTTGTGAGAACAGGTAAGACACTTGGCTTAAAATGTAGAGATTAGACCTTGAGACAGATAAAATATAAAAAAGCTCCTGTTGAGACCTCATAGCTTGTCTTCATGAATGAAAAACAGTTGGAAATAGTAGGAGGACTTCCTAGACTCCAGTTGGTAAGTAGGGAAGATATCATGTCTCTAGGCAAAGAGAGAGTGGTATATTTTAAGGGATCTCATCAAAGAGTTCGACAATAATCAAGTTAGCCTGGTAGGCTCATAGAGCAGGAGGTTTCTTGTTGGTATATGCAAGCAATGTCATATCTAAAGAAAAAAACAATTTAATGAGAATTAAAAGAAAACTATCCCTTTGGGTTACCTTAGGGATGGAACATATGTGAGCCTATCTGCTTGTGAGCAAGGGGGGCAATTTTGTTTCCTAGATATGTGCTATTTATGTGTGTGAATGTTTTTTTGAATACTAAGGGAATGTGTATTTTCTTTCTATCTTGCCATGTGTGACCCTGTGTTTATGTATTACAAAATATTATTCACACACTTATTTCCTTCATTTNTTTTCACCTTGCCCATGGNGTNAAGACACCCTAAAGAAAAAAGAATGAAGTACATTTGCCTTCCTTTGAGTGACAAAAGCCTGAATAAGTCAGAGGCATGAGAGTAGTATTGTCTTCATTCTGGAAATATGAGAAGTGCATTATAAAGAATATATCTAAGTGCTCATCAATCTATTGGAATAGCATAGTGATGCACTCAGTTACATTTGTACTGGACTGCAGGTTTAGGAAGGAGCTGTGGTATAGGAGAAGTAAAGTGTTAAAGGTCAGATCTGTGTGCCTTTTGATTAAAATAAATGAAGATATAGTGTGAGATCAGGAGTCCACATGCTTAGTTTAGCATGGGGAGGTGTATTAGATTTTGACAGACTGTTAGATCATAATTGTAGCCTGGCATCCCTGGTACAATTTTTGTGCCCATGTCTTGGGCTTAAGAAGCAGGGAGCGGCTTAGATGCAATGTTATCATTGAATGTTTTACTCTCCAACATAAACGCCTTTGTACAACTGTTAATGTCATCATACATTGGGGGTGAGTTCCCATTCTGACAATGGCCAAACCTTGGACATTTGCCAAGCAACTGGATTATTACCCAAGGCAAGTTTACTGAATCTCACTGTGTGAAGAACTGGTTCAACGACTTTTGTTGGCAGATGTCCCCCTCCACAAGAAAAAAGTCTGGACTGACAAACATAAGAACTCAAAGATATCCACCACAGGGTGAGTTTTCCATTGTTACTTGTGTTCAGTTATGTTATAAGCCACTTCTTAGGCTAAATTGAGTTTGATGTGATTTTCTGTAACTTAACATATGACAAGTATTATCTATCTGAAGGTCTTTAAAAGAGTGGATCCACAGTGTTGTTACTACCTGGGAAAATTGAGTTCATTTTGTGTCAAGTGGAAACTTGGGTCCAGAAAAGAGCTAATTTCATGCACTACTCTCCAATACAGAGTGTCATTTGAAGTCTATGGATCACAGTGAACAGTGCACTTTGTAGAGATGCAAAACTCTAGAATTCTTGAGCAAGAAGAAACAGAATGTACAGGTCCCAGTTTCTTTGGTGACCAGGTTATCAGAATAGCAAAATTATAGCAATCCTGGAGTCTATATCTGTTTAATGTCAAGGGAGGNTCTTACCTGGTCTTCTTGGCAGAGTAAAGAGAGACTCCAAATACACAGAGCCCCAAAGAGTATCCCTGGATGTTTCTGGTCTCTACAAACCCTCCCATTCTTCATGTCCTTGGTGTCTCCAATGATCCTGGTTATTCTGGCCTGTAACCTTGGATTTAAGGGCAAACATTTTTTTGTTTTCATTTGACATTTTACAGAAAGTTCCTTTTGTATAATTTTGAGATGATTAAGTGCTTATGTTACTCCTCCCTCTGTCTAAGAAATCAAATGCCCGAATTTATTCCTGAATGTTTTTCCAGTTTTATAATATTTTACAAGTATGACAACTTTATCAAAAGCTAAAAATTTTAACTATAGATGTGCCAAACCATATGAGTGAATCACTAAATATCCTCAACCCTACACAAAGAAGTAGGAGAAATTCAGAAGTTCTGAGAGTTCAAGACATAGTATTCCAAGGGGAATAGCACAACCCTACAATGATTATTAATATTTCTTCCTTTTTATATTAAATAATAACACTGTAAATCCTCCCCATATGTTTCTACCAATCCAGTTATATTCTTTCCTAGGTCATTCATGACTTACATTCTCATTAAATTTTATTACATAAACTAATATATATTCACATATAATATATATATATATATGTACATTACCTTTTTTAGTATCTGTAAATTCATATATGTTTACATATGCTGAATTTATATGCATCCCTAACATAACAAATACTGCCTTCTTATTTATGTGTCTCTTCTACCCGTGGACTCTTTGGTTCTTATTTCCTCCTTTGCCCACTCTATACATTCCATCATTTGTCTTCAACTATTTCTTGTTACTTATTTTCTTATAAAATTATATTTGTGTGACTTTTTTTTGTTTCTTATAACCTTTCTTTCGTTTTTCTTTATGAAATCTCACTGAATATAGTGTGTGAAGAACTGGTTCAACGACTTTTGTTGGCAGATGTCCCCTTCCACAAGAAAAAAGTCTGGACTGACAAACATAAGAACTCAAAGATATCCACCACAGGGTGAGTGGTGGATATCTTTCCTTCCTCCTGTATTCCTACTTCTACATGTCTTTTCTTTCTTTCTTTCTTTCTTTCTTTCTGTCTGTCTGTCTGTCTTTCTTCTCTTTTTCTTTCTTGCTTTCTTTCTCTTTCTTTCTTTCTTTCTTTCTTTCTTTCTTTCTTTCT
>LZPO01044484.1:204022-214651 GCA_001675575.1 Neotoma lepida | reverse complement strand
CTTTCTTTCTTTCTTTTCATATTTGTAAATGTTCCTCATTAGGAGTGCTACAGATTGAGTCATGCACCAGATACATGTCAGACAGTGTTTATGCAATCAAACAACATGCCCATTATGAACACAATGTGATGGGAGCCTTCTAGCCTCATATGCAGATTAGGCTTTTGGTTTTGCTAGTGGATGTGTAGCACCAAGAGCAAAGGTTTGTGTTCTCAGTCAAGATGAAAATAAGTAGAAGCAGCTTCTTACATACTTGGGTGGGATGCTTTTTCAAACCTGAAGAATACGAAGAAGTTTTTTTGTCCAGGTTTCAAAAACTTTGTTGTTTAATTAACACAATTAAGTTTGAAATACCTGATTCATGTTTAATTTTTTGGCATGTCAACCCTACTTGCTCAAAGTCCCATAGAGGATCATAAAGGTCAAAATTGAGAAAGCCTTCCATCCATGATTTTGTGTATCTGGAGGGTCTTCCTTGAGAAGACCGTAGGTGATCAAAGGAAGAATAATGGGTTGCAAAGGGCCTCCTTGTAACTTAAGAAAGGGTTTGGTTTCACAAAGTCCATAAAATGGCAAGGAGAAAGCCTTTTGTGTTTGTCCTCTAAAGAGGAAGACAAACCTCAAAGGTTCAGAAGACATTACATTGTAATTCTTGTATATAGTCTATGCAGAATGCCATATTTACTATTTAGCTCAATCCAAGATTTAAGAAGGAGCAAAGATGGGTCTGTAGTGGAAGTCACATACAGATGCAAGCCACAGCCTCTGTTGAAGTTAACACAGGATATAATTCAGAGAACAGAAAAGAGACGTTTCTTCTCAGTGTACATATCTATTCTTTTGTGAGAACAGGTAAGTAACTTGGCTTAAAAGTAGAGATAGGACGTTTAGACAGATAAAATACACAAAAAGCTCCTGGTGAGAAATCACAGATTGTCCTCATGAATGAAAAACAGTAGTCAAAAATGGGAGGGCTTCCTAATCTCCAGTTGGGAATGGTGGAGGATAGCATGTCTCCAGGCAAAAAGAGAGGGTGGTATATTTTAAGGGATCTCCTCAATGATTTCAACAGTAATCTGTTTAACCTGGTAACCTCATGAGTTAGTGAGCATGAATCTTCTCCTTGGGATATGCAAGCACTGTCGTATCTAAAGTAAAAAACACAGTTTACTGAGAATTAAGAGAAAACTATCCCTTTGAGTTACCTTAGGGATAGAACATATGTGATCCTGTGTGCTTGTGAGCATTGGGGGCAATTTTGTGTTCCAGACATGTGCTATTTTTGTGTGTGAATGTTTATTTTTTCAAATATTAAGTCAATGTGTGTTTTCTTTCTCACCTGCCCTTTGTGACTGTTTTAATATTGGAAAAAATGATTCACACTTATTTCCTTCATTTATTTTCTCGTTGCCTATGGGTTCAAGTTACCCTAAAGAAAAGAGAACAAGGTAAATTTGTCTTCCTTTGACAAAAGGCTGAATAAGTCAGAGGCACATGTGTAGTGTTGTCTTCATTCTGAAAATATGAGAACTACAGAGTAAAAAATATATCTAGGTGCCTATCAATCTAATGAAATGGCATAGAGATGCCTTCACTTACATATGTGCCATGCTGCAGCCTTCAGAGGTTGCTGCGGCATAGGAGAATAAAAAGAGTTACAGATCAGAGAGATTTGTGTGCCTTTTGGATAAAAAAAAATGGAGATATAGTGTGAGAACATGAGTACACGTGGTGTTTTACTGGGAATATATTAGATTATGCCATACTCTTAGGTCACAATTGTTGCCTGGAAACCATTTTAGAATTCTTTGTGCCCATATCATGGGCTTAAGAACAAGGACCAGCTTAGATGCAGTGTTATAAGATATTTACTCTCCCAACATGAACACCTTTGTACAACATTTAATGTCAGCATACATTGGTGGTGGTTCTCCCATTCAGACCATGGCCAAACCTTGGACATTTGTGAAGCAACTGGATTATTACCCAAGGCAAGTGTACTGAATCTCACTGAATATAGTGTGTGAAGAACTGGTTCAATTACTTTTTTTGGTATATGTCCCCTTCCATAAGAAAAAAAGTCTTGACTGACAAACATAAGAACTCAAAGATATCCTCCACAGGGTGAGGTTTCCATTGTTACCTGTGTTTAGTAATGTTATAAGCAACTTCTTAGGCTAGATTGAGTTTGATGTGATTTTCTATAACTTAACAGATGACAAGTATTATCTATCTGAAGGTCTTTAAAAGAGTGGATCCACTGTGTCGCTACCATCTGGAAAATTGAATTAATTATGTGTCAAGTGGGCCTTGAGTCCAGAAAAGAGCTAATGTCATATACTACTCTCCGTGGCGGGGCGTCATTTAAAATCTATGGATCACAGTGAACAGTGCACTTTGTAGAGGTATGCAAAACTCTAGAATTCTTGAGCAAGAAGAAACGGAATGTACAGTCTCCCAGTTCCTTTGTTGACCAATTTATCAGAATGACAAAATTATAGCAATCCTGGAGTCTATATCTGTTTAATGTCAAGGGAGGATCTTACCTGGTCTTCTTGGCAGAGTAAAGAGAGACTCCAAATACACAGATCCCTATAGAGTGTTCCTGGGTGTTTCTGGGCTCTACAAACCCTCCCATTCTTCATGTCCTTGGTGTCTCCAATGATCCTGGTTATTCTGGCCTGTAGCCTTGGAGTTGAGGGGATACTCTTTTTGTTTTCATTTGATATTTTACAGAAATTTCCTTTTGTATAATTTTGAGATGATTAAGTGATTATGTTACTTCTCCCTCTGTCTAAGAAATAAAATGCCCAAATTTATTCCTAAATGTTTTTTTCCAATCTTATAAAATTTTACAATTATGACAACCTTATCAAAAGCTAAAAATTTTATCTATAAATGTGCCTAACTGTATGAGTGAATGACTAGTTATCCTCAACCCTAAACAAAGAAGTAGGAGAAACTGAGAAATTCTGAGAGTTGGAGACATAGTCTTCCAATGGGAATAGCACAACCCTACAATGAATATTAATATTTCTTCCTTTTATATATTAAATAATAACACTGTAAATCCTCCCCATATTTTTTAACAAACCATTTATATTCATTTCTAGGTAATTCATAGCCTCTATTCTCATTAAATTTTGTTACATAAGCTTATATATATTCACATATTATATATGTGTATATATATTAAATTTTTGTAGTATCTATAAATTCATATGGATTTATATATGATGAATTAACATTCTTCCCTAACATAACAAATACTACCTTCTTTTTTATGTGTATCTCTTACCTTTGGTTCTTCTTTCCTCTTTCTTTTTCCACTCCATACTTCCATGGTGTATCTTCATCTATTTCTTCCAACATATTTTCATATAAAATTATATTTGTGTGATGTTTCTTTGTTTCTTATTTTCTTTCTTTTGTTTTCCTTTACGACTTCTTTCCTTCCTCATGTTTTCCTTCCTTCTACATGTCCTTTCTTTCTTACTTTCTTTTTCTTTCTTTCTTTCTTTCTTTCTTTCTTTCTTTCTTTCTTTCTTTCTTTCTTTCTTTCTTTTTTATATTTGTAAATGTCCCCCGTTAGGAATGCTACAGATTGAGTCATGCACCAGATACATGTCAGACAGTGTTTATGCAATCAAACAACATGCCCATTATGAACACAATGTGATGGGAGCCTTTAGCTTCTTGTGCAGATTAGGCTTCTGGTTTTGCTAGTGGATGTGTAGCACCAAGAGCAAAGGTTTGTGTTCTCAGTCAAGGTGAAAATAAGTAGAAGCAGCTACTTACATGCTTGGGTGGGATGCTCTTTCAAACCTGTGGAATAGGAAGGGGTTTGAGTCCAGGTTTCAGAAACTTTGGGATTTACTTAACACAGTTATGTTTGAAATACCTGATTCATGTTTAATTTTTTGGCATGTAACACATAATTGCTCAAAGTCCCATAGAGGAGCGTAAGGAACAATTCAGGAAATCTTCCATCCATGATTTTGCATATCTGGAGGGTCTTCATGGTGAAGACCGTAGGTGATCAAAGGAAGAATAATGGGTTTCATAGGGCCTCCTTGTAACTTAAGATTGGGTTTGGTTTCACAAAGTCCATAAAATGGCAAGGGAGAAAGTCTTTTGTGTTTGTGCTCTAGAGAGGAATGCAAGCTTCAAAGGTTCAGAAGACATCACATTGTGATTCTTGTGTGTAGTCTATGCAGAATACCATATCTACTATTAGTGCTATCCAGTTTTATGAAGGAGCAAAGATGGGTCTATAGTGGAAGTCACATACGCAAGCCACAGCCTCTGATGAAGTTAACACAGGTTATAGTTCAGAGATCAGAAAAGAGACATTTCTGCTCAGTGTAGTTATCTATTCTTTTGTGAAAACAGGTAAGTAACTTGGCTGAAAAAGTAGAGATAAACCTTTCAGGCAGATAAAATACGCAAAAAGCTTCTGGTGAGACCTCACACCTTGTCCTAATAAATGAAAAACAGTAGTCAAAAATAGAAGGGCTTCATAGGCTCTATTTGGTAAAGAGGGAGGATATCATATCTTCAGGAAAAGAGAGAGTGTGGTATATTTTAAGAGGTCTCAACAGTAATCGGTTTTGCCTGGTAGGCTCATAAGTTAGTGAGCAGGAAACTTCTTCTTGGGATATGAAAGCAATGTATCTAAAGTAAAAAACACAATTTATTGAGAATTAAAAAATTTTATCCCTTTGAGTTACTTTAAGGAATGAACATATGTGAGTGCTATGTGCTTCTGAGCATAGCGGGCAATTTTATTTTCCAGATATGTGCTATTTTTGTGTGTGAATGTTTAGTTTTTTCAAATATGAAGTGAATGTGTATTTTCTTTCTGTCTTGCTGTGTGAGACCCTGTGTTTATGTATTAGAAAAATTTATTCACACACTTATTTCCTTGATTTATTTTCACCTTGCCCATGTGGTCAAGATGCCCAAAGAAAAGAGAATGAAGTACATTTGCCTTCCTTTGAGTGACAAAAGATTTAATAAGTCAGAGGCACGAGAGTAGTATTGTCTTCATTCTGGAAATATGAGAACTGCATTATAAAGAATATATCTAAGTGTTCATCAATGTACTGGAATGTTATAGTCACTTACATTTGTTCTGGGCTGCAGGTTTAGGAGGTAGTTGTGGGATAGGAGAAGTAAAAAGAGTTACAGTTCAGACAGATCTGTTTGCCTTTTGGATAAAGTAAATGGAGATATAGTGTGAGATCATGAGTCCACATGGTTAGTTTAGCACAGGGAGGTGTATTAGATTGTGATAGACTCTTAGGACATAAGTATTGCCTGGCAACTCTGGTAGAATTTTTTCTTTGTGCCCATATCATGGTGTTAAGAATCAGGAGGCAGCTTAGATGCAGTGTTATCATTGGATATTTTACTCCCAACATAAAGGCCTTTGTACAACTTCTAATGAAAGCCTACATGGGTGGTGTGTCTCGCATTCAGGTGATTGCCAAACCTCGTACATTTGTCATGCAGCTGGAACTATTACCCAAGCTGGTTTCCTGACTCTCACTGAATATAGTGTGACTTTTGTTGGTGGATGTCCCCTTCCATAAGAAGGAAAGTCTTGGCTAAGAAACTCAAGGACCCAAAGTTGTCAACCACAGGGTGAGTTTTCCATTGTTACCTGTGTTCAGTAATGTTGTAAGCCACTTCTTAGGCTAGAATGAGGTTGATGTGATTTTCTATAACTTAATAGATGACCAGTATTGTCTATCTGAAGGTCTTTGAAAGATTGNATCCACAGTGTTGCTACTACATGGAAAAATTGAATTCATTACGTGTCAGGTGGAACCATGATCAAATAAGTAGCTGAAGTCATCCAATGCTCTCTATGATGAGGTGTTGCTGGTGCATACTGAAGTCTTGTCACTGCCTCTTGTCCCACTGTCAGTGAATTTCTAACTGAGGCTACTCTAATATTGGCCACCTACAACTATTGTTACTTACATATTTTTCCATTTATTGTCTATGATCATTGAGTTAGTACCATTTTCATTAAAGGAGTGTTTGTATTAGTTGGAAATGACATTCCTGTACAATCTTTAAAAATCATCACCCTTCCATACATTGAAGCTGGGAGAACTACCTGTGCCTAGATTTGCCTAGAGAAAAGGATTGTTCTGTGATATGGATAATTTTTTTCATTATTGATCGAAATGAGTGAAACTAGCTAAAAGCAGATTGACTTTCAAAGTGAAATTTTACTCTGAGCATAATTGTTTTACTGATANANTCAGTATTTTTCATGATTGCTTTTTCTGGGTTTCAAATGAATGGAGTCTTCATTCTCTCAAAACAGGCAGGGAATCTTTACGTTTTTAAAGACCAATGTCCTGAAAATCTCTGGATCACAGTAAAGAGTGCACTTTGCAGAGGTATGCAAAACTCAGGAAATATTGAACAAGAAGAAACAGAAAGCACAGACTCCCGGGTTCCTTTGTTGATGAGGTTATCAAAAAAGTAAATTTTAGCAATCCAGGAGTCTTTATTGCTCAGTGCCAAGAGAGGATCTTACCTGGTCTTCTTGGCAGAGTTTATGAGACACAAAATACACGTAGTCCCCTAGAGTGTCCCTGGATGTTTCTGGGTTCTCCAAACCCTCCCATTCTTCATGTGCTGGTGTCTCCAATAATCCTTGTTTTTCTGGCCTTTAACCTTGGAGTGGAGTGCAAAATTTTGTTTTGTTTTCATTTGTTATTTTTGCAGAAAGTTCATTTTGTATAATTTTTGAGATGATGATGTGAGTATGTTACTTCTCCCTGTGTCTGGGAAATCAAATGCCCCAATTTATTCCTGAATGTTCTTACAATCTTACAAAATTTTATAAGTACAGCAACCTTATCAAAATTTAAAATTCCAACTGTAAACATGCCAATGTGTATGAGTGTATCACTAGGAAACCTCAACTATACACAAAGTAGTAGAAGAAAATCAGAAGTTCCAAGAGGAGAACCAAAAATCTTCCAATGAGAAAAGGACAATCCTTCAATGAATATTAATATTTCTTCCTTTTATAGATTAAATAATAGCAGTTAAAATCCCCTGCTATGTTTCTACAAAACCAGTTATATTCTTCCCTATTTTATTCATTGTTCTAATCACATTACATTTTTATATATACTAATATATATTCATTAATATAATATATATATACACATTAGTTTATGTAGTATCTATAATCATATATTTATGTAAGATGTATTAATATGCATCCCTAACATAACAATCACTAATTTATTTTTTATGTGTCTCACCTAACTTTGGTCTCTTTACTTCTTCTTTCCTCCTTCTTTGCCTATGCCATACTTTCCATCATTCATCTTCAACTATTTCATCCTACTTATTTTCATATAAATCATATTTGTTTCATGTACCTTTCTTATTTTGTTTCTTTGATTTTTCCTTATGACTTCTTCCTTCCTCCTCAAGTTCCTTCCTTATCCTTCTTTCTTGTCTTACTTTCTCTCTTTCTTCTACATTCCTCTTTTTAATATTTGTAAATGTCCCCCTTTAGGAGAGCAGCAGATTGAGTCATGGAACAAGTACATGTGAGATAATGTTTATGCAATCAACATGCCCATTAGGAACAAAAAATGATGGAGCCTTGTTATTTCGTATGCAGCTTAGGCTTCTTGTTTAGCTAGTGGATGTGTAGCATTAAGAGCAAAGTTTTGTGTTCTCACTCAAGGTGAACATAAGTAGAAGCAGCCACTTCCATGCTATGTGGGATGTTGTTTAAAACCTGAGAATAGGGAGAAGTTCTTCAGTCTAGGGTTCAATAACTCTGTGATTAAATTTAAAATACCTGATTCATTTTAAATTTTGTGGCATTTGACCCCTATTTCCTCAAAGTCCCCTAGAGGATTGTAAGAGGCAAAATTGAGAAAGCCTTCTAGCCATGATTTTGTGTATCTGGAGTGTCTTCCGTTTGAAGACTGTGGGTAATCACAGGTGGAATAATGGGTATGATAGGGCTTCCTTGTGAATTAAGATAGGGTTTGGTTTCACAAACTCCATAAGATGGTAAGGGAGAAAGGATTTTGTGTTTGTCGTCTAGAGAGGAAGCCAAGCCTCAAAGATTCAAAAGACATCACATTGTGATTCTTGTATGTAGTCTATACAGGATGCCAAATCTACTATTAGTGCTATCCAAGTTTTAAGAAGGAGCAAAGATGGGTCTATAGTGGAAGCCAAATACAGACACAAGCCACAACTCAGCTGAAGTTAACACAGGTTATAGTTCAGAGATCAGAAAAGAGACATTTCTACTCTTCTCAGTGTAGTTATCTATTCTTTTGTGAGAATGGTTAAGACACTTGGCTTAAAATGTAGAGATTAGCCTTTCATACTGATAAAATACACAAAAACCTTCTGTTGAGACCTTACAGCTTGTCTTGAACAGTTGTCAAAAATAGGAGGGCTTCCTAGTCTCTGGTTGGTAAAGAGGGAGGATATCATGTTTCCAGCCAAAGAGAGAGAGTGCTATATTTTCAGGGATCTCATCAATGATTTCAACAGTTCCAGGTTGGCCTGGTATGCTCATGAGTTAGTGAACAGGAGGATTCCTCTTGGGATATGCAAGCAATTTTATATCAAAAGAAAAAAATGCAATTGACTAAGAATTAACAGAGAGCTATCCCTTTGGGTTACATTAGGGATGGAACATATGTGAGCATCTGTGCTTGTGAGCATGGAGGGCAATTTTGTTTACTATATATGTGCTATTTGTATGTGAATGCTTTTTTTTGAATATTAAGTAAATGTGTGTTTCTTTTCTGTCCTGCAGTTGTGAATCTGTGTTGTATTATTGAAAATAATTATCCACTCACTTATGTCCTCCATGTATTTTCACATTGCCCATGAGGTCAAGTTGTCCTAAAGAAAAGAGAATGAAGTACACTTGTCTTCCTTTGAGTGACAAAAGGCTCAAAAAAATCAGAGGTGTGAGAGTAGTATTGTCTTCATTCTGTATATATGAGAACTGCAGAGTAAAGTTTATATCTAAGTGCTCATCAATCTAATGGAATGGCAGAGTGATGCCTTCAATAACATTTCTGCCTGACTGCAGGCTTAGGAGGTAGCTGTGNAATAGGAAAAGTAAAAAGAGTTACAGGTCAGAGAGATCTGTGTGTCTTTTGGATAAAGTAAATGAAGATATAGTGTGATATCATGAGTTCATGTGGATATTTTAGCATGGGGAGGTGTATTAGACTGTGACAGACTCTTAGGTCATGAGTGTTTCTGGCAACTCTGGTAGAATTCCTTGTGCTTGTATCATAGATGTAAGAATCAGGGAGCAGCTTAAATGCATTGTAATCATTGGATATTACACTCCCAACATAAACGCCGATGAACAACTGTTAATGTCAGTGTACATTGGTGGTGACTATCCCATTCGGACCATAGCCAGACTTTGGGTATTTATCAAGAAACTGGAATTATTACTAAGGCAAGTTTATTGAATCTCTCTGAAAATAGTGCTTGAAGAAGCGGTTCTAAGACTTTTTTGGTGGATGTCGACTTCCATAAGAAGGAAAAGTCTTGACTAAGAAACGTAAGGACTGAAATGTATCCACCACAGGGTGAGTTTTCCATTGTTACCTGTGTTCAGCCATGTTTTAAGCCATTTCTTAGGCTACAATGAAGTTGATGTGATTTTCTATAACTTAGCTGATGACCAGTATTGTGTGCCTACAAGTCTTTGAGAGATTGGATCCATAGTGTCATTACCACCTGAGAAAATTGAATTCATTTTGTGTCAAGTGGAAAATTTGGCCCGAAAATATGTGAGATCATGAACAGTTATCCATGATGGGGAGTTGATGTTGCATAATGAGAAGTCTTGGACTGCCTCTTGTCCCTCTTTCAGTGAATCTGTGTCTCAGGCAACTGTACTTTTTGGCACCTATGACTATTGTTCCTTAAATATTTCTGCATATATGGTCTATGGTCACTGGATTGGTGCCAATTTCATTAGATGATTGTTTATGTAAGTTGAAAATGATATTCCTGTGCAATCTTTAAAACCAACACCATTTCATAGATTCAAGCTGCAAGAAATACCTGTGCTTAGATTTGCCTAGATAAAATGACTTTTCTGTGGTAGAGAGGTAAGGATATGCTTTTTTATGGATTCACCACAAAACATTTTTTATTATTAAAAAGATCTTCCACTCCTTTTACATACCAACCTCAGATCCCCTCTCCTCCTTCCTCCCGCCCCACCAGCTCCCCCCTTCAACCCACGCCTACTCCCACCTCCTCCAAAACAAGGTCTCACATGGTGAGTCCCCAGAGTCTGGCACTCTTAGCCAAGGCAGGGCAAGACCCTCCTCCCTACACCAAGATTGCACCAGGTGTCCCACCACAGGCACTGGGCTCCAAAAAGTCAGCCCCTGCACCAGAGATGAATCCCGATCCCACCACCTGGGGACTCTCAGACACTTCAAGCCAAACAACTGTCTCAAGCTTCCAGAGGGCCCAGTTCAGCACCATGGGGGGCTCCACAGTTATTGGTCCACAGTTCATGCATTTCCACCAGCTTGGCTGGCTTCATGATCAATGTCCCTTGTTCATAGAACCTCTCCT
>LZPO01044484.1:186168-197900 GCA_001675575.1 Neotoma lepida | reverse complement strand
CCTGGTCTACAGAGTGAGTTCCAGGACAGATCCACAGAGAAACACTGCCTTGAAAAATAACAAAACAAAAGAAAGATATGTAATGAAATAAAACATATATGCAAAATATGTACAATGAATAATAAAAGGGAGGGGATGGAAAGTCATCAGGAATGCAGGGAGGTACGAAAGAAGAAGAAAGGTATGAAGAACCAAGGCAGAAAGGACATACACCCAAGAAGCTGGTATTTATTTACTTAGGGGTGGATATTCTCAAATATATACACTGGATATCATAACAAATATTACTGACAAAATAGGTGATGAAATGTGATTAAAGGAATATATACATGTTTATGTTGGCAAATGTAAAATTGTTTACTATAGCATTATTTTATGTAAACAAAACTAAAGATTGATATTGAATAACAATTAGTTAATCATTATCCTCCCCAAGAATTCTTCCTAAACCTAATCCTCCACAAGAAACTCTACCTAACCCTAACCTTAACCTAACATTAACCCTAACCCTCCCGAAGAGACTCTAGCTAAGACTAACCCTAGTCATCTCCAAGAAAAACTACTTAACCTAAATATAACCCTAATCCTATCCCTAACCGTGACCCTAACCCTAACCCTAAACTTAACCCTACCTTGTGCTAATGAGTAAGCTGTTTATTGCCCGAGTAGAACCAAATTCCTGGTTTTAATTCTCCCAATCAGTCTCATGTGAAGTTTGTTGTGAACTGTGACTCTGTGGTTTTCCTTGACACCCAGCTCTCAGGATGCCTTTCCATCTGAGCTCTAACACTTAATAAAACCTAGCAGAAGGAAAGTAACAATGGAAAATTCTCACTTTGATGGATACTTCTGAGGCCTTTAATTTTACTTCTCAGGGAAGGGCACATACACCCATAAAAGTCTCTGAAAAACTTTTCCACAGACTGGGTTTAGTGAGATTAGGGACCCATGGATATGGAAACTGAACCAGCTGGAAGGCCATTGGCCATGAATTTCTCCATAGAATCATTTGGAGAATCAGCTCCCACCTAAGCTGCCATTAAAGATTGTACAGGACACTGAGACATGATACTAAATCCTCCAAAGGAAACACCACATCTCAGCTGCTTCCTGCTTCTTGGGCCCTTGATGTGAGCAGAGAGAATGCCACAGGGGTTGCCAGGCAACAGCTATGACCTCAGAGTCTCTCACAGTCTCATATATCTCCACATTCTACACAATCTTCATGCTTAGAAAAAACACAGTCTTCTATTCTTTGATGCTATATCCGCTTTTAAAAGCAGTAGTCTACTATGAATACCAAGCTAGAGAAATCACATAACCAATTATTAATAATGGTCATGACATTTTGCAGAAATCTTTTTGAAATGTATTTGGTCAATGAAATCAGTCTTCAGCTCTTGTAATGGAGGATATTTAAATTTTTTTAAATGAGAGAAGAAAAAGAATTTAACAAATAAAAGAAAGAAAGATATGTCAGGTGGTGCTCGTGCACACTTGTAATTTCAGCATATGGGGGGGGCAGAGGCAGGAGGATCGCATTCAGTATGACACCAGCCAGGTCTATAGAGTTGAGTTCCAGGACAGCTACATTGAGAAACCATGTTTTGAAAAATAACAAAACAAAAAGATGTATAAGGAAATAAAACAGCTATGAAAAATATGTACAGTGAATAATAAAAGGTAGTGGATGGAAAGTCATCAGGAATTCAGGTAGGTATGAAAGAAAAAGCAAGGAATGAAAGGACAAAAGCAGAAAGGATAGATACACAAGAAGGTGGGATTTATTTAGGGGTGGATATTCACAAATATATACATTGGATATCATAACAAATATTACTGATAAAAAATGTGATGAAATGTGATTAAAGGAATATATATATATGTTTATGCTGGCAAATGTGAAAATTGTTTATTGTAGCATTACTTTATGTAAACAAAAGTAAAGAATGATACTGCATAACAGTTAGTTAACCAAAACTCTCCCCAAGAAACTCCACCTTCCCCCAACCCTATACCTCCACAAGAAACTTACCTAACCCTGCACTCCCCAAGAAACTCTAGCTATTCCTAATCCTAACTGCAACCTAACCCTAAGCCTCACCAAGAAACTATCTAATCCTAAACCTAACCCTCCTGAAGAAAGTCTACATAACTGTAACCCTCCCCAAATAAATCTACCTAACACTAAAGAACAGAAATAACTCTACCTAACCCTAACTCTAACCAAACACTAACACTAACACTCCCAAACTCTAACCCTAACAATACCCATGAAACTCTTCCTAAACCTGACCCTAACCCTACCCTAACCCTAATCCTAGCTTATGCTGATGTGTAAGCTGTTTATTGCCCAAGTAGAACCAACTTTATGGTTTTATTCCTCGCAAACAGTCTCTTGTGTGAGGTTTGTTGTGAATGGTGACTCTGTGGTTTTCCTTGACTCCTACTCTCAGGACTGCTTTCCATCTGAGCTCTAACACTGAATAAAACCTAGAAGAAGGAAGGTAACAATGGAAAACTCACACTTTGCTGGATACTTCTGAGGCTGTTATTTTCTTAGGTCAGAGTTTTACTTCTCAGGGAAGAGGACATCCATCCACAAAAGTCTCTGAAAAGCTTTTCCACAGACTGTGTTCAGTGGGATTAGGGATCCATGGCTATTGAAATAGTGACAGCTGCAAGGCTGATGACCATGAATTTGGATATAGAATCATTTGGAGAATCAGCTCCCACCAATGCTGCCATTAAAGATTGTACAGGACACTGACACTTGATACTAAATCCTCCAAAGTAAACACCACATCTCAGCTCCTCCCTGCTTCTAGGGCCCTTGATGTGAAGAGAGAGAATTCCACAGGGGATGAAAGTCTACAGCTATGACTTCACATTCTGTCATAGTCTCATACATCTCCACATTCTACCCAAACTTCATGCTTAGAAAAAACACCATCTTCTACTCTTTGATCCTATATCTGCTTTTAAAACCAGTAGTCTACTATTATTACCGAGCTAGGGAAATCACACAACCAATTATTAATAATGGTCATGATTTTTGCAGAAATCTTTTTGAAATGCAATTAGTCCATGAAATCAGTCTTCAATTCTTGTAATGGAGATTATTTAAATATTTTTTAAATGAAAGAGGAAATTAATAAATTTAACAAATAAAAGGAAAGAAAGACATGTCAGGTGGTGGTGCTACACATCTGTATTTCCATCATTTGAGAGGCAGATGCAGGAGGATCTCAGTGAGTAAAGGACAGTCTTGTCTACAAAGTGATTTCCAGGACAGCTCCACAGAGAAACCATGCCTTGAAAAATAATGAAACAAAAAGACAAATATATAAAGAAATAAAATTAGAAATGAATAATATGTAGACTGAATAATTAAAGGTAGGGGATGGAAAGTCATCGGGAAATCAGGTAGGTATGAAAGAAAAAGCAAGGAATGAAAGGACAAAAGCAGAAAGGATAGATACACAAGAAGGTGGGATTTATTTAAGGATTTGTGGATATTCACAAATATATACATTGGATATGATAACAAATATTACTGATAAAGAACATGATGAAATGTGATTAAAGGAATATATATATGTTTATGTTGGTAAATGTGAAAATTGTTTATTGTAGCATTATTTTATCTAAACAAAAATAAAGAATGATATTGGATAANAGTTAGTTAACCTTAACCCTCCCCCCAAAATTCTACCTAACCCTAACCCTCCCCAAGGCTCTACCTAACCCAAACCTAACCATCTCCAAGAAATGCTAAATACCCCCAAACCTAACCTAACACTAACCCTAACCTACTCGAAGAAACTCTACCTAATCCTAACCCTAATGATCCCCAATAAACTTTACCTAACTCTAAACCTAACAGTAACCCTGACCCTAAACCTAACTCTAACACTAACCCTCACTTGTGCTCATGTGTAAGCTGTTTATTGCCCAAATAGAAACTACTTCCTGGTTTTATTCCTCCCAATCAATATCTTGTGTGAGGTTTTGTGAACTGTGACTCTGTGCTTTTCCTTGAGTCCCAACTCTCAGGATGCCTTTCCAACTGAGCTCTAACACTTAATATTACCTAGCACAAGGAAGGTAACAATGGAAAACACACTTTGCTGGATACTTCTGAGGCCTTTAATTTCTTAGGTCAGAGTTTTCCTTCTCAGGGAAGAGGATATCCAACCACAAAAGTCTCTGAAAAGCTTTTCCACAGATTGTGTTCAGTGATATTAGAGACCCATGACTATGGAAATAGTGCCAGCTGCAAGGCTGTTGGCCATGGATTTCACCGTAGAATCACTTAGAGAATCAGCTCCCACCTATGCTGCCATTATAGGTTGTACAGGACACTGAGACATCATACTAAGTCGTCCAGAGGAAATACCACATCTCAGCTGCTCCCTGCTTCTTGGGCCCCTGATGGCAACAGAGAGAATCCCACAGGGGATGCCAGGCTACAGCTATGACCTCACAGTCTGTCACAGTCTCATAAATCTCCATGTTCTACATAAACTTCATGCGTAGAAAAAACACCATCTTCTACACTTTGATGTTATATCTGCTGTTAAAACTAGATGCCTAATATGCATACCAAGCTACAGAAATCACACAACCAATTATTCATAATGGTCATGATTTTTTGCAGAAACATTTTTGAAATGCAATTGGTCCATGAAATCAATCTTCAGCTCTTGTAATGGAGGATATTTAATTTTTTTACTGAGAAAAGAAATGAAGGAATTTAACAAATAAAACATAAGAAAGATATGTCAGGTGGTGGTGGTGCACACTTTAATTCCAGCATTCCTGAGGCAGAGGCAGGTGGATCTCAGTGAATGTGAGGACAGCCTGGTCTACACAGTGATTTCCAAGACAGCTCCACAGAGAAACCCTGTCTTGAAAAATAACAAAACAAATGAAAAGATATATAAGGAAATAAAATTAGCAATGAAAAATATGTAGAATGAATAATAAAAGGGAGAGAATGGAAAGTCATCAGGAATGCAGGGAGGGTCGAAAGAAGAAGCATGGAATGAGACAAAGGAAGAAAAGACAGATACCCAAGAAGGTGGTGTTTATTTACTTAGGGGTGGATATTCACAAATATATACATAAATATCATAATTTATATTACTGATATAAAAGGTGATATAATGTTATTAAAGGAATATATATATCAGTTTATGTTGGCAAATGTGAAAATTGTTTATTGTAGCATTATTTTACGTAAACCAAAATAAAGAATGATATTGGATAACAAACAGTTAGTTAACCATAAGACTCCCCAAAAAACTCTGCCTAAACCGAACCCTCCCCAATAAACTCTATCTAACCCTAACCCTAAGCCTTCCCAGGAAACTCTACCTAACCCTAACCCTCACGATTCCCAAGAAACTCTACCTAACCCTAAACCTAACCCTAACCCTAGCCCTAACTCTGACCCTAAACCTAACCCTAAGCCTACCTTGTGCTCGTATGTAAGCTGTTTATTGCCCGAGTAGAATCAACTTCCTGGTTTTATTCTTCTCAATCAATCTCTTGTGTGAGGTTTGTTGTGAACTATGACTCTGTGGTTTTCCTTGACTCCCAACACTCAGGATGCCTTTCCATCTAAGCTCTAACACTTCATAAAACCTAGCAGAAGGAAGGTAACAATGGAAAACTCACACTTTGCTGGATACTTCTGAGGCCTTTAATTTCTTAGGTCAGAGTTTTACTTCGCAGGGAAGAGGACATCCACCCACAAGAGACTCTGAAAAGCGTTTACACAGACTGCATTCAGTGAGAATCTAGACCCATGTTTATGGAAATAGTGCCAGCTGCAAGGCCTTTGGCCATGGATTTCACCATAGAATCATTTAGAGAAACAGCTCCCACCTATGCTGCCAATAATGCATGTACAGGACACTGAGATGTGATACTAAATCCTTCAAAGGAAACACCACATCTCAGCTGCTCCCTGCTTCTTGGGCCATTGATGTGAGCAGAGATAATCCCACAGGGCTTGCCAGGCAACAGCTATGACCTCTCTCACAGTCTCATACATCTCCACATTCTACACAAACTTCAGGCTTCAAAAAAAACACATTCTTCTACTCTGTGATGCTATATCCGCTGATAAAACCAGATGCCTACTATTTCTACCAAGCTAGAGAAATCACATAACCAATTATTCATAATGGTCATGAATTTTTGCAGAAACCTTTTTAAAATTTATTTAATCCATGAACTCAGTCTTCAGCTCTGTAATGGAAGATATTTAATTTTTTTTAAATGAGAGAAGAAATGGAAGAATTTAACAAATAAAAGAAAGAAAGATATGTCAGGTGGTGATTGTGCCCACCATTAATTCCAGCATTTGGGAGGCAGAGATAGGTGGATCTCAGGGTTTATGAGGACAGCCTGGCCTACAGAGTAAGTTCCAGGACAGCTCCACAGAGAAACCTTCTCTTGAAAAATAATGAAACAAAAAGAAATATATATATGGAAATAAAATGAGAAATAAAAAATATGTATTGTGAACAATACAAAGTGGAGGATGGAAAGTCATTGGGAATGGAGAGAGGTACAAAAGAAGAAGCAAGAAATGAAGGACAAAGGTAGAAATGACAGATACCCAATAAGGTGGTCTCTATTTCCTTAGGGGTGGATATTCACAAATATATACATGGGATATCATAACAAATATTATTGATAAAAAAGTGATGAAATGTGATTAAAGGAGTATATATGTTTATGTTGGAAAATATGAAAATTGTTTATTGTAGCATTATTTTATATAAAGAAAAAATAATAATGATATTGGATAAAAAATTAGTTAACCCTAACCTTCCCAAGAAACTCTACCTAACCCTAACCTAACACTAACTCTAACCCTCCTCAAGAAAATCTACCTAACCCTAAACATAACCCTAACCCTAAACATAACCCTAACCCTAAACCTAACCCTCCTTGTGCTCATGTGTAAGCTGCTTATTGCCTGAGTAGAACCAACTTTCCTGGTGTTATTCCTCCCAATCAACCTCTTGTGTCAGGTTTGTTGTGAACTGTGACTCTGTGGTATTCCTTGACTCCCAACTTCAGAATGCCTTTCCATCTGCGCTCTAATACTTAATAAAACCTAGCAGAAGCAAGATAACAATGTAAAACTCCCCCTTTCCTGGATACTTCTGAAGTCTTTAATTTCTTATGTCAGAATTTTACTTCTCAGGGAAGAGGACATCCACCCACAAAAGTTTCCGAAAAGCATTTCAACAGTCTTTGTTCAGTGAGATTAGGGACCCATGGCTATGGAAATAGTGCCAGCTGCAAGGCTTTTGGCCATGGATTTCTCCATAGAATCATTTGGAGAATCAGCTCCCACCTACGCAGCCATTAAAGTTGTGCAGGACACTGAGATGTGATACTCAATCCTCCAAAGGAAACACCACATCTCAGCTAATCCCTGCTTCTTGGGCCCTTGATGTGAGCAGAGGGAATCCCACAGGTGTTGCCAGGCAATAGCTATGACCTCACAGTCTGTCACAGTCTCATACATCTCCACATTCCAAATTAACATCATGCTTAGATTATAACCACATTCTACTCTTTGATGCTATATATGCTGATAAAACTAGATGCTTACTATGCATACCAAGCTACAGAAATCACACAACCAATTATTAATAATGGTCATGATTTTTTACAGAAACCTTTTTGAAATGCAATTGGTCTGTGAAATCAGTCTTCAGCTTTGTAATGAAGGATTTTTTTTAATGAGAGAAGAAATAAAGGAATTTAACAAATAAAAGAAAGATGTGTCAGAGGTTGGTGGTTCACACCTTTAATTCCAGCATTCCGGTGGGAGAGGCAGGCTGATCTCAGTGAGTATGAGGCTGACCTTGTCCACAGAGTGAGTTTCAGGAAAGCTCCACAGAGAATCAGTGTCTTGAAAAAATACAAAACAAAAAGGAAGATATATAAGAAAATAAAATTAGAAATGAAAAACAGGTAGTGAGAATATCCACCCCTAAGGAAATACAGACCACCTTTCTGCCTTTTTCCTTTATTCCTTGCTTCTTCTTTCATACCTGCCTGCATTTCTGATGACTTTCCATCCTCATACCTTTTACTTCTCAGGGAAGAGGACATCCACCCACAAAAGTCTCTGAAGAGCTATTCCACAGACTGTGTTCAGTGATATTAGGGACAAATGGCATTGGAAATATTGCCAGCTCCAAGGCTGTTTGCCATGGATTTGGCCATAGAACCATTTGGAGAATCAGCTCCCACCTATGCTGCCATTAAAGGTTGTACAGGACACTGAGATGTGATACTAAATCCTCCAAAGGAAACACCACATCTCAGCTAATCCCTGCTTCTTGGGCCCTTGATGTGAGCAGAGGGAATCCCACAGGGGTTGCAAGGCAACAGCTATGACCTCACAGTCTTTCACAATCTCACACATCTAAAAATTCTACACAAACTTTATGTTTAGAAAAAACACCACCTTCTACTCTTTGATGATATATCTGCTGGTAAAACCAGATGCCTACTATGCATACTAAGCTAGAGAAATCCCATTTCCAATTATTAAAAACGGTCATGATTTTTTGCAGAAACCTTTTTGAAATGCAATTGGTCCATGAATTCAGTCTTCAACTTTATAATGGAGGATATTTAATTTTTTTTTAATGAGAGAAGAAATGAAGGAATTTAACAAATAAAAGATAAGAAAGATGTGTCAGGTGGTGGTGGTGTGTAGTGGGCAGCAGTTCCAGCTTTGATCTGGAAGCACAACCCTTATTGAGGCTTCCAGTAACAGCCATACCTACCTAGCACCTTCACCCGGGTGTGAGGACAAGACGGGAGCACTTATGTCTGGAGAGCCATTAAGACTGGATATCAGTCCCTGCAGGCGCTCTTGGTTCCTGGATCCTGGACGTTGGAGAGTGGACCAAACAGAGTTCTCCAGAGAACACCACTGGACTGCACCTCACCTCTCCTGGACCCTGTGACCAACCTCTTTGCTTGCTGTAAGAGGCCCTAAATCCCTAAATAAACCTCTTAACTACATGGAATTGCCTTAAATAATTTCCCCCATTATCTGGCACTCACGTGGGGTGAAATCTATTCGCCCGGGTGGCTTCCACCCTTAGCCTCTTCTGGGGCTGCTGTGGCACAGTGTCCATTCTTCTCTGTCTCCCTTCTTCCCTGTCCTTTTTAAAATTCCTTCCCCTCCTGGGGACCCAGTGCTTAACCACCAGTTCCTGCTCCTTCCATTCCTCCCTTCTCCCCAGCTTGTGGGTATGTACACCCACCTGCTAGGTCTCTGGGCCTGGAGCAGGCTAAGCCCAAAGGCAGGCTTAGCCCCCAGACCAGCACATGTGCTGTGAGTGAGCCCCCTCTTTCCCAGCCCACACTGGCTCCCACCCAAGTTCCCACCTGAGTTTCCGCAGGAGCCCACGGCTTACTTTTTCTGTCAGAAGCGGCTCAGAGGCTGCCTACACCGCCCCCCCCCCAAGCAGCTCCCTGAGGGTGCTCCCACCATGACTGCAGAGGCGCTAAGAGGGTCTCTAGTCCTCTGCTGGACCTCTCTGCTTCAAGCTCAGGCCACTGAACACCATACACCTGGCCTCTTGGCCGAGGGAGGAGCACTGAAGGGCCAAGGCTGTCACAAAGGCCAAGCCAAGCTCTGAAGCTCCAGGGAGACACAAGAAGATCTGCTGCCTCCTCACTGCTTCTGCCACTCCTCCACAAGTGAGCACGGGACTCCGCTCCCTGCTTGCAGCTACCACCAGCCAGTCTCCAGGGGGAATGGCTTTAGAGCTACTCCGGCAATACCTTCTGCCTGAAAAGTGCCACTACACCTCAAAAAAAATCTCAAGGACTGTATGATAAGCAAGCCAGTGTCATTATAGGTAAGAATACTTGAAAATTTCACACTTTGAAACTGATTAACAAATTTTGATAATATGGCCGATAACATTACTTTACAAGAATAAAAAATTTTTTGCCTGTGTGATGAATGACATTTTCCTGGAACTTTATGACTTTCCTAAGCCATACCTGGCCTGTACCATTTTGACAGTTATCATAATAATTTATATAGCATTCAAACTGGGATAATAATAATAACAAAGATGAGTCATTGTTGGGACTGTTACAGGCTTTAAAAGATAGCAATGAATGCTTACATAAAAAATTCTTTCTCTGGAATCTGCTAACTAGGATTTACAAGTTAGTAATAGAGACTTACAAAACAGGCTTTGTAGTTTAGAATCTGCTAACTTAATACAAGAACTTCAATCAATAAATAATAAATGTATAGCCAAATTTGATTATATTGATAGTAAATATGAATACTTAATGAATAGAACAATAACTCTCCAGGGTGAAGTTGTCACTACCCAGACACTTTATAAGGAAGAAAGGTTATCATTAACTGATGAAATAAGGGCTATGGAATCATGTGTTTCAAAAGAACATAAAAGGTTACATGATTCCATTGAAATCTGGAATCCCTTGCAAAAGAGGAGGTTCACTCCCTGGGACAGACCTTAGGTGTTCATTTGCAAGCCCTGGAAGAAACTCTCAGTAAAGATGACAAGGGACCTAATAAGCAGAAGGGCAAGACCATACAGGTCNTAACATCTCCAGATGGCTCTCATACAATGGCCTATCTTGTCATCATCCATGAGAAGCCAGCAGATGATAGACACCCTGAGACATACCTAGAATACAGATTACAACATATTCCAATGAGGGATTTTTAAACATATGAAGGAAGCGGTAGTCACATATGGCATACACTCAACATTTGTAAGACACATGTTAAATTCGTGGTCTACCTCGATTAGAATTATACCAGATGACTGGAATCAGTTAATTTCAGCTGTTCTAGAATATAGCCATCAGTTGCAATGGAAAAGCTGGCTGAGAGAAGAAGCAAGAAATTTAGGGCAACAAGGTAAACTCAGAGATTTTTACATCTTCCAAGATGAAATTCTTGGTGAGGGACATTTCACTGATAGGAATATACAAGCCACTTATGATGATACAATATCCCTATGCCATACAGCAGCTCTAAATGCTTGGGAAAAAATTCCAGAACCAGGAAAACCAACTGAGATATACACAAAGATATTCCATGGACCTCAAGAACCTTTCACTGATTTTTTACAAAGGCTATAACGAAAGCTGTGTCTGATAAAGAATTAAGACAAATATTAACTGAGTCCTTGGCATTTAACAATGCTAATACAGAATGTAAAAGAATATTTATGCCATGTCATTAAAGGTCAGATCAGCTCCTTTGGAAGAATGGATTCAGTATACTAATGGTGTTGAGTATCTTAACTATAGTAATGAGGCTTGGATAAGAGAGACAACTCCCAGAGGTGGAAGAGGGCCTCAGGTACCAAATGCTTTAAATGTTGGACAAAAGGTCATATAAGTAAAAACTGTACATGGCGTACTACTAGAAGTGATACAAATAACCCAAATAGGAAACCCCAACCTTCTGGATTATGTAGAAGATGTGGCAAAGGCCAACATTGAACCAATGAGTGCAGATCAGTAATAAATTTACAAGGTAACCCTTTGCCATTGGGAAACACCACAAGGAGTCTCTTGAAGTCTTCCAAATCAAATGTGGTCCATACATTTCCAGCCACTTTGGAGGAAATTCCTCTCCAGGACAATTAAATAAACCATTGTCTAAGGTAAAGAGCAATACT
>LZPO01044484.1:173504-183509 GCA_001675575.1 Neotoma lepida | reverse complement strand
ACCACACAATCCCATAGGCCAAGCAATCATAGAAAGATCCAATAGAATTCTAAAGGATATGCTAAATAAACAGCAACAGGTAACAATGACTCCTAGAAATAGATTGCATAATGCTTTATTAACCTTGAATTTTCTAAATGCTGATGAGAAAGCAACAACAGCTGCGGAGAGACATTGGACAACAGAGAAAACTTCTCAGGTAAATCACCCGATTTATTTCAAAGATGTGTTGACCTCTGAATGGAAACCAGGATACGTCCTATGTTGGGGAAGGAGTTTTGCTTTTGTTTCTGCAGGAGAAGAAAAGCTATGAATACCAACAAAATTAATAAAAATTTGGTTCAAACAGGAGAAACCACTCAGTGAAGAGACGTAAAAGTTCATCTACAGATTTGACATCTCTAAAAGTTGTAAGAAAAACTTAACAAAGGGTTGGGGTAGGGTTTTGTTTTTCTTGTCTTTACAGGATAATAGAATAACCCATCTTCCAGAAATCATAAGGATTGGATATCCAGATATCTACAGCAGAAGAAAAGAATCTATTGGTACCAATCTGCACAGAGTAAAATCTCACTGCTTAACATCTGTATCTCTTTAACTCTAAAAAAATCATGGTTCTGATTCAATTATATATCAAGCTGGCTTTGGAGTTGGAAGTTGGCTCCTTCCTCCTCTAAACCCAAGCATATTGCTAAAAGAAAAATTTAAGAGATTCTGTCTCATACCAGAAGAGCCACCTGGTGTGGGACAGAAGAAAACCAATAAAAGGGGACCATTGTCACCATACTATTTCTCTCCATACTTATTCTTACTCTCTTAGAATTCTTTCTTATGTGTCATGTCATCTTTAAATCCGAACTTTCCATTTTGTTTTTCAAGTTTTCCACAGTAAAAACTGTCTTCTTCAATAGAAATTTCTGAAGTCTCCAGAAGGAAGATGGGGCCCCATCACCATGACTACAACAACAACTCTACTCAGTCCATAATGATGCCATGGTTCCTAAGAACATTAATCATNATCAGCCTCAGACTGAAAACTCTTNAGGACAGTCCTAAGATAAGATGGTCCATCACACTACACTTTTAGCCAGAATCTCAGANAATCTTATCCATTTCTGAGACTNGCTGCAGATTCTATGGATAGCTCTATTGAAATCTGATAATCTAACTTTCATTACAGCACCCCACAGTGATACCATCACCTCCAAAACAGCAGGAAATAATTATAAGAAAATGACACCCCTCTCCCAAACATCTTATTTTCTCAGAGTTATAAATACATGGTTGTAGGGTTGGGGGTAGAACAATAGAATGTGGACTCAGTATTCTTTTTTAGAAAAGAAAAAGGGGAATGGATAGGTATAGGATATTAAGATAGATTATTGTATTTACTAGTAAACTAATTCAGTAAAATATCAGTCTTAGATAATTTGCACTGATATTGATTCTCGTATATTGATACAAATGCAAACTACTTATATATAATCCTTCTTAGGATAATTTGTATATTGATACAAATGCAGAACTATATTTGTTGTAATGTACATATATTTCTACTTTTGTTTGGAGTACTTTGTATATGATACAAAAGTAAAATTGTATTTGTCATATGTATATATGTTCTACCTCTTTTTAAGCCATTTTGGGTATTGTCACAATCTTGAGGTTATTGTCCTTTTGATACATCTGCTTACAGACTGTTTATCTATGTGAAGCCTTAGTCTTTAAGTTATTTAGTAGTGAAGACTTACTGAGTTATAGTCACTCATGCTTGTCATGTCTATAGTTAGGTTCTCCAGACTTACAGAAACATATGTTGGATGGATAGGTAATCTTCAAACACTTCCTAGACCTAGAGAATATGGCATTTAAAGATTTTGATAACTTAGAATTCTGTTGATGTGAGACACAATTGCTCCTGGCAGCACTGATCTGATCCCGAGAGAATGTTTGGCTTCTGAGACATTTCCATCTGGATGTTTGTCTGGATGTTTGCCTATTGGGCAAAGAACTGCCCTTGCCTTGACCGCTGACAGTAAAAGCAACTATTGAACTCTGCCAAGACAGGGTAAGATAGTCTTTCAAAAAACCTTCTTCTGAAAACTGTCTAACAGATAAGCCAGGCCTGTCACCAATTTGAATGCACCAACGATACTGAGAAATTTTAGGTGACTGTCCAGGCTGTGAGCTCTCTCTGGCTACTCTAGCAAGACTCCTGAAAGTTGCTTGCATCCTTCTCCCATTTCTCAGGTGTTATTATACTCCTTCTTAGGTCTTTGATGGGATTGAAGACTAACAGTTATAGTTACAATCTTCTTGTATCTTAGCTAGAACATATTAAGTATTAGACTCAGGTTCTTTAGGATAGGACACCTTTTGGAATGATCTCTGTAACATGCCATTTACCTATGCTCCAGACTACTCTGGATTTTAGTATTTTAGTGTGTATCTCTTATTTGATGTTGTTTGTATTGGTTGTAGTTCCATCTTGTCTAGGTCATTATCCCTTATTCCTCCTGGGCAATATTTGATAAACATTTCTATTGCATATAGTTTTGTATTAGGTTAGAATTTTCTTATTTAGACAAAAGGGGGAGATGTAGTGGGCAGCAGTTCCAGCTGTGACCTGGAAGCACAACCCTTACTGAGGCTTCAGGTAACAGCCACGCATAATTAGCACCTCCGCCTGGGGGCGGGGACAAGATGGGAGCGGTTAAGACTGGGAACCTTTAAGACGGGAGATGAGTCCCATCCATCACTCTTTGTTCCTGGATCCTGGACGTTGGAGGGTGGACCAAGCAGAATTCTTCAGAGAACAACGCTGGACAGTACCTCACCTCTCCTGGATCCTGTGACCAACCCCTTCACTTGTTGTAAGTTGCCCTAAATCCCTAAATAAATCTCTTAACTACGTGGAGTTGCCTTAATAATTTCCCCCATTATGTCATGACATACAATACTGCAATATAACATCATTATGGACTATTGTGACATTACAATGATTCATTATGAAATAACAATACCCATTATGTGGTCACAATGGACTATTATGATAGCACAATACTCCATTATGACATCACAATACCCATTATAAGGTCACATTTGACCATTGTCACAATCCAATGCTCCATTATAATATCACAATACCCATCTTGAGGTCACAATGGATTATTATGACATCACAATCCTCTATTATGACATCACAATACCTATTATGAGGTCACAATGTACTATTATGATATCACAATACTCCATTATGACATCACAATGTCCTATTATGAAATCAGAATACTCCATTATGACAACACAATGGTCTACTATGACATCAAAATAATCCTTTATGATATCACAACACCCATTATGTGGTAAAATTTCACTATAATGATGACACAATGCTACATATTGACATCACAATACACATTATGATGTCACAATGCACTTATTATGACATCACAATACTCCTTATGACAACACAAGCTGCATTCTGACATCACAATACTCCAGAATGACCCCTGAATGGACTATTATGACATCACAATACTCCACTATGACAGAATAATAAACATTATGAGGTCACAATGGACAATTATGACATCACAAGTTTCAATTATGGCAACACAATACCCATTATGAAGTCACAATGGACTATTATGACCACACATTTGTCCAATATGACATCAAAATACATTTTATGAGGTCGCTGTAGACCACTAAGACATCACAATGCTCCTTTATGACAACAAAATACCCATTATGAGGTAACAGTGGACTATTATGACATCACAATTCTCCATTATGATATCACAATGCTCTATTATGAGATCATATCCTCCAATATGACGTCACAATTGAATATAATGCACCACAATGCTCCATTTTGACATCACAATATGCATTATGAGGTTAAAATTGACTATTATGACAACACAATACTCCATTATGACATCACAATACCCATTATGAGGTCAGAATGGAATATTATGACATCACAATACACCATTATGACATAGCAATGCTCTATTAGAACATTGCAATACTTCACTGTAATATAACAATAGCATTATGAAGTCACAGTACTCCATTATGCCATGAAAATACACATTATGAGGTCACAATGGGTTATTATAATATCACAATGCCCAATAATGAGGCACAAAAACCATTATGAGGTCACATGGATTATTTTGACATCAAAATACTCCATTGTGACATCACAAAGCCCATATTAATGTCTCAAAGGACAATTATGACTTCAAGGTCTCAAATATGACATCAAAATGGACTATTGTTACATCACAAAGCTCCACTATGATATCATAAGACCCATTACGAGATCCAATTTACTAATATTACATCACAGTGCTCTACTATGACATCACAAAACCAATTATGAGGTCACAATGGAATATTAAGAAATCACCATCCTCCATTATGACATTATAATGCACTATTATGATATCACAATACTTCAATATGACATCACAAAAGACTATTATGACATCTCAATGCTCTATTATGACATCACATTATCCATTATTATGACAACAGAATGCTCCATTATGACACCACAATACTCCAATATGATGTCAGATGTACTATTATGATATTACAATGCTCCATTATGACAACACTGTAGCCAATATGAGGTCAGAATGGAATATTATGAAATCACCATTCCTCCATTATGACATTATAATGCTCTATTATGACATCACAATGGATTATTATGACATCTCAATGCTCCATTTTGACAGCACAATACTGTGACATCACAATGATCCATTATGACATCACAATATTCATTTTTAGGTCTCATTGGACTATTATGACACTAAATGCTTCATTTTAACATAACAATACTCATTGTGAGGTAACAATATAACATTATGACATCACAATACTCCATTATGACATCATAGTACACATTATAATGTCACAATAGAATATTATGATATTACAATGCTCCATTTTGACATCATAATACCCATTATGTGGTCACAATGTACTATTATAACATCACAATACTCTATTATGACATTAACATGATTTCTCATGACATCACTATACTCCAGTGTTATCACAATGGAATATTACGATATCAGTGCTCCATTATGACATCACGAAACCCATTATGAGGCCTCAATGGACTATTATGATTTTAAATTCTCCATTATGACATCACAATAACCATTATAAGGTCAAAATGGATTATTACATCATCACAATACTCCATTATGACAACATAATGGACTATTATGACATCACAATGCTCCATTTTGACATCACAATATCCATTATCAAGTCATATTGGGCTATTGCGACATCACAATACTTCATTATGGCATCACAATGCACTATTATGTCATCAAAATGCTTCATTATTACATCACCATTCCAATTATGAGGTCACAATGGACTACTATGTCATCACTATACCTCATTATGACACCACAATGCTATATTATGACATCACAATACACCATTGTGACATCACAATACCCATTATGAGGTTGGACATTGGACTATTATGCCATCACAATTTGCCATAAGACGTCAAAATACTCTCTTATGACATCACAGAACTCCAATATGATGTCCAAACAGACTATTATCACATCACAATACTCCATTATATAAGCACAATGCTCTATTATGACATCACAGTAGCCCATTATGACACCACAATACCCATTATGAAGTCAAACAAACTATTATGACTTAACAATGCTCCATTATAACCTTACAATATGCTATATGAGTTCATAATGGACTACAATAACATCACAATCCTCCATTATGACATAACAATAACATTATGAGGTCCCAAATGGCTATTATGACATGACAACACTCATTTTGACATCACAATACTTCTTTATGGCAGCACAATACTCCATTATGACATCACCTTGCTGCATTATGACATCACAATACTCCAATATGATGCAAGAATTGAAGTCACAATGGATTATTATCACATCACAATACTCCATTATGACATCACAATGATCTATTATGACATCACAATACTCCATTATGACATTACAATGGATTATTATGACATCACAATGCACCATTATGACAACAGCATACCCATTAAGAGGTCACAATGGACAATTATGACATCACAATACCCCATATGACATCAAAATACTGTATTACAACATCACAATAATCCAATATGACATCACCCATGCTCTATTATGACATCACAATACTCCATTATGAAATGAAAATACTATTATGAGGTTACAATATTAAAATGGATTATTATGACATCACAATACTCAACTATGACATCAAAATGTTCCATTGTCACATAATACCTGTTATGAGGTTACAATGGATTTTTATGAAATCACAAGGATCCATTTTGACATCTCAGTACACATTATGAGGTCAGAATGGACTATCATGACATCACAATACACCGTTATGACATCAAAATGCTCTAATATGATATCACCGTACTCCAATATGATGCCACAGTGGACTATGAAGACAACACAATTCTCCATTATGGCATCACAATACCCATGACGAGGTCAAAATACTTCAGTATGACATCACAATACCAATTATGAGGTCACAAAGGACTATAATGACATTACAATACTCCATTATGATGCACAAAAAACATTATAACATCACAATGACTATTATAACATCACAATGTCCATTATGACAGCACAATACCAATTTTAATGTCACAATGTAACATTGTGTCATCAAAACACTCCATTATGATATCACAATTCTATATTATGACATCACAATGCTATATTATGATATCACAATACTACATTATGACATCACAATGGACTATTATGATATCATAGTGCTCCATTATGACATCACAATACCAATTATGAGGACACACTGAACTATTAATACATCACAGTAGTCCATATGACACCAAATTGCTCTATTATGACATCACACTACTCCATTATGACATTATAATACCCATAATGAGTTTAGAAAGGATTATTATGACATCACATTATTGTATTATGACATTACAAAACCCATTGCGAAGTCACAGTGCATTATTATGACATCACAAAGCTCCATTATGACATCACAATACCCTTGATGAGTCCACAATGCACTATTATCACATCATAATACTCCATTATAACATCACAATGTTCAATTATGACATCACAATACTCCATTATGTATCACCATACCCATTATGTGATCTCAGTGGAGTATTATATCATCACAATACCCCATTATGAAATCACAATGCTCCATTATGACATCACAATAGTAATATGAGGTCATAATGTACTTTTCTGACATCATAATGCCCCATTATGACATACCAATACCCATTATGAGATCACAGAGGACTATTATGATGCAACAATATTGCATTTTGATATCACAATCCTCTTTTATGACAACACAGTACTCCATTATGACATCAAAATACACTAATTTGACATCACAATGCTCCATTATGATATAATAATACCCATTATCAGGTCCCATTGGACTATTTTGACAACACAGTACTCCATTATGACATCACAATGCTCTATTATGACATCACAGTACTCCATTATGACATCACAATAGCCATTATGAGGTCACATTGGACATCTATGACATCACAATATTCCATATGACATCAAAATACTCTATTATGATATTACAATGCTCTAATGTGACGTCACAGTGTACTACTATGAAATCACAATATTCCACTATGACATACAATGCTCTATTAACATCAAAATACTCTATATGATATGACAATACTATTATCAGGTTACAATGGACAAATATGACATCATATTGCTCCATTATAACATCATATATCCATTATGAGATCACAATGGAATATAATGACATTCCTATACTCCATTTTGACATTACAATACTCTATTATGACATCACAATACTCCATTATGACATCACAACTATTATGACATCACAATGCTCCATTGTGACATCACCAAACCCATTATGACATCACAATCCACCAATTTTGCCATCAAAATACTCCATTATGACATCACAATGCTCTGTTATGACATCACAATCCTCCATTTTGACATCACAATACCCATTACAAGGTCACAATGGACTATTATGATGTCACAAAGCTGCATTATGACAAAACAATATGTAATATGAGGTCACAATGGACTATTATGATAAAACAATGCTGCATTATGATATGCCAATACCCATTTTGAGGTCAAAATGACTATTATGACATGACAATACACCATTATGTTATCAAAATGGTCTATTATGACATCACGTACTCCAATATGATGTCACAATGGACTACTATGACATCATGATGCTGCATTTTGACATCACAATACCCAGTATAAGCTCACATTGGACTATTATGACATAACAATACTACATTTTGATATCACAATACACACTATAAGGTCACAAGGGACACCTATGACATCATAATTCTCCATGTGTCATCAAAATTATTTCATCACAATACTCCATTTTGACATCACAATGGACTATTATCACATCACAATACTCCATTATGACATCACAATGCTCTATTATGACATCACAATACTGCATTGTGATATCACAATGGACTATTATGACATCACAATACACCATTATGACATTACAATACTGCATATGAGATCAAAATACTCTATTATGACATCACAATACTCCAATATGAAGTCACAATTGACTATTGTAACATCACAACCCTCTATTATGATACCACAAGGCACTATTATGACATCATAATACTCCAATATAACACCACAATACACTTTATGAAGTATCCAAGAATTATTATGACAGCACAACTCTACATTACAACATCACAATATGCAATAAGGAGTCACAATGAACTATTATGACATCACAATGCTCCACATGACGTCAAAATACTCTATTATGACATCACAATATTAAAATATGACATCACAATGGACTCTTATGCCATCACAATACTCCATTATGACATCACAATTGCTCCATTATGACATCACAGTATTCTACTATGAAATCACAATACCCATTTTTAGGTTACAATGGACTATTATGATATCACAATGCTCCATTTTGATATCACAATACACATTATGATGTCACAATCGACTACTATGACATCACAATACTCCATATGAAAAAAATGTTTTATTATGACATCACAATACTACAATATGACATCACAGTGGACTATTATGACATCACAATACTCCATTATGTCATCACAATGCTCTATTATGATATCACAATACTCCATTATGATGTACCAATACTCATTGTGAGGTCACAATGGACTATTTTGACATCTCAATGCTCCATGACACCACAGTGCCCTATTATGGCATCACAATACTCCAATATGATGTCACAATGAGTATGATGACATCACAGTGCTCCATTATGACATCACAATACCTATCACGAATTCAAAATGGACTATAATGACATCACAATGCTCCATTATGACACAAAAAACATTGTGAGGTCACACTGGATTATTATCACTTCACAATACTCCATTATAACATCACAATACTCTATTATTACATCACAATACTCCATTATGACATCAAAACTGACTATTATGACATCACAATGTTGCATTATGACGTCACCATACCCATTATGATATTACAATGTACTATTATGACAGCACAATATTCCACTATGACATTGCAGTGCTCTATTATGACAACACAATACTCCATTATGACATCACAATACCCATTACACGGTCACATTGAACTATTATCTGATCACAATACTCCACATGACATCAAAATCTTCTATTATGATATCACAACACTCCAATATGACGTCACAATGAACTATTATTGTTGGGCCTCATAAGGCCCGAGCGTGAGTCCCAGTGTAACTTCGTGAGCCTAACTTGAGTTTGGTGACCTGTCTCTGGACCATGACTCCCGCTTACAAGTGACTCAGCACAACCTGACCACCAAAACCGCCTCTACCTAGCTACCGCTATTGTGGAGAAATCTCATTGGC
>LZPO01044484.1:153333-166044 GCA_001675575.1 Neotoma lepida | reverse complement strand
ATTGTGATGTCAAAATAGAGCCTTGTGATTTTATAATGGAATATTGTGATGTCATAGTAGTCCATTGGGACCTCATAATGGGTATTGTGATATCAAAATAAAGCAGTGTAATGCCATAAGAGTCCATGGTGATTTCATAATGGGTATTGTGACACCATAATGGAGAGTTTTGATGTCATAATAGTCCATTGTGACAACATATTGGAGTACTGTGGTGTCATAATAGAACACTGTGAAGGCATAATGGAGGATTGTGATTTCATAATAGTCCATTGTGACCTCATAATGGGTATTTTGATGTCGTAATGGAGGATTGTGATGTCATAATGGAGTATTATGATGTCAGTAAAGTCTACTGTGATGTCATATGGAGTATTATGGTGTCATAATGGAGTATTACGATGTCATAATAGTCCATTGTGAACTCATAATGCATATTGTGATGTCATAGTGGAGCACTGTGATATCATATTAGTTAATTTGGCCTTGTAATGGGTATTATGATGTTGTAGTGGAGCATTGTGGTGTTATAATAGACCATTGTGGCATCATATTTGAGATCTTTGAAGTCATAATACAGCATTATGATGTCATAATGGAGTATTGTGATGTCATAATAGTCCATTTGACTTCATAACGGGATTTGTGCCTCATAATGGAGCATTGTGATGTCATAATATTCCATTGTTACTTCATAATGGGTATTGTGATGTCATAAAGGAGCATTGTATTGTCATAGTAATCCATTGTGACAACCTAATGTGCATCATGACATCAAAATGGAGCATTGTGATATATTATAGTCCATTGTGACATCATATTGGAGGATTGTGATGTCATAATAGAGCATTGTGATGTCATAATGGAGAATTGTGATGTCATAATTGTCCATTGTGACCTCATAATTGTTATTATTCTGTCATAATGGATCATTGTGATGTCATAATAGTCCATTCAGAGATCATTCTAGAGTATTGTGATGTCATAATGGAGCTTGTGATATCATAAGGAGTAATGTGATGTCATAATAAGTGCATTGTGACCTCATAATGTGTATTGTGATGTCAAAATGCAGCATTGTGATAAAATAGTAGTCCATTTTGACCTCATAGTGGGTATTGTGATGTCATAAAGGATCATTTTAATGTCATAATAGTCCATTGTGATGTCATGATATAGTACTGTGATGTCATAATAGGACATTGTAACCTCATGATGAGTATTGTAATGTCTAATGGAGCATTGGGTTGTCATAATAGTCAGATGTGACCTCATAATGGGTATTGTGATGTTATAATGGAAGATTGTGATGTCATAATAATTCATTGTGACCTCATAATGGGTATTATGATGTCATAATGGAGTATTTTTAAAAAATTTTTTATTAAAACATTTGATGTACATCTGCAGGAGAAATAATATACAGATATCTTGAATATAAATAGAGGTACAAATTCTTATCCTAATAGTGAAATGTGTCACTAAAGCATGCCCAGTGATTGNGCAAAACCAAAACTTATTTTATGCTACAGTCATCCTAGGGTCCTTCCTGCTAGGTAGCCTCCCTGGATCTGTGGGTTGCAGAGTGATTGTCCTTTGGCTTATATCTCGTATCCACCTATTAGTGAGTACATACCATGTTTGTCCTTCTGAGTCTGGGTTACCTCACTCAGGATGATATTTTCCAGTTCCATCCATTGGCCTGCAAATATCATAAGGTCATTGTTTTTCTCTGCTGAGTAGTACTCCATTGTGTATATGTACCACATTTTCTTAATCCATTCTTCAGTTGATTGGCATCTAGGTTGTTTCCAGGTTCTGGCTATTACAAATTATGCTGTATGGAGTATTTTGATATCATAATACAGCATTGTGATTTCATAATGAAATATTTTGATGTCATAAAGTCAATTGTGGCCTTATAATGGGTATAGTGATGTCATAATAGAGCATTGTGATATCATAATAGAGCACTGTGATGTCATAACAGTGTATTACAATGACATAATAGTCCATTCTGACCTCATAATGCATATTGAGATGTCAAAATGGATGCTTGAAACATCATGATATTCCATTGTGACCTCAAAATGTGTATTATGATGTCATACTGGAGTACTGTGATGTCATAATGGAGCATTGTGGTGTCATAATGGAGTGTTATGATGACATAATACTCCATGGAGACCTTAGAATGGGTATTGTGATGTCATAATGGAGCATTGTGATGTCATATTCATCCACTAGACTTCATAATGGGTATTGTGATGTCATAATCGAACATTGTAATGTCATAATAGTCCATTGTGACCTCATAATGCGTATTTTGATCTCATAATGGTGTATTCTGATGTCAAAATGGAGAATTGTGAATCAAAATGTAGTAGAGTGATGCTATAAGAGTCCATTTACCTCATAATGTTAATGTGTATGTGATAATGAAGCATTGTATTGTCATAATACTCCATTGTCACATCATATTGGAGTATTGTGATGACATAATAGAGCATTGTGATGTCATAATGGAGTATTGTGATGTCATAAAAGACATCGTTGTGTCATAATGGAGTATTGTGAAGTCATAATAGTGCATGTGATGTCATAATGTAGTATTCTGATGTCATAATAGTCCATTGTGTCCTCATAATGGGTATTGTGATGTCATAGTGGAGCACTGTGATATCCTAATAGTTCATGTGATGTCATAATGCAGTTTTGTGATGTCATAATAGAGCATGTTGATGTCATAATTTGCTGTTATGATGACATAATAGTCCACTGTGACCTTACAGTGGGTATTGTGATGTCATACTGGGTCACTGTAAGACATAATAGTCTATTGTGATGTCATATTGGAGAACTGTGATGTCATAATTGAGCATAGTGATGTCATAGGAGTCCATTGTGATGTCACATTGGGGTCTTTTTTTAATCATAAAACAACCTTGTGATGTTCAAATGGAGTATTGTGATGTCAAAATAGAACACTGTGATCTCATAATGGGTATTGTGATGTCATAATGGGGTATTGTGATGTGATAATAGCCCATTGTGACATTATAATGGCTTATGTGCATCATAATGAAGTATTGTGATGTCATAATAGTACATTGTGATGGCATAGTGGTTATTGTGATGTCAAAATGGAACACTGTGATGTGATAATAGCATATTGTGACTTCATAATGGGTATTGTGATGTTGTAATGAAGCACTGTAATGTTATAATGTGTATTATGAGGTCATAATGGAGTATTGTGATGTCATAATAGTCCATTGTAATGTCCTAATGGAGTATTTTGGTATCATAATATAGCATTGTAATTGTATAATTGAGTGTTGTCATGACATAATAGTCCATTGGGACATTAGAATGGTTATTGTGATGTCATAATGGAGCATTGTGATTTCATATTAAACCACTGTGACTTCATAATGGGTATTGTGATATCATCATGAAGTGTTGTGATGTCATAATAGAGAGTGAGATGTCATATGAAGTATTGTGATGTCATAACAGACAATTGTGACATCATATTGGAGTATTGTGATGTCGTAATAGAGCACTGTGATGTCACAATGGAGTATTGTGAGTCATAATGTAGTATTGTAATGTGAGAATGGAGTATTGTGATGTCATAAAAGACTTTGTGATGTCATAATGGAGTATTGTGATGTCAGAATGGAGTATTGTGATGTTATTAATGACTTTTTGATGTCATAATGGAGTACTGTGATGTCATATAATAGTCCATGGTAACGTCATATTTGAATATTGTGGTGTCATAATGAATCATGTTGATGTCATATAAAGTACTGTGATGTCATAAATGTCCATTGTGACCTCATAATGGGTATTTTGATGTCAAAATGAAGTATTTGATGTCATAACAATCCATTGTGTACTCATAATGGGTATTGTGATGTTATAGTAGAGCACTGTGATGTCATAATAGTCCATGTGATGTCATAATGGAGTATTGTGATGTCATAATTGTTTATCGTGACCTCATAATGGGTATGCTGATGTCATAATGGATAATTGTGATGTCATAAAATTCATTGTGTTGTAATATAGTATTTTGATATCATAATAGAGCGTCGTGATGTCATTATTGAGTATTGTAGTGTCATAACTCCCCACTGTAACCTCCTATTGAGTATTGTTATGTCATAATAGAGCATTCTGGTGTCATAATAGTCCATTGTAACATCATACTGCAGTATTGTGTTGTCATAATGGAGCACTATGATGTCATAATAGTCCATTTTGACCTCCTAATGGGTTATTATGATGTCATAAAAAAGTATTGTGAGTCAAAATGGAGTATTGTGATATTATAATACTCCATTTACCTCATAATGGGTAATGGTATGTATAATGGAGCATGGTGTTGTCCTAATAGTCCATTGTGACCTCATCATTGGTATTGTGATGTCATAATGGAGTATTGTGATGTCATACTATATCATTCTCATGTCAAATAAAGTACTGTGATGGCATAATACTCCATTGTGAGATCATAATGGGTATTGTGATGTCAAAGTAGATTACTGTGATGTCATAATAATACATTGTCCTCATAAGTGGTATGTGATGTCATAATGGAGCATTGTGATGTCATAAAAGTTCATGTGATATCATAATGGAATTTTGTGATGTCATAATAGAGAATTGTGATGTCATAATTGGGTGATGTGACGACATAATAGTCAATTTTGACCTTAGAGTGGACATTGTGATGTCATACTGGACCATTGTGATGTCATAATAATCCATTGTGACCTCATAATGGGTATTGTGATGTCAAAATGTAGTATTGTCATGTCATAATAGAGCTTTGTGATGTCATAACGAAGTATTTAATGTCATAATAGTTTACTGTGACCTCGTATTGGGCATTGTGATATCATAATGGAGCATTGTGATGACATAATAGTCCATTGTGACATCACATTGGAGCCTTTTTATCATAATACAGCATTGTGATGTAAAAATGGAGAATTGTGATGTCAGGATAGTCCATAGTTACTTATAATGGGTATTGTGATGTCAAAATAAAGCACTGTGATGTCAAAATTGTCCTTGGGAGGTCATTTTGGAGAATTGCGATTTCAAAATAGAGCATTGTCATGTCATAATGGACTATTGTGGTATTGTTATAGCCCATTGTGACCTCATAATTGGTATTGGTATGTAATAATGGAGCATTGTGATGTCATAATAGTCCATTGTGACCTCATATTGCATATTGAGATGTCATAATGGAGCAATGTGATGTCATATTAGTCCATTGTGACCTCATAGTGGGTATTGTGATGTCATAAAGTAGTATTGTGATATCATAAGAGTACATTCTGATGTCATATTGGGGGATATTGTTGTCAAAATAGAGCCTTGTGGTGTCATAATACCGTACTTTGATGTCATAAATGACCATTGTAACATGATGATAGGTATTGTGATATCATAATGGAGCACTGTCATGTCATAATACTTCATTGTGATATCAAAATAGTTATTGTGATGTCATAATGGAGCATTGTGGGGTCATAATTGTCCATTTTGGCCTCATAATGGATAATGTGATGTCGTAATGTAGTATTGTGATATCATAATTTTCCATTGTGACATTATATTGGAGTATTTAATGTCATAATAGACCATTTTGTCATCATCATGGAGTATTGTCATGTTATAATGGTCCATTGTGACCTCAATATGAGTATAGTGATATTAAAATGGAATATTGTGATATCAGTTTAAACCACTGTGACCTCATATTGCATATTGCGATGTTATAATGCAATGTTGTGATGACATAATAGTCCATTTTGATCTCATGATGGATATTGTGATCTCATAATGGAGTGTTTTGATATCATAATAGAGCATTGTTATGTGATAACAGAGTATTGTGATGTCACAATAGTACATTGTGACCACATGATGGGTATTGTGATGTTATAATGGAGCACTGTGGTATCAAAATTGTCCATTGTGACATCATAATAGAGTATTGTGATATCATAATATTCCATTGTGTTGTCAAAAAGGAGTATTGAGATGTCATAATAGACAATTGTGATGTCATAATGGAGTATTGTGTCGTCATAACAGTCCATTGTGACCTCATGATTGGTATTGTGATATCATAATGGAGCATAGTGATGTCATAATAGTCCATTGTGACAACATAATGGGCATTGTGATGTCATAATGGAGTATTGTGATGTCATAATAGAGCATTGTCTTGTCATAATGGAGTATTGTGTTTTCATAGTGCTCCATTGTGACGACATATTGGAGTATTGTAATGTCATAAAAGAGCAGCTTGATTTCATATGGAGTATTGTGTTGTCATAATAGTGCATTGTGACCTCTTTATGCATAACGTGATGTCATAGTGGAGTATTGTGATGTCATAATACACTTGTGACTTCATAATATGTATTGTAGTGTCAAATTGGAGTATTGTGATGTCATATAGAGCATTGAGTAATCATAATGGAGCATTGTGATGTCATAAGAGTCCATTGTAACATCATGATGAAGTATTTTGATGTCATAAAATAAAATTGTGATGTTATAATGGAGTATTGTGAAGTGATAATAGTCCATTGTGACATCATAATGTGTAATTTGGTGTCATAATGGAGCATTTAATGTCACAAAAGTCTATTGTGAATTCATGATGAGCACTGTGATGTCATAATGGAGCATTGTAACGCCATAATAGAGCATTATGATGTCATAATGGTCCATTTTGACCTCACAATTGGTAATGGTATGTCATAAGGGAGCACTGTGATGTCATAACAGAGCATTGTGAGGTCAAAATGGAGTATTGTGACATCATAATAGTTCATTGTGGCCTCATGATTGCTATTGTGATGTCATAATGGAGCATTGTGAAGTCATAATGGAGAATTGGAAAGTCATAATAGTCCATTGTGACCTCAAAATGCGGATTGGTATGTCATAATGGGGAATTGTGATGTCATAATATTCCACTGTAATTTTGTAACTCATAATAATATTATCATGTCATAATAGAGTATTGTGATGGCATAATAAGGCATGGTGATGTCATAATGCTATATTGTGAGGTCATGATAGAGTATTTTGATGTCATATGGGGTATTGTGATCTCATAAAGGTCCACTGTGACCTAATAATGGGTATTGGTATGTCATAATGGAGTACTGTGATATTATAATAGTCCATTGTGACCTCATATTGCATATTGTGATGTAATAATGGAGTATTGTCATGTCATAATAGTCCTTTGTGACTTCATAAACTGTATAGTGGTTTCATAATGGAGTATTGTGATGTCATAATGGAGTATTGTGATGTCATAATAGAGCATTGTGAGGACATGATAGAGTATTATGATGTTTTAATCGTCCATTGTGACTTCATCCAGGTATTGTGATGTCATTATTAAGTGTTGTGATGTCATAATAGAGAGTGAGATGTTATAGAGGAGTATTTTGATGTCATAATAGTCAATTGTGATGTCATATTGGAGTATTGTGATGTCATAATAGAGCACTGTGATGTCACAATGGAGTATTGTGAATTCATAGTAGTCCATGGTGAAAACATTTTTCTAGTATTGTGATGTCATACTAGAGGATTTTGATGTCATATGAAATATTGTGATGTCATAATAGTTCAGTGTGACCTCATACTGGGTATTGTATTGTCATGATGGTGTATTGTGATGTCATCAAAGAGCATTGTAATGTCATAATGGAGTATTGTGTTATCATAATAATCCACTGAGACAGCTTAATGGGTATTTTGATGTCATAGCAGAGTATTGTCACCTCATCATATGTATTGTGATGTCAACATGGAACATTGTTATAATAGTCCATTGTGATGTCATATTTGAGTATTGTAATAATATAATAGTCCATGTGATGTAATATAGGGGGATTGTGGTGTCAAAATAGAGCCTTATGATGTCATAATGGAGTATTGTGATGTCATGTTTGTCCATTGTGATATAATATTATGTTGTCACCATTTAGCATTGTGATGTCATAATAATCCATTGTCACCTCATAGTAGAGTACAATGATGTCATAATGGAGCATTGTGATGTCATAATAGTCCAATGTGACATCATACTGAAATATTGTTATGTCATAATAGAGCTTTGTGATGTCAAAATTGAGTACTGTGATGTCATAATAGTACATTGTGACCTCATAATGCATGTTGTGATGTCAAAATGAAACATTGTGATGTCATAATAGTACATTGTGACCTCATAATCGATATTATGGTGTCATAATGTAGCATTGTGATGGCATAATACTTAATTGTGTCTTCATATTGGAGTATGCGATGACATAATAGATCATTATGATGTCATAATTAACTATTGTGATGTCATAATAATCCATTGTGACCTCATAATGGGTATTGTGCTGTCATAGTAGAGCATTGAGGTGACATAATAGTACATTGTGACGTCATATTGTAGAACTGTGATGTCATAATAGAGCATTGTGTTGTCATATTGAGTATTGTGATGTCATAATAATCTTTTGTGACTTCAAAATGGGTATTGTGATGTCATAGTGGAGCACTTTGATATCACAATAGTCAATTTTGACCTCATAATGAGTATTATAATGTTATAGTGGAGCATTGTGATGAAATAATAGTTCATTGTGACATCATATTTGAGATCTTTGAAGTAATAATAGAGCATTATGATGTCATAATGGAGTATCGTGAGGTCACTATAGTCCATTGTGATGTCATAATGGAGTATTGTGATGTCATGATCATCCATTGTGATGTCATAATAATCCATTGTCACCTCATAATAGAGTAAAGTGATGTCATAATGGAGCATTGTGATGTCATAATAGTCCACTGTGAGATCATATTGAAATATTGTAATGTCATAATAGAGCTTTGTGATGTCAAAATTGAGTACTGTGATGTCATAATAGTCAATTGCATCCTCCTAATGGGTATTGTGATGCCAAATTGGAGCATTGAGATGTCATAATAGTCCAATGGTGACCTCATATTGGGTTCTCTGATGTCATTATGGAGCCTTGTGATGTCATAGTAGTCCATTGTGATGTCATAACGGAGTAATGTGATTTCATAGTATAGCATTGTGATGTTATGATGGAGTGTTTTGATGACATAATAACCACTGTGACCTTAGAATAGGTATTTTCATGACAAAATGGAGCATTGTGATGTCATAATAGTCCATTGTAACCTCATAATGGGTAGTTTCTTTTATAATGGAGCATTGTGATGTCATAATAGTCCATTGTGACATCATACTGAGGTATAAGACATCATAATAGACCATTTTGATGTCATAAAGTAGTATTGTGATGTCATAATAATCCATTGTGACCTGATAATGAGTATGTTGATGTCAAAATACACCACTGTGATATCATTATAAACCATTGTGACCTCATGCTGGGGATTGTGATGTCACAATGGAGCATTTTAATGTCATAATAGTCCATTGTGATGTCATATTTGAGTATTGTGATGTCATAATGCACTATTTTGATGTGAGTGGAGTATGGTGATTTCATATTGGAATATTGTGGTGTCATAATAAAGCATTCGATGTCATAATGGAGTATTGTGCTGTCATAATATAGGGTGTTCTGTCAATTGAATATTGTGATGTCATAATAGTCCATTGTGACCTCATATTGCATATTGTGAGGTCATAATGGAGCATTTTGGTGTCATAGTAGTCCATTGTGACCTCATAATGGGTATTGTGATGTTATAATGGAGTATTTTTATGTCATAAAAAATTGTGATATCATAATAGAGTATTGTGATATCATAATAGTCCATTGTGATGTCATATTCGAGCACTGTGAGGTCATGATAGAGTATTTTGATGTCATTGGAGTACTGTGATGTCATAGGAGTCCAATGTGACCTCATAATGGCTATTATGGTAAGACAATAAAGCATTCGATGTCATAATGGAGCATAGTGATGTCATAATAGTACATTGTGACCTCATAATGGGTATTGTGATATCATAAGGTGTATTGTGATGTCTGTAGGAGAGGTGGCTGTGAGAATACCCTGGTTGGGAACTAGAGGGGATGCTCAGTCTCTGTTCGCTAAGTCCATGAGTATGTTTCTGAGGCTGCTCCTCCATGGTCCACATTGGCATCTGGTTTGTGTAGGATTCTCTTAGGGTCCTGTGCAGGCTCCCTAGTGTGCAAGCCACCACAGCACCCCAGCCCAGTTCCTGTAACCTGAGGCGAGGCCTTCAGGAGCTTGAAGATGCACAAAGCAGATTGTCTCAGGGCGGTGCAGTGCGTCAGGAAACAGTGAGGTCAGTGACCCACATATGGCTGCCCGACACCCACACTCTGCCCTTTGCACTGCCTCTGGATAACTTGCAGCAGCTTAGAGACCCATCTCCAGCTGGTCCTGGATCAGATGGTTTGTAAACAACTTGCAGCTTGGTGCGAGCGCCTTGGCTCTTTCCCCTCTCACCTCTTTGGAAAGTGTTTAGGGAGAGCATTCATGGCCTTAGGCAGTTGGCCATATGGGTGCCCTCTTTCCATCAAGCAAAATTGCTTTGGAGATCCCACAAGCAGATCCTGTTCTTCACTGGACATGGCAGAAGGCATGCTGGAGAAGGGCTCCCTTGCAGCCCCCCCGGATGGAAGCAGATCTCCCACAGGCTCCTTGCCCCAGGAGAGGCATGGGAGGGAACCTGTGATCAGTGCTTTTCATCACGGGGCTTTGCTTGAGCTGCCATGAGAAGAAAAGCCTCCCAGGTCCTACTGCAGCCATATCTGGCAGAAGGAGAGGACTGCTCTGCAGGGGATTCTGCAGCTTGGGCTGCATCTGGGTTGATATGGGGTATTTGTCCTGCTTGCATGCCTGTCAGTACTGTTTGCAACTGAGACCTCCTAGGTTTTGGCTGAGCCTTCCCAGCAGTACCAACAGCTCACTTCCACACCAACACACACACACACACACACACACACACACACACACACACACACACTGCCCAGCATCTATGGGAGATGTGCAGATCTTCAGGGCCAAGTACCTAGCCAATGTGGACAGAGGTGCGTCATCCATTTAACTCCCTCCAGGCCATCCCCTCACCTCTCTCTCTGCCTAGCCTCCTATCTGGATTGCCTAAGGTTTTTTGTTTGTTTGTTTGTTTGTTTTGTAAAAATTAGCTTCTGGTTGTACTGTGCTACTGGTGGAATTCAGGGACTCGGACCTGTCAGAAAAGATTTCTGCTCCAGAGCCACATCCCTAGAAGCCTACAAGTGTTCTGGGAGGCAACCTCATATTCATCCTATGGTTGCTGGTTGTGTACCTAGTGGGCCCTGAACTCAAGGCTCTTTGGTGGCTCAGGGTTAATCCAAGAAGAAAATGTCAGGGTACCATTTGGAGTGTCCAGTACCCAAAAAGAGGCCAGGCAGGACCTTAGGCTCCAGATTTCACTGCCCCTGCCTCCCCTGACAACCCTCCTCTCTGTGATGCTGCATACAACTGTCTTCTACTGCCTAGCTCACCTTGCCTTAAAACCAGGGAGAACTCCCAGGGTCAAAGGTAAAAAGTCCTTTTCCTGTTCTTCTGTGTCTAGGCATCATCTCAGCTGGAAGAATTCTTAGAGAAGGCTGTGAAATTAACCAAGGGCACAATCTGGAGTCCTAAAACTGCTCTCTCTGTCTCCTCTGTTTGTGTGTGTCTGTGTGTGTGGTTATATCCTATGAGAGCACAGAAGTTGTTCCAGAGAGGGCACCATTTGTAACAGTTACAAAGGGAGCTGAGGTTTGAAGGGGAAGAACAAGATGACATGTAGAGGAAGCTGTTTAGGGTTCTATTTTTCAGCTCCAGCTCAGGGGAGCACAAGGTCTGGAATGGTGTGTTCTCTATCTCTATCTCTATCTCTCCCTATCTCTATTTCTGTGTGTGTGTGTGTTTATGTGTGTATGGTTTTGTCCTGTGAGTGCACATAAGCAGAACAGAGAGGGCATGCTTTGTAACAATTATAGGGGTAGCTGAGATTTGAAGGCGAAGGATAGGTTGCCATGTAGAAGGAGCTTCTTATGGCTCTATCCTTCAGCTCCAGCTCAGGTGAGCACAAGGTCTGGAATGGTGTGTTCTCTATATATATACCTCTCTCTCTCTCTGTTTGTGTGTGTGGTGTGTGTGTGTCTCTCTGTGTGTGTGTGTGTGTGTTGTGTGTTGTGTGGAAGCGTATTGTGGCTTTGTGGATGAGAGCATTGTGTGAGAACCATAGAGAAGGTGGCAGGACCATCCTTTGGAGTGGCCTGCCTGGCATGTCTAGTAATCAGAGTCCCCACTCGTATCCCCACGACCAGGAAGATTCCCTTTCAGCCTGAGCAACTGTGTCCAGAAGGCTTTGTAGAGAGGGACAGTTGGAAGAGCATAGACAGTCTTATCTCCAGGAGGCAGGGAGAGTGATCTTCTTCTAGTCCCCATCATGATAGTTGTGAACAGCATGGAGGTGGGCCTCTGAAGACCCTCAGTGATCCTGAAAGGAAGGCTTCATATTGGTAATGAAAAGCTTTTCCCAACTGATCATTGTTTAGCTAACCTGATACCATGGGTGGAGCTATAGATAGGACCAAGGGATAGAGAGAGACAGAGATAGAGGATGAGGTGCAGTTAGAAGAGGATAGATAGATT